>CM032229.1:181777500-182225000 GCA_019009955.1 Riptortus pedestris | reverse complement strand
CTCCTGCCCGTCCTTAGAAATGCTAGTATAGCTTATTATAATGAAGGCGTTAGTACTAATTCACATACCGAGTTTAGTTTAATTCGGTTGAGTCTTTAGTGCCAAATAAAATTGTGGACTCCCGCTAAAGCTTATAGCGTATAACTCATTTATGCTTCCGTATACGGCAAAAGTGCATATAACAAAAGTTACTCTAAATAACAAAAGAAACAACTTTTGTTATGTGCATATTTGCTGAAAAAGCAATAGGAAACGAAATATCGCTATTTTTAATTTCAGGCCTCCCTTATAACCCCCACTCCTGTTCGTCTTAGAGAATATTAATATAGCCTAAAGTCTAAGTTGGGCTAGTAGTAATATACATACCAAGTTTCATAAAATTCGGTTCAGCCGTTTATGCGTGAAAAGGTAACAAACAAACAAACAAATAAACAAACAAACAAACAAACAAACAAACAAACAGACACGAAAGAAACAAAATGCAGTTATGGTGTCTATGACATGTGAAACGAAAAGTTATCGTGAAATTTCGCGAAAAAAATCAATGTACAGACAGAGGTTACAATTTTATATATATATAGATTGTAACCTCTGTCTGTACATTGATTTTTTTCGCGAAATTTCACGATAACTTTTCGTTTCACATGTCATAGACACCATAACTGCATTTTGTTTCTTTCGTGTCTGTTTGTTTGTTTGTTTGTTTGTTTGTTTGTTTATTTGTTTGTTTGTTTGTTACCTTTTCACGCATAAACGGCTGAACTGAATTTTATGAAACTTGGTATGTATATTACTACTAGCCCAACTTAGACTTTAGGCTATATTAATATTCTCTAAAACCAATAGGAGTGGGGGTTATAAGGAAGGCCTGAAATTAAAAATAGCGATATTTCGTTTCCTATTGCTTTTTCAGCAAATATGCACATAACAAAAGTTGTTTATTTTGTTATTTAGAGTAACTTTTGTTATATGCGTTTTTGCCGTATACGGAAGTATAAATGAGTTATACGCTAAAAACTACTGCGGAAGTCAACAATTTTATTTGGCACAAAAGACTCAACCGAGCTAAGCCAAACTCGGTATGTGAATTAGTACTAATGCCTTCCTTATAATAAGCCATACCAACATTTCTAGGGACGGGCAGGAGTGGGGGTTGTAAGTGAGGCCTGAAATTAAAAATAGCGATATTTCGTTTCCTATTGCATTTACAGCAAATATGCACATAACAAAAGTTGTTTATTTTGTTATTTTGAGTAACTTTTGTAATATGCACTTTTGCCGTATACGAAGCATAAATGAGTTATCCGCTATAAACTAAAGCGGGAGTCCACAATTTTATTTGGCACTAAAGACTCAACCGAATTAAACCAAACTTGGCATGTGAATTACTACTAACGCCTTCATTATAATAAGCCATACTAACATTTCTAGGGACGGGCAGGAGTGGGGGTTATAAGGAAGGCCTGAAATTAATAATAGTGATATTTCGTTTCCTATTGCATTTTCGGCAAATATGCACATAACAAAAGTTGTTTATTTTGTTATTTAGAGAAATTTGCTCAATACTTCTTTTCGATATGAACTACCAGGTACCTGACCTGAAAAAATTATGCCAAATGTATGTCAATATTTTCTCCTTAATAATTCAAATCTATGCATAATGCACAGGAGACGGGAAATATGACAATATGCAGGACAGTGAAGTCTTACATAAAAAAATTATTTTATTATTAACAAATGCCAACAACGGGTATTAACCCTAAACACTGGAACGGGTAAATGTCAAAATATTGTGCAAAGTAAAGCCTTGCCAAAAATATACCATCACCATTCAGCCTCAAATGAATTCCCGAGCGAAGCCGGGTATCTGAGCTAGTATATATATATATATATATATATATATATATATATATATATATATATATATATATATATATATATATATAGCAAAGTTACCCGACTTCGCCCGAAAATTCATTTGAGGCTGACAACAATCGTTAGTGCCCAATAAAATTGTTGGCTCCCGCTTTAGTTTTTAGTGTATATCTTGTTTACTATTTGTTATACGACAAATGTGAATATAACAAAAGTTACTCTAAATAACAAAATAAACAACTTCCGTCATGTGCATATTTGCCGAAAAACCAATAGGAAACGAAATATCGCTATTTTTAATTTCAGGACTCCCTTACAATCCCCACCCCTGCTCCTCCCTAGAAATGTTGGTACAGCTTATTATCATGGAGGAGTTAGTGCTAATTCACATTCCGATTTTTGTTAAGTTTGGTTTGAGTCTTTTGTGCCAAATAAAATTGTTTACTCCTGCTATAGTTTTAGCAGATTTCCTTTAAGGGAAATCAGGTATTGAGGTCGTACTCATGACACAATTTTCTAAATGTTTCTTCAAATGTCTATCTATCCTACCAACGTATCTTGAAATTTCGAGAAACAAATCAATGTACAGACAGAGATTACAATTTTATATATATAGATAGACACGCACACGAGTATATTTAAAGGACGTCGTGTTCATCATGTTTTTTTTTGTTTTTTTTTTTTTTTTATCTGAGACCCAGCTTTCTTGTATGGTTGGTGATAAGGTAGTGCGACCTACCGGGAGAATGGATAGTTCCCCTTCTGCTGAACTTACGTTCCATTATAAGGGAGGTGGTAATGTTGAAAGGGTGAAATGGAGCTCGATAAGGGTAGGTGACCCGGTAGCTGGTGATACCGGGTGGGTTGTAATGGGATAGGGAGAAAACGAAAGAAGAAAGGATAGGGATAGAAGGAGAGGATAGAGGTATAGGGTTCATCATGTACATAGGATCGACGTTCGTAGGTCATTTTAAGAAATCTGCTAAGAGCGAGATACTTTTCAAAAAGTTCCTAAAGTGCGTACTGTAATATTCCCTACTCTTCCCCATTTTTATTACATCCTCCTTGGTGATATTGGGAGAAACATAAAATACCAAATAACTTCTGGTTTGGGAGTGACAGGTTAAAAGCGTGTAGAGTAAACTGCCAATGGGGAATAGGAGCGGAAGAGGAAGTGGCTGACAGAGGAAGCGATGTATAGATCACCCTGGTAGATATCAGTACCATCACTCTCTAGCTCCCAACAGTCTCATGGCTCATCGCTCTAACTCCCACATCATCCTCATCTACATAGCTCTCATAGCTATACACCAGGTACCTCCTACCAGTGGTATGTGTGGTAGGCTACCACACATGCACGGACGCCTTGCACACGTTGGCGTTATAACTTTCAATCTATTCTCTTAATTACCCACCCTTCTCTGCTTTTCGTCTATTTTCTTCCTTGTCCTCTCACAAACACCTTTCCCTTCAATCAATTCTCTTCCTCACTCCTTTCCCTTCAATCAATTCTCTTCCTCACTCCTTTCCCTTCAATCAATTCTCTTTCTCATCCTAACTCCTTTCCCTTCAATCAATTCTCTTGCTCTACTTTACTCCTTTCCCTTCAATCAATTCTCTTGTTCTACTTTATACATTTCCCTTCAATAAATTCTCTTCCTCATCCTAATTCCTTTCCCTTCAATAAATTCTCTTCCTCATCCTAACTCCTTTCCCTTCAATAAATTCTCTTCCTCATCCTAACTCCTTTCCCTTCAATAAATTCTGTTCCTCTTCCTCATTCCTTTCCCTTCAATCAATTCTCTTCCTCTACCTTACTCCCGTCCCTTCAATCAATTATCTTCCTCATCCTAATTCCTTTCCCTTCAATAAATTCTCTTCCACATCCTAACTCCTTTCCCTTCAATAAATTCTCTTCCTCATCCTAACTCCTTTCCCTACAATAAATTATCCTCCTCATCCTAACTCCTTTCCCTCTAATAAATTCTCTTCCTCATCCTATCTCCTTTCCCTTCAATCAACCGAATTCGATTCCCATTAATCTATTCTTTTCCTCTCCTTAAATCGATTCCTGTTAATCTATTCTCTTCCTCTTCCTAACTTCATTCCTAATAATCTATTCTCCCCCCCCCCTTCCCACTAACTTCCTTCAACTTATTGTGTTCTTTTCCTCCCTCTAACTCTATTTCCATTAATTAATTAATCTGCTTTCTTCCTCCCCCTAACTCGATTCCCATTAATCTATTCTCTTCCTCTCTGTAACTCCATTCCATTCAATTCGCTTTAATCTATTCTCTTCCCCCTTCCTCTTACTCCTGTCTCTTTAGTTTAGACTCCTCTCCCTCCTTCTAACTCCATTCCTTTTAATCTAGTCTCTTATCTTTGACTCTAACATCTTTTTCTTTTATCTATTTTTTCCGTCCCACATTATTCTGTTCTTTGGTCCCCCCCCCTCACCCCTGAACAATTTGTTTAGCTGATTTATGCCGCTCACTGATTCACACAGACCTCAACAGCACAGCCCTATATAGCTGATTCATGCCGCTCACTGATTCACACAGAGCTCAACAGCACAGCCCTATATAGCTGATTTATGCTGCTCACTGATTCACACAGAGCTCAACAGCACAGCCCTATATAGCTGATTTATGCTGCTCACTGATTCACACAGAGCTCAACAACACAGCCCTATATAGCTGACTTATACTGGTCACTGATTCACACAGAGCTCAACAACACAGCCCTATATAGCTGACTTATACTGGTCACTGATTCACACAGAGCTCAACAGCACAGCCCAATATAGCTGATTTATACCACTCACTGATTCACACAGAGCTCAACAGCACAGCCCTATATAGCTGATTTATGCCGCTCACTGATTCCACAGTCCAGACATACTAAATAGTAGATTTGCTTCAAGGAATTGACCCAATAAGGGACCTTTGGCGAGACTATGTTTTACGGCTACGCTCAAGTCATAATTTATAAATTTTATTGATTCTTTGAAGGAAGAAATATCAGTAAATATTTTATTAATAATTCAAATAAAAAATAATAATCAAATTGTAAATCCATTTTTCAGTTGGGAGCACAAGAGCCCAAAGGCACCCAGTTTAAGAAGCGCTTCCTCCGATATTCAAGCCATTGTGCGCAGCAACACTCTACCACATTAGGTACTGTACCAGCCCTTAACTCTCAAGCACCTACACTAGGTATGTATCAGAGTAACTTCACTCCTGGTATCTACTTCCCTTCCAAGTAACACTCTATCACAATAGGCACTATACTAGCCCTTATCTCTAACGCACCTACACTAGGTAAGTATCACAGTGACATCTCTCCTGGTATGTACTCCTCTAAGTGACACTCTACCACACTAGGTAATATACCAGCTGCTATCTCTAACGCACATTCACAAGGTAAGTATCACAGTAACTTCCCTGTTATCTAGCCTGAATCGCACAACTAGTGCCTTGATTTTTGCGTCTAACCGAGCTGATCAGTCGACCTGTCGCTATGTGCAGTCCGAGGAAGCCCACTGGCCAATAGGGTGCGTGGGCCAATCAACCTCCCATTTTGCGCGTGTTGACGACGCTCACCGCCCTGTGATGCGACTGGCCAATGGGTCTCACAATACAGATGGAGGAAGTCCGCCGGCCAACAGCAACAAATATACCTGATATTCTGTTGTAGAAGGCACCTACATTCTGGAGAACATACATCCAGCATTTTAACCCACATGGAGAGCTAAGCCGCAATTGTGCCAGCAGTAACTTAACCAACACCTACAATATCGCCACCCTGGCAAAGACTACGACCCTGGAGACTGCAACAGCACCTCCGCTCGCTGTCATCTATACCGACAGACTTCTCCGTTGACCTCAGCAGCACCGCAGCTCCCCCACTAACGGAGCAGCAAAGCTAGCCGAGGAGAAAGAAGAATGGACGACTGCGGTCTAGAAGGGACCTCTCTAACAAGAACTCCGTTACAAAGACAGCTGCACCCTACAACCCCCAGCGCTGATTTCCAGGTAGGACCAGAGACCAGCTAAGAAATCAGGGAAGCAAGGGGACTGTGCAGCGGAGTGACCTGCCGCCACACTTCTTTGCACAGCGTAGCTACCATTATTTGAAACATAATTGTAAATACTAAGCGTAAATTTTAAAATGTATATATTCTGTAATTATAAAATTATTTCAAATTAGATATCAATGAACGGATGTTGGGCAGGACTTGGGGGCCGGGTGAAGTGTTATTGGCTGTATCTATTAGGCAATTAACACAGACCTTCCCTTCCTCTGATCCCGGGACTTGTGGGCTGGATTTCCCTTGGGTGGGGATGGACTCAATGCACCTGCTCCACGTATCGCTTAGTCAGGCTTCTTTTCTTTGGCTCACTTCGCCTCGGACTCTCTGGTCCTCTCTCTGTCACCTTCTCTTGCCGAGGACGGCCCGGTGACGCATACTTTATACAATTTTTACCTTATCTCATAGTAAAACACTAAATTACCTTCATTTTAAATATTCTTTTGTTTGATGTTGGGTTATTCTTTATCTTCTATATCTTTCTGTTTCCCAATTACAGTTGATATTATGGGACTTCTGGCGGGTGAGGAGACCAGTTCTTCTAGTGGAAAGTGCTATATTCTCTGTATGCTCGCCCAATACAAGATTGTAAGTTCTTTTGTTATATATAGATTTCTGAATAATTATTGAACCATCCAGGTATGTGACCACGAAGTATTTACTTTCCGCATAAATAGAAGCTAATAGAGCCCTGTCTATTAGATTTCATGTAATACCATGAGAACGCTATGATATCGCATAACAGGTCAGGTGATCTCCCCCCTCCCTCCCAAAGAGCGACATTGATGAAAGATTATAAGCAACTCGCGCATATAGATGCTATTAAAAATTTGCTCTGGCTGAGTCTTAAAATATGCAGTCCGACTTATGATAGTTGTATGGAACAACTGGTGGGGCAAGGAGAACCTACAGCAGTGGATAGTCTCTCTAAACTTAAGTCTAAAACTATGGAAATTCCTATTATACATTGGTACAAATATTGCCATGGGCATTGAGGCTTCTACATATGATAAGTGAATGACCTAGTTTACAAGGTGATTCTTTTCAGTTAATCGGAAAATTAACTAAATAAACTTTTGGTACCCTTTAGATTCAAACATCAAGGCTTCTCTTTGTACTGAAAATCGCAGGATTCATTGTGATGTTATGTTATATTAAAACCCGTACCACTCTAGCGGTCGCAATTATTGTTTGACCGTTACCAAACTCAACATTTACTCGTTTTATGTAAAAAGAAAGATCAGATCGTCAACGGCTGAAATTGGACCAGGGGGAAGGGGGGGGGGGTTAGAGGAGGAGAATTTTGAAAATTCGAAATATTTCCGTTACTATAAGTCGGATCGAAAAGTGTATAGATTAAATCATATTGTAAACTAAATGTGCTATAAATATTGTCATATACATTTATTCCTTATCTTGAATATTTACCGAGATATTTGCATTTTTCAGTTTTCAGCCTTCAGTAAACCCCTATTTCTACTCGTGTTACATAAACAATACTCTGTTATATAATAAACCACATTATTCGAAACTTAAATACCAAATATTGTTTTCCAGAGACCTTTATTATACAAGATAAACGCAAATATTTTCTTTTGAGGCCCCCCTCTTAAATTCTTGGACTACTAAAATTTGATTGATTGAGATAAAAATTATCCTGATTCATTATAAATAACAGTACTAGATATAGTAAATAGTTTTCAATAAAATTAATATGTCATATTCTGATATGTTTCAGTTAATGTTTTTTTTTGTTCGGGTGAGCCGTTGGCAGATCTGTTTGTTTATATTTCAGACGCTCCGGCTCATCCCCGCCGGCCGGGGAAATATTTCTTATTACTGTTTTTATTTATTCACTTATTACTTACGTGGTGTTATGTTAGCAGTATGAAGGTTTATCTATTATTAAACTTCACGAGGGGAATCTGCTTAGTTTACGCAGCTCCTGCGTGAGGAAATTTTTATTTTTTATTCATTTATTTTTATTCAGATTAACAGGGATGGAGGTTACAGAAGAGAGACCTTTAAAGAATTTTTAAATTCGATGCCTGAATCTAGATTTAAGAAGTCATTAGAAGCCAGTTCCCAAGACTGCTACAAGCAAGGTAGGTAGAACTGACAAGTTGAATTCTTGTAGAAGATAATTGTAGTACATTTCCTAAAAATTCGATTTAGGTCTTCATTAACATTTGGGTGAAACATTCTTCAAATATTTCATACTACTGGGAGCTCCAAGTTATCATCTCCCCCTTATAGTTTGCCCATGATCCATGGTGTGGCTGTTGTAGACATCATTTTTATAGATGCTTACAATTACAAATATTTGATAGCATCTATCGAAGTTTTATTGTCTCCTGATAATTTTATAGTCTTTGTTTACTAAATTGGGATATTCAAGTCCAATAGTGGCACCATGTTTCAGGAACTGATAAGCCAATTCATATATTGCTTCAAGATTAGATATAAAGCAAATCAGTTAATGAGAGTGTAGTTATGATGCTAGTTTTGAAACATTTCTTGAAATGTCCATCGAACTCATTAGCCTGTTTTTTCATATGGGTCTGAAACCTACTGTCAATGGCTCCTTATACATATGTAAATGTTAGCTTGGGGTTGACATAAGGCCTAGAATCTGCCTGCCGTCGTACTTGCTTTCTTACATGCAACACCTTTGCTTGGGCTGTTTGTGGGATCCGGAACCTCCTTACGTGTAGCTCCACATTTAGAATTGAAACCAACCAGCCTTGGCTATTTAGATTTGTGAAGCCTGTCCTTGCATAATCTTGATGGAAGGAGCAAATTTGCTTCATAACACCTTTCTTTGTGCACATTTTCAAACCTTAAATTGAGATTAATGGATGTGCTCTATTTTAGATAATCAAGAAGAGTGTGAGAAGGCTTATAGATTTGCCCGCTGCTTCTACACTAGTGCTATTAGCTCCAAGGTAAGCTCCCCAAATTACTTATTGTCAATTATTGCTGTGATTAAATTATAACAAAGTAATGTTTATTTCAGAAATATCCTTAGCATCAATAGCCTCATCCCCACAAACAATAAAATAGGTAAAAATATTTAATTTACTGTAAAAAGAAATTTAATTAAATAAATAATTGATAAAATAGCTGATGTAAGTTTAACATTTTTTATTTTGTCCTTGTCTAAGAAATGAAACTTCCACAGCTTTCACTGTTCTCATTCACATATCATAGGTGTTTATAAATAAATAACTATAAGATATATTTAAATTAATTATAAAAAAGCCAATGATACCATAAAAAATGCTGTTGTTATTTATTAATGTCCATCAGATAGGAAATTAAATGAAAAGACAGAAAGTGAGTAATAAACTTTTATTTGCATTGTTATATATCTAGGGTAATTTAAATTCATTTATACACATCATACTTTATTTCATCTAAGGTAAAAACTTACATTTAATTAAATGACAGTAAGTACTGAAATTTTATTTGCGCTGTAAAATATCCAGAGTAGTTTAAATTCATTTATATACATCATATTCTATTCCATTTAAGAAAGAACTTATATTTAATTAAAAGACAGTAAGTACTCAACTTTTATTTGCGTTTTTACATATCCAGGGTAATTTATTTTCATTTATACAAATCATGCTTTATTTCACCTAAAATAAGAGCTTATATTTAATTAAAAGACAATAAGTACTCAAATTTATTTGCATTGTTACATATCCAGTGTAGTTTAAATTCATGTATATACATTATATTCTATTTCATCTATGGTAAGAACTTATATTTAATTAAACAAGAGTAAGTACTCAATTTCTATTTGCATTGTTATATATCCAGGGTAGTTTAAATTCATTTATACATATCATAATTCATTTCATCTAAGGTAAGAACTTATATTTAATTAAACGACAATAGCACTCAACTTTTATTTGCATTGTTACATATCAAGGATAGTTTAAATTCATTTATACACATGATTTTTTTTTTGTAACTTATATTTAACAAAATAAAAGCAAGTTTACTAAATTTTATTTGTTTCACTAAAGTAATAGATGGGTTTCAATACAGGTCATTCATGATTAAATTTCAATTAAAGTAATAATATAAATTTAAGGGGCATTAAGTACTGTAAAGTAGTAAGTACAGAAAGTAATTTTATCATTACATTTCTAAGGACATTTAAATTCATTTATACACATCACTTTTTATTTATTGATAAATACTCAACATAATTGCAGTTCTGTATTTAACTGTTATTTGTATTTTTACATTTCTATAGTATTATTTATTTTATAATTGAAGAGGAAACTTACATATTGACAGGAAATGGTGAACACGGATAACTCATTACTAAGGTAAGAAAGTTAGGAGTGGGCCATTACTAAATTTCTTCTATCATGCTTTGTTTTCGGTGGCTGAGGGGTTGAAGGTATCCGAATATACAAATGAGTGACATTGTTCTAATTCTTTTTGGATAACTAATCATTGCAAAGTGGCAAAATACAAAGAAAAGAAAAACCTGGCCAAAACTTGAAAAAGAAACGTTTGTAATTGTGCATAATATTTTATTCGAATATTAATAAAGCAGTTCTGATACCACAAAGTCTTACTTATAGAGCTAAAACAACCAAATGTAACAAAAATCTATCTAACTACATATATATATATATATATATATATATATATATATATATATATATATATATATATATATATATTGGAAATGTAGAGGAAGGTATGCAATGAGAAAAGAAAAAAAAAATTAGAAAATATTGTCTGAAACCCCAATAATAATCGGTTTTCCCAAATAATTTTATTTGTTTCAGTTATATCACTATCCACTCACATTGAACAGGTAAAAGGTCAATTATTTAAACAAGCTCATGACCAAAAATTTAGCTTTATATGTTTCACACCTCTTACAGTGTTTTTTCAGTAGTTTATATCTAAATGCAGAACTATTTTGCTATACAGCACACCAATTACACTTTTCCAGGGAGGTCATGCTCTGGCTGATAAAAACTAAGCTGGTCAAATCTTTGGTAATTAGATGATTGTCATATGTTTAAAATTAATTTCCAGGCAAAAACAGGCCAAATTTAATTAAAATATTTTGTTAAGAACAAGCATCAACTTTTGTTAGTAATATTGAGAATTATATTGTCTAAATGCTTTATCCCCACTTTTGTGTACTATTGTTTTATGTTGAATATGAATTTGTATGATTATTTGTCTTCCTTTGCCAATGGACATTATTAAATTTAAATGTGTTTCTCCGGCTGAAAGTGTGATCTGTGAGAGAAGTTTTATATACTATATTGAGAATGCTGTTTCATTCTCTTTTTGAGTGATTGCTCTTATTCCCATTAAATGACATTTGTCAAAATTTTCTCAATTGATTTCATTAATATTGCATTTCATCTCTTGAATTTAATCTGTCGTTAACCCTGCTAACACTATTTTTAATACTGTTTTCATATGCCCATGAGATCTTTCCTATTCCTTTGGTAAAGCTTCTTATTTTGTTTGCAACGAATGGGTTGTTTTTAAAAGTAATATGTAATATAACTGTCTTTGTTGGTGTTCATTTATTTATTAGGGGTAGTATTTTTTCTCAAATTATTCAAAAATATGTTTATTGAAAACCTTAAGAGTAGGATTATCTTTATCATTGTATTTTGTGGATTAACAAAATTGACTTTCAGCCATCGTGAAATATGACATCAGCTTTTATTGTTATGATCTTTCAATCTCCTTTCAGTTTTCATGGCATGAAGAAAATTCACTGCTGCATTTCTCAGATGAATTGAAGATTTATTTTTCCTTACTTCTTTGTATTTTATTTTATTTTTTATTTTTCTTTGGTTCTTAAATATTAAAATATGCCGTTCTTGTATATATATAATAGCCTAAACGACTTGTAGGAAAAGCTAAATAAACATGCTTTTCATTCGGATAGTACGAAAAGACCCCCCCCCACAATTATATATATATATATATATATATATATATATATATATATACACACACAGGTATGGCCAGCGTCAGGTAACAATATATTGATGTTTGCTTTAATTCATCCCATTTTGTAGTACATAACATTATTGGGGTTTCTTGATTAGCATTATGGAAGATCCTTGATATTATCTAAAATTACTTCAGGAAACTGGCTGTGTATTGGCTGAATGTTTTGTGACATAAGAATCCAATTTCAGAAAATTTATAACATCTATTATTTAATCAGTATTTGCCTGAAAATCTTTCTTGATTTTGTCCTCTGAAATTCAACGTTTTTGGATTTGTAAACTGAAATGTGCTTTTTTGGTATTTGAAGTAACATTCAGTTATTTTTTGCTTTGACTAATTTTCTAGAGTTACCAGTTGTTGTATCCACCATGATTTTTTTTCTTAATTTCCTCTAATGCTCATCAATCCTAATTAATTTCTTCTGGCTCTTATTTGTTGGGTTTCCAAAATGATCACCTGGTACAAGGATAGTTCTCTAAAACAAGTGCTTTGAGATTGGTGGATGATGAATGAATTGAATATAATAAGACTATTAGTAGTTCTACAGGAGATGGTTTCATTTGAAATATATGACCAAAGACATTTGTCTAAATTTTATATCCGATTTAAAAAAGCTTAAGTCTCTGAGTTTATCGTTATTTTTTATTCTTTTTCATATTTATATGATATTTTTATTTCAAGGTTGTGGCTGTATTTTTTTGTTACACGAATTCAAATATATACATTATTGCAAAACAGTAGTTATAAAATTTTAAAATGTTACATTGCGATTGAAACTACTCAAAGACACAAAAATCAATAAAACATTTTTTTGGGGTGTTACCCCCAAAAAAGCAACTTTAAAGTTTAGGCCAATTTTTTTTTTTTTTTTTTGCAGTTTTGTACACTTTGCATCAGATTAATTCCTGTTTGGACAGAGAGGAATTATTTACTGGAAATTTCACAAAATGAGGTCCTGTTCAACCCTGGCTAGAAATGGATGGAAACCTCTTCCGTTAAAAATAGTATTATAAAGTGGATGCTAATTTAAAATTTTATTTTTAATTTTTGTTTTCACAGTAATTGAAAAGAGCAAAGTGTGAGAGATATGGGAAGTGAGTTACGAGTTGGAACCTAGCGAATTATTATTGCCTTAGGCTATTTCATCTAGCAATCACTAGCAAAAAAAAAATATTTCATCACTAATCTGAAAAGATGTTTTTATTTAATATAATAATTTGGGTTGTGAACCCTCTATTTATTTCATATTATATATATATGTATTTTTTTTTTGTGCCTAAGGCAGTAAATATCTTGCAGAAAATAAAGTGGCCAATATGGAGTAACTTATAGCTCACTACACAATTGGTATTTTTCTGAATTCTATTTTCTTGATCCTCCGACTCTAGTCAGTATTAATTCAGCATATATAAATGAAAGTTAGATGGTAGTTAGCTCTAAGTTAGATTTCTACAGATGGAAGCATGTTCAGTAGATTAGCATACATGGATAAAACTTTCTGGATTTCCTTCATAAGTATGATCCAACATAGCCAAAAAAAGAGCTCAGTAAGGGTGAAGGTGAAAATAGCATTTTCTAGCCCCAATAATAAAAATAGTCTGTATCATGTAGCAACCTTATTATTATGTAGGGGGAGCATTGATTCATGAGGTAACTATTGGAATTTTACTAACGAAGCTAGGGGTAATGGTGACGTGAGCTAGCATAAGATGTGGATAACAAATATAGACAGTTTCATCAGCTCAAACTAATTTCATCAGTTATTCCTTTCCTTCAATTAGTAGTTTTATTAAGCTGGTAGCAAGAACGCTCATTGAGACTTCAGCCAACAAGACCTTTCAATTGGTCTGTTGAATGTCGGTTGATAGACAAGCTACAAGCCAAAGAGACTATGATGGAGATGAATTTTGGTGAGATCCTTCATTAGCTATAACTGTGTCCAGCAATCCACTGAGTTCCTCTTCTGTAATCCGGTCTTACTATCTTTGATAAGCTGGTTGCAAGAACTCTTGAGACTAGAAGACCTTTCCATCTAGTTGTTGCAAGTCAGCTGATAGTGAGAGGACTAAGACGCTTAGAGCCATTATCAGCTGGAACTGACTCCAGTAGTGATTGCTCTCCTTCAATCATCTTTGTTAAGCAGGGCACAAGAATATACCTGCCTACATGATCTTTCAATCGGCCTGTTGGATATTTGTTGATGGAGAGTGCTCTAGCTAAAAATACCTCGATGAGAATGAGTAATGCAGAGGGCTTTCATAATTTAGAACTAACTCCAACAGTGATTCCTTTTCTCCAATTAGCAAATATGTTATATGTTGATTGCAATAACACTCATTGAAACTTTACAAGACCTTTCTATCTCCTGTTGGATGTTTGTTGATGGTTTGGGTTACTTTAAAAAATGGTGATTGTATTAATTATATCGTGAGAACTGACTCCAGCAATGATTCTTTAATGAGTATTTTTATTAAGCTTGTTAGAAGATTCATGAGACTTCAGTTTAAAAGACCTTTCGATTTCCTTGTTGGATTTTGGTTGATGTAAAAATGTAAAGGATTTTTATCGAAACAGTTGAGGACAGTATATTGGACCCTTGGGAGAACTTTGTTAAGATTGGGCTTAAAGTAATGTTGAAGACAAGGAGCTGTCAGTGCTTTGGGGAGTTACTTGTGTATAATGATTGATGCAGGAATATAACTGCATTTGAATGCCTCACTGTGTGAAGCTAGGTTAAAGCAGCAAATTACTGAGCTGAAGTATATACTTAAACACTCTGCACTTAAAATGTTTAAAGTTCATCAAATGCGTTTAGCCTATATTTATCCAGATACTCATGGGATGGTATAGGCTATAGAATGAACAGAACTTTGCTCTGAGAATATTGAATCAGGCCGTAAGTAATAAGCAAATGTATACAAGCTTATTGGTAGGCAGTGCTAGGGCATGCTTCAGGAAATGTGTGATTGAGTTGTTACTGCTGCTCAGTACTGTGACCTGTGCAATAGAGTAGTATTTGTAGAATGAATTGAGAGGATGTTCAATGAATCTTTGAGTTATGGACATGAAGATGAAATAGTTGTCAAATACTGCTAGAAATTGTGACCCATTGCCATTTCCTTGAGAGATGGTAGTCTCCACTGATAGTGGTTGAAGATGCGATGTGTAGGATCTTCGCTGAACGAGCTATGAGGATTGAAGGGAGAAGTATAGGGTATTAATCCAACTGCTAACCAGGAGCTTCCTGAGAAAAAGAGATTAGAGTTACATAATATATTAGATGAGTCAAGCATAAAAGAAACATGGAAAGATGAATATTGGCATGGAAATGATGGCATGCCAAATTTAATTATTTTGATGAAATCCATCTCTTGTTTAAAAACAATAGCACAATGGCTATTAAATTCATCCATATACATTTTCCTTTAATTTTCATCCTACAATGTCCAACTTAATGAGATATAAGCAAGTGGTTGTATAATTTTTAAACATTAATGGAGTCTTAAAAAATAATATACCAATACGTATTCCAAAAAAAGCCTGTTGAAACATCAATATGACGTCCAGAGTTAAAAGAAGAACAGTTCAACAATGGATCTTTAGGTTTGAAACCAACAGTACAAATCTAGAGGGAGGGTAGAACACAGTTTAATTATGGTGAATTAAAAGGTTGGTAGAGGGCAATCCGTATTAACAAGCAGACAGCTTTTAAAATACTAAACGTTAGTCATAATTCTGTTGGTATTGTATTACCTTTGTGCTATTAGGGTAAATTTGTCTTCAAAGAAAGACAGATTCCATGCTGAATTGAAAGAGGAAGTTCCAACCCTTGTTAACAAGACACACCTATACTCCATGACATTGGTCAACTACATGCTGTCAACTAACTTTAAATATATTCAAAACTGAAAATTTGCATAATCAGAGAGTTCTGACTGTGTTTTTTACTTTCAATATTATGATGGTAATCCACTAAAAATTTATGTGAACGAAACTAGGTATTTTAGATTTTTGGATGCATAACACTTTGAACTATCCTTTTTGCAGATTATAAGATAGAACAAAAACAAACTTAAAAATGTATTAATTTGTATCACAAAATGACCTATGTAAATTCACTTAACTAAACAATAATTATAACAAATGGTTATTGATATAATTTTTATTTCTTTACTAGTTTTGCATGCACATCAGGATAAAATAAAACACTAATTGGTAATATAATGACTACACCGTTACATGGGACCTTCCACTAGCTGTGCTAATCTGAGACTGGCTTATAAACTATAACAAAATAAAAAATATTGATTATCTCTAATGAAGAGTAAGTTTAATTGTAAAGGAGAAATTTATAATTGAACAAACATTACTTCAGGGATTCTAATCAATTAAATATATATATATAATTCACATGTTTAATTTCTGATTTTTTATCGATCACCTTTTTCCTAGTTTTTATAATAATCATATTCTCTTTTATTTTCCTCTTATATTTCTTTATTTTTCTAGTATACTTATGTTTTAACGGTTAAGTTTAATTTGTATGTTTTGTATTATTAACAAAAGAAAGGGTCCTATTAAAATTCCCCTAACTGAAATTTCATGTAATCAAAACTAATGCATTTTCTCTACCTATAATCAATCTGGTATCCACAATGCTTGCTTCGATTCAGCTCCATTCTTTAAAGTTTCCTCATTAACTACGAATTTATTTTTTTAAATCCTTATCTCCCCTGAAATACATTAGGAATTAAGTAGCAAAACTGAAAAAAAGTATTAATATATAAATAAATTAATTGAATACTTTCCTTGGCTTTTTTATTGACACTGTGCCTTTCGACTGTCTAGAATAGAACAGCTCTCTTACTAAAACAATACATCTTCTATTTAGTTTTCATTCCAACATGCTCTTTGTTTCCAATATTCCCATAAGGCTCCAGTAAAATATTTCCTGCTAGAACAAAAAGCCTTTTTTTAACTTGCTATAAAGTTCTTAGTTAACCAACTTTTTTGAATCCCCCCATTCCTGATCGAATTTCAGCAATTGATGAAGATGATCTTTTATGTAGTACAGAATGTTTAAATATAGAGTACTGTATAGATCCTGAATCATTTTCAAGGCAAAAATGTAAAATCTTAATCACACAATGTATCTTGCATGGAAGAGGACCGTTCAAAACAAACATTGGTATTTAATCTTGGAATAAGACATTTCATGATATATTGGCTTATTGTTAACGTGCAATGACAAAAAGTGGGGGTTTACTGAAGGCCGAAAATTAAAAAAATGCAAATATCTCGATAAATAATGTAAATGGTGGATTATTGTAGAACAATATGTGTCTTAGTTCACCTTTGCTCATCCCATTCCTTCACCTCTCCAGGCTAGGCAGTATTTTGTCAACCATTTGTGTCCTATATTACTAGTTTCAAATGCCATTTAAAAAATAATGATAAAACATAAAAAGATTCCTTATCATTCCATTTGCCAGTTTTCCTGCAACAAACAAACAGAAAAAAAGGGATATAAGTAGCAAAACTATCAAGATTAATAACAGAAATATAAAATTGAAGACTCGCCTTAGTAGTGGGTTGTATAAACAGATCCTAGGGTAAATCTTAGATCCAAATCATGGATTACATGAATGATAATAATAAACCTTCAACACTTCATCCCTCGCTAGTCCATGCGAGCAACATTTGGTATCTCCTACAATATTCACACATATATGGTAATCATATTATTGAGAAAAATAATTTATGTTTGTTTATGTTATTAGATTACTATATAATGTGTTAGTAATATATATATATATATATATATATATATATATAAATGTTTCAGATCATTCTGAGAACAATTGTATCAAAATTGAAATTCAAATTGTATCAAGTCCATTTGTTACACAATCACTCAAAAATAGCTAGGAAGATTTCAATGGGCTTTTATATTTGTGAGCCAAATATCTTGATTTATAAAATAGGCTATATGAGAAATCAAATTTTCAACTAGGAATGGGGGGGGGTACTTTCACACCACAACACACTCATCAGTATCTTCGTGGATATTGGTTTCATTCAGAAAATGCGTAGAATAAATTTTGTTTAGAATAAATATTATGGTCCTTAAACATTATTTACAGTTATGAATTTCCAAGTTTTGGCTTCTGAATTCCAAGGACCTAAGTAGGCATTATTCGTGTTCCATTGAAACCTCTAAATAGAATTGGGATATTTTTTGTATATTTATTAAGGGAATGAGTATTGTAAACATGTGCTACTTTACTATCATCCTCATGAATGGGGTTTGATTCGACATCAAAACATAAATATATTTGTCAATAATAAATCGTAATTAATATAGATTTTATTGAAAATATATAAAGAATGAATTGAATTTACAAGACAATTTACGAAATGAATGATATTTATGTATTGGAAAGTTTTCACTTCTGACTTCAAGATATTAAATAGAGTTCGAGATTGCCTAGATAGAATTGTATATTGTTTTGTATAAGAATCAAAGATATGTTATACTTTCCTGTAACTGATAGAAGTGAGAGTTTAATTGGAAGTCAAAACTTAATTTTATTCCAACTCACAAAGACAGGCAACAAAGTTAGCTAACTAATTCCGATTTTGGCCATCCCCTCATACTTCTATGAAATTTCTGCAGAATTTTATCATATTTTTTCTTTAAATGCTAAGATGATACAATTGTCATATTTTGACAGAAAATTAGATTTATTTAAACCCATGAACAATAATAAATGCTGTTTATGAAATAATTTAATGCATAATTGTTGTTGTAATTAAATTAACAATATGTGCTCAGGTAAACCTTGCGAGTTAAGGCATTGGTCTTAATCTCACTCGGTAAACCTACAGTGATGAGTTTGATTGCCACCTGGGTAATAGGAATTTAATTAGTGGTGAACTCATTAAATAAAATCCTTAGTCTCTCTTTCGCTAGAAAAGTGAAGTAACCCATATATAACCTGTCCCAATTAGTCGTAGTAGCACAAAGTGGTTGTAAATAAATAAATTAACATTAGAAGAACATAAGTTTCCAATTTGATGTTTATTTAGTATTGTAGTTATCTTGAAGAAGAAAAAATGTTCTATATAAAATAAATCAGTTAGAATTCATGGCTTCTTGGAAATGGTTGTTTGGTGCAATTAACTTCTTATAAATTTAGCAATTATATCTTGAGTGTTACTTCAAGATAGCCGCTACCAGAGCTACATGAAGAAATGCTTGAATATTCACTCGATCATAAGTGAAATGGAATTTGATGCAAGAGTTTAAAACTATTATATGGCTGTAATTTGATGAGAATAAAGTGATTATTTAGTGCATAAATTAATCAAATTTTTATATTTTCAAGGGAAACCATTATTATTTAATTCATTTATCTTCGATATTGTAACTGAATGATTTACAGACCATGTTGCAGAACATTTGTGTCAATATGAATATGACAGAATGATTTTGTACATAGCTCAGTTAATCCAATCTCTATATGTCCATTGGGAAACTATTTCTACTTCAAATAATTCTTCAGGTAACAAAGCTAGTATGTAATATTGAAGTTATATTATTTATTAACATCTACTCAGTGCTACTATGGCTAATTGGGATGAGTTATCTTCAGATTAGCACCCTCGTCTAGCCCGGGTGGAACTAAGGATTTTTTTAATGAGTTTGTTGCTAAATAAACTCCTATTGCCCAGGTGGGAATCAAATCCACAACTCTAGGTTCACCAAGTTCATTAAGACCAACACCTTAAACCACATGACTAACCTGAGACCAATGTATTATTGATTATTATATACAGTTATGATTCAATTAATGCTGCGTGATATAGTTGTTAATTAATATGTGTATGTATTAAACAAGATATTAGTTTTGCTTCATAAACATTAATAATAATTATCAACGTTATGTCTCTACCTCATTAAATTATGAATAGATTGGCAGGAGGTCAATTTGTTGAAAAACTCACTTCTCTTCTTCAACTATTACTCATCTCTACATGTTTCACTTCTCACTTCTTATGAAGCCTCTTCAGGAATTCACATGAGTGACATAAAGTTCACAATGCAGGAATTCTGTAAGAAAGGGCATAAATAACTAAGAATAAAAAGCTATCTCTTACATATTTCTTAAAAAAATATTATTTTTTTCCCCTCTTTTCTTCATCTACTAAATAAGGTGATAAATTCATAACAGTTAAAATAATATTACAGTTCAACAGTCGAAACAGAAAATAATGAAAACATTTAGAAAAAAACTGGTTCTAGATCATGGGAGGCTTTGATAAATAACACTAAAATAATTATTAAATTGAAACTTATTTTAAATTATTTCTGTACCAAAAATAGAACATACAGGGGCTACATAAACTAAGCAGATTTCCAACATACTGGAATGACCATGCTGGTGATCTCATCTCATAATCTATTCACTATTTATCTCACAGTAAGAAGCCTATATAAACAGGAATTGAAATGTAAGCTGAACATGGGATGTTTAGTGACTTAAAGTTAAAATCTGAAGCGTAGGTTAACTGAAAGCTGAAAAGAAGAAAATACAAATAACTCAATGAATATTTGAGTAACAAAAAAATGTATTGGAGTGTATGCAATGTGTTTGGCAGTACAATTGAAGAGAACTAAGAGTTTAAAAAGATTGATTCTATAACTTTTTTTTATCTAACTCATAGTAACTGAGATATTTCGAATATTCAAATTTCCCCTACCTAAACTTTCCCCCTCTTAGAAAATTTGAAATATATTGTTATTGTCGGATGGAAAAATTGTATAGAATCAATCTTATTGCAAATTT
The DNA here is from genome assembly GCA_019009955.1 of Riptortus pedestris. Lineage (NCBI taxonomy): Eukaryota > Metazoa > Arthropoda > Insecta > Hemiptera > Alydidae > Riptortus > Riptortus pedestris. The sequence continues at coordinate 182,204,171 of CM032229.1, read as the reverse complement.
AATTTCCTATAAATTTTGTTATATATGTTTTTTCTCCATATGATTATTAACTTAATATATTGAATTATCTTTCAGCCTTCAGCAAAACCCTACTCCAACTCGTGTGGGATTAACAATAAGCTGTTATATCATGAAACACTTTTCATTTGGTAAATACCAAATAGTGTTTTCAGTGAAATTTTACAGTTTGAGATATATGCAAATATTTCCTATATGTCACAATCATTTAAGATATTACATTCTAAACAATATGATTTTTATTTAATCAACACCACACTCAATATTTAACCAATTCAAGGAAAACTAAAGATTGTATTAGGTTGGAATTGGCCTGGACCACCTACAGATCTTCTCTCCCTCCAGCCATTTACATCTACTACCTAATCAATGGTCTCTAATTTCTCAACAGTTTCTCAAATTATTAACATGTGTTCTTCTTGTTTATAAGTTAGTCTATATATTATCAAGGAGAACGAAATAGTAAGTTAGAAGTAGTAGTGGAACTTACCTTTGGCAAGAATATTTAATGCCGTGAGAAGTTTTAGGTGTATAAAATTGCTTCCTCCATCGCCATTGCTATCCACTATCTATTCACTCCAACAAAATTCTAGACAATTCTTCCAACAAATCACAGTTTCCAGCTCCAACTTTTCAATAAATAACAGACAAAAAATTATAAAGTGAAATAAATTTAGGAACAGAATTATCCATTTTGGCCTTCCTTGAACCTATATTTAGTTAGGGTATGGTATCTGTACTTATCTTGGATGACTCAAAATAAAAAAATAGAAATACAATTTTGAATGGACCTCATTTTTTTTTTGTGTTAGGTACAACTTCAATAGCTGATTTTCTTTAAGGACAATCAACTGGTAATAGTTTTCGATAGCTTCCAATTAAAGATTAAATATGCACTTGCATTTATTGCAAGGTTCTTTACAGAATACAGTAATTTTAAATAAAAAGTCCTAACATAATGGTTATATTAGCAGTATATTGCTGCGAGTAACTTATTCACGTAATATTAAGCCAATGATGATTCCTCATTTCGTTTTTTTTTTATTATAATATTAAAGCTAAAGAGGATAAAAAAGAGTGATAGGGGAACTTACTTTGTAGGAGAATATCCAGAGACGTGAGTGATAGAGAAGGATGTAGATATAAAGACGGGCTGTCCTATGGGTTGTAGCAAACAACTCTTCCTTCGTTCTAGCTTGGAGAAGATCATCTATACAAACATACTCCATCAATAAATAAAATTTCTAAAACCATAATAAGAATAAAAGAAATAACAACTTCTAAAAAGATCTCATTCACAAACTAGCAACAATTCTCTTATATTAAAAAAAAAAAAAAAAAATCATACAGGGACTACATGCTTGAATGACACACAGACAATCTCATCTCTCATTCTATTCTTTAATTCTCCTTTAATAAATTTCTGTCACAGGAATGGGAGGGCAGGGAGCAAGAACTGTTTTTGTCGTGGCAAATAATTAAAGAAGGTAGAGAAAGATATCATACCAAAATATTTGAACAGAAGGCTTTGTTCTAATGAATTAATTTTCTTGTTCTATTTGACACCTTTTGCTAGCTTCTTCAGTGTTACCAAACTCCCAATTGTGGCATCTAGCTCTTGAAAAACAAACTGAAAAAAAAAAATAAACAATCATTGGGTAATTAATATCTATATAAAATTGATCACTTATTTAGCACTATTTATTTATGAAATGATTAAGACTATTCCAAATCCAACCTAAGGCAATTGAAAAGTTCTGCAAACTGTGTGGGGCTTTGTTCAAAATATTGAAGGACAAGAAAATAAAATTTTCTTCAAATGCTTAATTACAGTATTGTACCACCATTTTTAGAAAGAGGTTTATTTCTGATTTTCCAGACAATAGGATAATATAATAAATAAATAGGCGTATTATATAATAATTATAAGCATCCAGCTTTTTACCAAACCATTTGAAATAATGAGATACCTCTACAATTATTAAAGAGACATAGAATAAATGATTTCTTTAAACTGCTATTTCCCCTTCTGCCTAAAAATGAGCTAGAATATAGATTCACTTAAAAGTGAAGAAGAGAGGCATAGCACTATTACACGAAAAATACTAGTAATACATTAAGAAATAAAACATACGGTCTTAGAAGAAAATATTTTAATATATGTTAGTTCAAGTGCAGTAGAGTGAAAACACAGCAATAAAATATCGCAGCTCAAACAGTATAGTGTATCAATACAGTAATACTAACCTTGGCAGAAGCACGTTAGTAAGGTGCCATTAGAATATGCAGGGTAATAGGGTGCCGATGCATCAATAGTATCAGAACAAGCAAACTGGTGAGCTGATGTGGCACTGATTTCCTCTAGTACAGAGTTAGGATTGCCGAAACAGTACAATCTCTTGGAAAAAACAGGGTATTTGGGTGCTGACACAGCAAAAATGTCCCTCAGCAGAAGCATGATAATAGGGGCCAAGCAGGATATTAAGGTGTTGGTCTGGCACCTTACAACTTACCCTTGTTACTAACAATAGTTGAAAAATTGGGTGCCAATAGTTCACAAATGTCTAGTACAAGTAGGGTATCAATACATCAATACTTTAAAGACCCCAAATAGGTTATTAGGAAGCAAATGCAGAAACTATCCATCACTACAAGTATAGGATAGTAGCAAGCCTATATAGCAATCTGGGCCATGGTAAAAGAAGACTAATAGAAAATCGATACAGCAATAATATCAAATATCGCAAACAGGTTATTAGGGAGCCAATGTAGCAAAACTATATCTGACTACAAGCACAAGACAATAGCAAGCCGATACAGAAATACTGCCCCATGGTACAAGAAGGCTAGTAGAGAGCCGATACCGAAATACTGCCCAATGGTACAAGAAGGCTAGTAGAGAGCCGATACCGAAATACTGCCCCATGGTACAAGAAGGCTAGTAGAGAGCTGATACAGCAATACTGCCCCATGGTACAAGAAGGCTAGTAGAGAGCTGATACAGCAATACTGCCCCATGGTACAAGAAGGCTAGTAGAGAGCTGATACAGCAATACTGCCCCATGGTACAAGAAGGCTATTAGAGAGCTGATACAGCAATACTGCCCCATGGTACAAGAAGGCTAGTAGAGAGTTGATAAAGCAATACTATCAAATACCATAAGCAGGTTAAGAAGAAGCCAATTCAAAAGTACTATCCCTCAGTACAAGCAGGCTAAGAGGGAGACAAGGAAGCAAAACTGTCCTTCACTACAAGCTCAAGACAGTAGCAAAATGATAAAGCAATACTTCCCCACGATACAAGAAGGCTTGTAGTAAAACGATAAAGCAATAATAGCCGACAGCACTTACATGATAACAGGGATATTATTCAAACAAATTATTAGTGTGAGGAAGAATTCACTTACTATTTAGAGAGCAAGTCTGGATGGAGTGTGTTTGTGATGGAAGATGGCTGTTCTTCATGATGGAGCTGCCATACATCATCCAAGTAGTCACAAAAATCCTAACATTTTTAGAAATATTTAACTTGTCCTTATATATATATATATATATATATATATATATATATATATATTTACCTATATAAAAGAAAGTTTTAATTATATTTAACAATGGGTCATAAAATTAGTTTTAATTTTTTCAATAATATATTACGACTGAGTAAAAAGCATGCTTTTTCTCTGATAAAATAATTATTTAAATCATATAGTAATATTTGTTAAATTAAAAGTATTAGCAACACAATTTAAAATTATAAGTTGGGTGACGTCACCACTGCAATGACCCTGCAACAGAAAACAAAATACCTTTTCCTCATGGCTAATCTCTTCTAATCTAATACACACAACAAATATACTATAATGACAAATATAAAATAATACAGATCTATTTAGAGTTTATAAAAGTATACCTTTATCCTTGCTAGCTGTGAACAAAAAAAAAAGGCAGGGGAACAAATATACAATGAATGATCTTTAGAAAAAAAATATTGAAATGCATAATATTGTTTCATGCCTTCAATGTCCGAAATTTAAAATATATATGAACAATAAATAATGACTGTATATTAGAGAGTTAGGAAAGTAAAAGGATAGAGGATGATGAATTTTCTGAGTTCTTCGGCCCAATATTGTTCTTGTCACTGTGGGCACTACCTGCAATGGGAAACCAACTCTCATTAATAGAAGTCCATTGTAACCTAATGCTATTTTATACAGTCTTTTTATTGGAGTATTTTATGAAATCTCGATGGATTGGAATCCAGCTCAACCTTTCTCTAGCCGAGTCTGGGCAAAAAGTATTTGAAATATTATTTTAAAATACTAAATAAATAAATATATATATTTAATAAAGTGAATTTCCATTACCAAGTTTTTTAAAATACAAAACGGAAAAAATATTTCAAATCTCAAAAAGTTTATTTTTGGATGTCAATGTTGCCAACATTAGTTTTTATACAATGAAGTAACAAATATTATGTAGGAATCTTTTCTATCCCAAAAAACAAAATATTCCAAAAGGTGAAACTTTCATCCCTCGAATTACATGATTTAAAGTTAAAAATTGTCTTTGAACAAATGGATAAAAAACATTTTGGGCATTGGGAAAAGTTTACTGAAGTTATCAGAAGTTAGAGGGATGAGAGAAAATTGCATCAATCCTTCACAAGCTTTAATATATAAGTTTAGCGGTGTTCCAACTTCAGAGCCTAGCTATCAAGCTCTCCACAAAGCTAGGGGCTGTGTAAACTAAGCAGATTTCCACATGTTGGAATGACAAACTGGTGATCTCATCTCACAAACTACTCCCTATGAGTAGAAATGTTAGTAATTTAAAATGTAAAGCCTTAAATGATGACATAATGCCAAAAATAATAGGGTATATCTCACACAGTAATTCTTCAATGAAAACAATATTTGGAATTTAAGTTTCAAATAAAGTAGATTATGAGTTTATGTTAAAATGACATGAGAAGGGTGTTTACTCAAGGCTGAAGACTAAAAATGCAAATATCTCAGTTAAAACTAAGATAGAGAAATAATGCATATAAGATTGGTTCTATAAAATGTTCCGATCTGACTTATAATAACGGAGATATTTCAAATTTTTGAAACTACCCTTGACTGGTCCAATTTTAGCCATTAACAATCTTGGTCTTTTGTTTTGCATAAAACATTTTAGTTTTGAGTTTGGTTATGATCAAACAAAAATTGTAACTACTAAAGCATTAACAGACAAATACACACACACACACACACATATATATATATATATATATATATATATATATATATATATATATATACACATACACATGCACGGGCGTGCACGCACACACATACAACACAGTTTTGAATGAATTTCATTTTCATCATCTCCTGGGTAGGATTGATGGACATTTGAAGAATTTTTTCTAAAATCGCGTCATGAGTATAACTTCATACCTAATTTCCCTCGAGGGAAATCAGCTAAAACTTGTGAGTACTCATTCACCCATGTATTAATTGGCATTCATTCCCAGAAATAACTTTCTATTATTAACAACAGTTATTTTGAACAATGAAATTCAAAACTCGGACAAAGTTTAATTCGATTCTTATTCTAGGAATAGACATTAAATATATTAAAACCCAATAGCTACCACTTAGCAAAGTGTTAGCTATGTTATTCAGATGGAATTTAGAGAAGTTCTGTCAATCCAGATGTAAATGAAATGTACCACAATCACTTGATATAGTATCTGGAAGAATAGTATAGTTACGATTCACTTAGTCAGTAGTATTAATTGAACTCATCAAGCAAGTACTTACAAATAACTTGGTTATTATTGTGTTGTTAAAAGGTTGGATGGAATTTAAAGATGTCGCTTCAATCTACATGTCAATGGAGTGTTCCACAATCAGTAGACACCATAACTGTAAGAATAGAAGAGTAACAGACAACTGACATAGTCTGAATCATTGAATAAATCCATCAAGCAAATGCTTACCAAAGAGTTAGTTATGACAGTCGGGTGGAATATAGAGATGCCGCTTCAATCAACATATAAATGGAGTATACCGTAATCAGTAGATACAGTAGCTGAAAATACAGTAATAATAATAAATTCGAACTGATTTTAATCGGGGCAATTAATGCTCCACCATCTAGTACTTACGAAGGAGTTTCTTATGCAATCAGATAAAGTTACAGAAAACTCAAATATCCCACAACCACAAGGAATGCAATGCCCATCAGGAAATCCAGGAGCTTGAAGAATGCATAATTACAACTTGAATCTCCTGGTTGGTGTGGTCAATGACATATCCATGGATGTAAGGAAAGGTCAATGTCACAATTTCAACCAATGGCTAGATTTAACTTTTTATTACAGAGCTTTTAAGAGCCAACCACATCTTCAGTTCTCTGTTAAAATAAAAACACACAAAATACAGAGAGTCTTTCATGCAGGGCTGAGTAAAATAAGCAGATGTCTCATGTGCTGTAATAACCACTGGTCATCACATCATGCACTTCATGTTCGAAACTGTATATCAGCCAAAGTGGTAGAATATTTCACAAGAAAGTGAAATAACATTTAATTTGGAGATGAAGTGATTCAGAAATGGAAAAAAAGTTCAAAAACATTTTGAATTTGAAAGTTCAAAAATATTTCGAAATGCCCCCCACTATTCCAGGTCCTACTGACTTCAGCCAATAACAAATATGATCTTTAGTGTTGACTGAAATGGTTAAATATTGAGTATGATATAGATCAACTAAACACTTTTGAAACAAGAACATAAAATCTTAAGTGATGACGTCTTCATGCAACGAATTTGTACCTTGTACAATTTATTATGCGACCTACTTGTTTAAGTGACCTTCAGGTCTCTTGTAAACAATATTTGGTATTTATATGTAGAATAAAGTGGTTTATTATCCAAGAGGTTATTGTTAATATGACATGAGTAGGAGTAGGGGAATACTGAAGGCTGAAAACTAAAAAATCCAAATATCTCGGTTAATATTCATGATAGAGAACATATGTATAGAACAACATTTATAGGTCATTACATTTGCAATAAGATTGGTTCTATACAATGTTTCGATCCGAGGTATAATAACGAAGATATTTCGAATTTTGTAAAATCCTCCGCTTTACACCCCCCTCCCCAGTCCAATTTCAGCCGTTAACGAACTTTATCTTCAGTTTTACATAAAACACTTATATATCAAGTTTGGCAACGAATAAGCAAATATTGGGACCACTAGAGCGTTAATATATATATATATATATATATATATATATATATATATATATATATATATATATATATATATATATATACATATACATACATACATACACACATACATACATATTTTTTTTTTAACGACTTCACCTTTGTCATATACTGGGTAGGATCGATGGGCATTTGAGGAAATTCTTCAAAAATACAGAGCCAGTGTACAGCCTTAATAGCTGATTTCTGCTAAAACAGCTTGTGTGCAAAAAAAAAATCATGATCAAGATTGTTGTTAACCTTAGATTGTTATGACTATTGTTATAGAAAAAAACTGTTGACTATATTTTGTGTGTTATAACAACAGAGTACAGAAGTTGAGGCATAGAGGTCTAAATCTAGTGGTGTTGACCATTTTTTACAACCATGGATAAATTGATAGTTGAGTTTATTTGAAATGATTTGAGATAATGTATGAGATTATCAGTAACTTACTAGAGATTTAGTATAGTTCCACGGGTAGAATAGAGTGTATTGAAGAAACACCATCTATCCGAAGGATCCAGAATCCATTCCAAAACCGCAGACAGAAGCAAGCACCTGCAAGAATTACAGAGTAGGAGCAACTGGGAATATATCAAGGAAGTGAATGAAGTTATCTGCAACTTACCCAAGTATGGGTTATGACAGCAAGGTAGAGTACAGTCTGATACATTAGAACCACGATGAATCAACTGTTTGAAAGAGTGAAATCCTAATAGGAAGATACAACTGGTGAAAAAAAGTTATGAGTAGCGTAAAGTAATGTTTAACTGAAGTACAAATTTCTTAGAGAATCAAATAAAGTTATTCAGCAATTACCGTGAGAAAAAGTAATGTAAGATGGGTAGTGTAGAGAGTCTTTCTCTTCATTAATCTGCAGACCTCTGAGGAAAAATCCAAAAGAGTAAATTCCAGCAGCTGAAAGAGTTAAAAAAGCTTTAAGAGTTGGCTAAAAGTAAATCATCAATGTGTTTATATTTAAACTGAAGTTTCTGCTTTCAATTACTTCTTTTAAAATTTCATTCATGGACATAGTATTAAGTAAGCTACCTTTAGCCACATCTCTTTTACTTACACCCCAAAACCCTACCTAATTGGCACCCTCAAATTAAAATAAATAAATGAAGGCATTTAAAGTAAACCATGGCAGCTTATATTAATCCTAATAGAGAAGACCAGAGAATGAAGTAAAACATGGGACATACAGTGATATAGAAGCATAATGTGAAAATTGTATGAAAAGAACTAGGGGTTCACTGAAGGCTAAAAATGAAAACTTGGAAATCATTCTTTTTGTATGCGGGTTGCAGAAAAATTTTTAGAACTAGGAAATAACTTTATAAACAAAATTGGTTATAACAGATATATTTATGATATTACTATTCCTTTAAACACAAACTAGGTGGTCAATCTTCATTCATGAATTGAAATATAACAACTGGATCAACATTAAGAAAAATGAATCCCTATCTTTTCATGTCATTTTCTGTTTAAATCATTTTATAGTACTGTAATGTATATTGACAAATCTATATTTAGATTATTTGAATGTTAATTATAATTAGCATATGTACTTATATGAATGTTAAGGTCAGAGTATCAAATTTGAAAAATAGGAGGTGAAAGTAAGGTGTCAACCTTTAGTCTAAATAATAGATGTACAAATACCTTTATCACCTGTAATAATTTGATGGAATATTAACAAAATAATGGAATGCGCTTCATCTTGGAGATGTACAGTCCTTACATGGTAATGAGCACCCTTCTCTTGGCTACGCTATCAACAATTCATCCACTCGTATTTGACGAGAAGAGTTTAATTATGATCATTTTCAGATGAGGAGCATTGGTAGATGCAAAAATGGAACAGAGAAAACATAAATCTATTAATAATGGAAACCAGTGGATTTAAATATATCATAATAGATGCTAATACTCGCCTTTATTTAAATCCAATATTAGATTTAGCAGACTGGATGCTGGCTAATATACAATCTCTGTGGTTTATACTCTCTATACCTGTATACATTATGAGTAATTCAGTCAAAAAAGTAAAACGAATAACATTCTTCTAAAGCTATTGGATATATCGAGGGTAGTACTGTTGTTGGCGATGATAGGCTCATGTGGTATGGTGTAGTGCTACTTATTCGTAAGAGTAATGTGTTCATGGTGATGAGAGTGTTCATGGATGTAATGTTCTTCTGAGTGGTAAGGGTGGGATGGATCATCTATCTTGATGATGGGACAAATTATGGTGATCATGGCACTGTGGGAAGTGATAGTGGTGGTTAAAGTGAAGCTGAGAGTGGTGTTGTAAGTGTGGTCATGGTGAGGAGGTAAATAAATGATAGTACTTGCCTTAATTAAAATTCAATATTGGATGCTGGGTATTGGGTGTAATTCAATCTCTCATGCAAATACTCTCTATACCTGCGAACAATATGAATAGATCAGACTAACAAAAATAGTGGTAAGATTGGTGTTGTTGATGGGCAGGATGGTAGGGGCTATATTAGCATTCATGGGAGAGTGGTATTAATGAGGATGGTCTGATGCTAGTGGAATGGGTGAGTGACAGTTTGCTGGCCAAGGTGGTGATGTTGAGGGCAGTGGGAAAAGATGGAGGTTGTAAGGGTGAGGAATGCTGTTGGTATCAGCATGCAGTGTGTGGTGTTCATGGTAATGATTGTGCTGTAGGTGGTGCTGGTGTTTATAAGAATAATGAGGTCTTGGTGGTGATGGCAAAGATGTCGAAGTAAAAGTTATTTAATACTTGCCACAATTAAAATCCAGTATTTCAATCTTGGTGGCACAGGGTACTCAATTTTTCTGTCTTATACTCTCTATACCTGGAAAAAATGAATAAATAAATGAATCAGTAAAATAACTCTAGCGAATATTATTTTCTCTATATTGGCAGAGAGGGGGGTGCTCAAGGTAGTGCAGTATTCATGATAGTGAGTGTGGTGTGGTGACGGTCACAGAGGTATGGTGTTGAATATGGATCCAATACTGCTGGTGGTAGAGTAAAATTAACGTTGAAGTAGCATCAGAGGTAAAGGTGATAGTAGATGTTAATGTGATAAGTATATATATATTTGTGGCGTTGGTGAGAGTGGTCTGGTGCGTTATAGTAGATTAAGATAGTGGTGCTCAGGGTGATGGTGATTGTGACAAGGTATTCAAAATGATTGGTGTTTACGAGGGTGGGGTTTGTGAATGTGGTAAGAGGGGGGCTGGTAGTGGTGAAGAAAATGTTACAACTCACCTTAATTAAAATCCAGTATTGGATGCAGGGTAATGTGTGCTCTGTACCTCTCTAATAGTCTTTACCTGTAAACAATACGAATAAATGAGACAAATTTTCCCAATGCAATTTGAGGTGCTTTTGAGGATGGTGAGTATGATGTTTGTGAGAGCATTGCTACTGGTGATGAAGTTGGTGGGTGGTTGGTGTTGAGGCAAGGTTAACATGTCGGTGGTGGTGGTGGTGTTGCGATGAGGTGGCCATGATACTGGAAGTGGAGGTGGAGGTGAAAGTGAACTGGTGGTGGTGTTGAGATAAGGTTGCCATCTTAGTGGAAGTGGAGGTAGTGGTGAAAGTGAACTGGTGGTGGTGTTGCAATAAGGTTGCTATGTTAGTGGAAGTGGAGGTGGAGGTGAAAGTGAACTGGTGGTGGTGTTGAGATAAGGTTGCCATGTTAGTGGAAGTGGAGGTGGAGGTGAAAGTGAACTGGTGGTGGTGGTGAGATAAGGTTGCCATGTTAGTGGAAGTGGAGGTGGAGGTGAAAGTGAACTGGTGGTGGTGGTGAGATAAGGTTGCCATGTTAATGGAAGTGGAGGAGGAGGTGAAAGTGAACTGAGCTGGTGAGGAAGGTGGTGTTGGACGGAGGTGAGGTTGACCTGATAAGTGAACTGGTGGCAGTGTAGATGAGAGGTTGACACAGAGGGGGTGTTGTAGAGATTATCAGGGTGATACTGGAGATAGTGGTTACTAGGAAGGTGGTAGTAACGAAGGTTTTTGGATTTCGGTACTGTTGCTGAAGGTGAAGATAGTGTGTTCTTTAGGTCGGGCGGGTGGTCCTATAGGTGGTGGTGAATCGTGTAGGGTAGGTGGGGGAGGAAGCTGATTATGGATTTCATGATACAGAGGGTAGTGGAAGAAGACAATGTTGACGTGGGTGTTTCTGCTGTGTTCGATTTGAGACCAGTGTGATATTCGAGGAGATGAGAGTCCTGCTCCTGGCGAAATCGATGGAAACAGACTGTCATCACCTCTACTAATAGCAATTCCATGCTCCACTTAATTTTCGTCCAATAGCAATTTCATACTTCACGGTAAAATACGACAATCACTGTAATGTGACGAAAATGAAGCCATTACTAAGTTGTCAAGTTAAACCAATCTTCCTATTCCCACGAGAACCCCTTTTATTTCAGCCCACCTTCCACGGAAAACAGCAATTGTAAGCATAAATACGCCAAAAAAGTAATGAAGTCCGTCACGCAGTGGCTGCGTAAACTAAGCAGATTTCGCACCTGCTGGTACGGCACACTTGTGATCTCATCTGACCTCATATTCTCTATTTCTAAGTAAAAACCCGATGAATAAAAAGGTTGTGAGGGGGGGGGGCTACAGAAGGCTGAAACCAAAAAACTACAAATCACTCGCCTTTAACCAATTTCAGCAATTAACTAATCCAATCTTTAGTGTGGAATGACGCAGTTAAATATCAAGTATGGTATAGAAGAAATAAATATTTTCAATTCACGACCGTAAAATCTTAATTTGTGCCATTGACACACTACGTATTTGCACGCAGTATCTCAAACTTGTAATAAACTCGTTCATGATAGAACCCCCCTCCTCCCAGAGGTTTGATTTCATCCGCTAACGAACTTGATCTTTAGTTTTGTATGAAACGCTTAAATATCAAGTCTGGTTATGAACAAACAAGAACGCTTAGACCGATGTTGCGACTACTAGAGTGGCAACAGACAAGTATGTATGTTTGTGTATGTGTGTGTATATATATATATATATATACATACATATATATACACACACACACACACATATATATATGTATATATAATTTTGAACGGACCACATTGTTGTCATCTACCAGGTAGGATCGATGGACATTTAACGGAAGTTTTCAAAAATCTCGTCATGAGTACGACCTCAATAGCTGATTTTCTCTTAAGTGTGTAGAAAAACATACATTAAAAATAAAATTTGCAAAATAACCTACATCGGATTTTAATAGAACATCTCCTAGGCACTGATGGACATTTTTGGAAAATCGCTTACTGAGTACAACTTCAATAGATAGAATAACCCATAAAAGTCCAGGCAATATAAAGAAAAAAAATATATTCACTACGGTTACGTCATGCAAGGAGAATGAGCATGAACAAAAGTCTGTCACGCAGGGACTGCGTAAACTAAGCAGATTTCCCGCGCGAAGTTTAACAACAGATAAATCTAAATACTGGTAACAGAACACCATAGTGAAAATTAAATGAATAAATACAAACGATAAAAAGAAACCTCCCAACGGGAAGCTTCTGAAATGTAAACAAACAGTTCTGCCAACTTCTCTCCGAAAAGAAAAACAATTACTGGAATATATCAGAATATAACATATTAATTTGATTGAAAACTATTTACTATATCTAGTACTATAATTTATAATGAATCAGAATATTTTTTTTCTGAATCAATCAAATTTAAGTAGTCCAAAAACTTAAGGAGAGGGGGGGGGCACCAGAACAAATTTGCATGTATCTCCTACAATAAACGTCTCTTGAAAACAATATTTGGTATTTAAGCTTGGAATAATGTGGTTTAGTACATAACCGAGTATTCTTTATATAACTAAGTGTAGAAGTGGGGATTTGCTGAACGCTGAAAACAGAAAAGATTTGGAAAGTGCATCATGAGTACGACCTCAATAGCTGATTTTCCTTAAGGGAAACCTGCTGAAAAATGCAGATAAATTATTGAGAAAACTTATAAACGAATGCAATATTTATTCTAAGGATTAAGCTAAAATCTACTTAACTGCTGTTTCTAATCAACGAAGTGCAATTTCAAGTAAGTTGAGAGTTTAGTACCTATGTCTATAAATAAGGCACAAGGACAAGCGCTAAGATATTGTTCTATTAATTAAGAAGAATGAAGCATTTCACACGCTCTGTTATGTAATAACTTGCTTACTTTACATTGGGGAATCCAAGAACTTATATAAACAGTCACTGTAAATAATAGGATAACAAATGTACTTGGTAGATCACAGGTATTGCAACAGTAACAATATACATAAATTATTATTTATTAAAGTCCACTTTATGCTCCAACAAATTATTATAACTAAATGATATAAAGAACAGAGTTGACTTTCACTAGTCTTAGTATAACATCATTAAAGATTTTAGGTTATACTTCCAGTAATTTCTAAATTAAAAGATTCATTTCAGGAGGTTCCCCAAGGGAAATCAGCCGTTGAGGTTGTTTGTGCTCGTGGGACGATTTTCAAAATATATCTTCAAATGCCTAACAAGGTGCAAATATCTCGGTTAATAAAGTCCGTCACGCAGGGGCGGCGTAATGTAAGCAGATTTCCCACTTGCTGGTATAACGTACTACTGATCACATCTCACTACTAATTCCCTATTTCTATGTAATAACACGCTGAAGATGGGGTACCCCGAAGGCTTAAGACACGAAAGTACGAATATCTCGCTTAATATTTGAGTTACGACAAAAATGCATAGAACAGCAATTGTAGCCCATCAATACCTTAGCAAGCAGCCACCCCCGCCCCCTTAAAAGACGGTTATAGTCTCAATTTTGTTTTAAGCAACTGAGTACTAAAAAAACTCAGCGTAAATTTCATGTCCGTTTAGCTTCTATTTACGGATGAAATACAGAATAAATATTGAGATGAGATGACCAATATATCATTCCAGCACGTGGAAAATCTGCTCAGTTGACCTAGCTCTGCATGAAGGACTTTCGTATGTTATTATGTTAACAGAGCACTGGAGATGAGGCTGGCCCTTCAAATTCCAAGTGACATTATCATCATTTAATTAAAAAAGGTCCGTCAAGCAGATGCTGCGTAAACAGCAGATTTCCCACGTGCTGGTATAACGTACTACTGATTACATCTCACCACACATTCTCTATTTCTATGTAAAACACGCTGATATCTCGCTTAATATTTGAGTTACGAAAAAATGCATAGAACAGCAATTGTAGACCATCAATATTTTAACAAACAGCCACCCCCGCCCCCTTAAAAGACGGTTATAGTCTCAATTTTACTTTAAGCAACTGAGTACTAAAAAACCTCAGCGTAAATTTCACGTCCGTTTAGCATCTATTTACGGATGAAATGCAGAATAGATACTGAGATGAGATGATCAGTATGTCATTCCAGCACGTGGAAAATTTGCTCAGTTGACTTAGCTCTGCATGATGGACTTTCGTATGTTATTATGTTAACAGAGCACTGGAGATGAGGCTGGCCCTTCAAATTCCAAGTGACATTATCATCATTTAATTAAAAAAGGTCCGTCAAGTATAGCATACTCGTGACCCCAACTGACCACATATACTGAATCTATGTAAAAAAATCTGCTAAAACCGATAAGAAGATGGGCGGCTTACTAAGGGCTGAAAACAGGGTACGAATAACTCGATTAGTATTTGAGTTACGGAAAAATGCATAGAACAACAATTACAGACATTTTAACCAATAATAATTAATTAACATTTCACGATCCGACTCACAATAGCTAAAATGTTTTGAATTTTTGAACTCCCCACTCTACACCCCCCCCCATATTCCAAAGCCGGCATCAGCCAATAACAAATATGATCTTTAGTGTTGACTGAAGCAGTTAAATATTGAATACGGTATAGAGCAAGTAAACGTTTCTGAAACAAGGACGTAAAATCTTAATTGAGTACACTATTACGCAACGAATTTGCATGTATCTGGCATAATAAAGTTCTCTTTAAAACAATATTTGGCATTTGAGGTTATTGTTAATATGACTTGAGTAGGAGAGGGGGTTTACTGATGGCTGAAAACTACAAAATCCAAACATCTCGGTTAATATTCATGATACAGAGCATATTTATATAACAACATTTATAGGTAATTACATTTGCAATAAGATTGACTCTATAACATTCTTCAATCCAACAAATAATAACGAAGATAGTTCGAATTTTCAAAATTCCTCCCATCTAAAACTCCCTCCCTCTGGTCAGATTTCACCCGAACTTGATCTTTCTTTTTATATAAAACAATTATATATAGAGTATAGTAACGATAACAAAACATTGCTACCGCTACAGGAGTTTTATCTTAATATATATAAATCTCCTGTCACGATGTTTGTCCGGGATGGACTCCTAAACTACTTAACCGATTTTAAATTAAATTGGCACACCGTGAGCAGTCTGGTCCAACTTGAGAGATAGGCTATATTAATATTCTCTAAGACGAACAGGAGTGGGGGTTATAAGGGAGGCCTGAAATTAAAAATAGCGATATTTCGTTTTCTATTGGTTTTTTCGCAAATATGCACATAACAAAAGTTGTTTATTTTGTTATTTAGAGTAACTTTTGTCATAAACACTTTCATCGTATTCCGAAGTTTAAATGAGTTATACGCTTATGACTATAGCGGGAGTCAACAATATTATTTGGGACAAAAGACCCAACCGAAATAAATAAAACTCGGTATGTGTATTAGCACTAACGCTTTCATTATAATAAGCCATACCAACATTTCTAGGGACGGGCAGGAGTGGGGGTTTTAAGGGAAGCCAGAAATTAAAAATAGCGATATTTCGTTTCCTATTGGTTTATCGGCAAATATAAACATAACAAAAGTTGTTTATTTTGCTATTTAGAGTAACTTTTGTTATATACACTTTTTTCGTATACCGAATTATAAACGAGATATACGCTAAAAATTATAGCGGAAGTGAAAAATTTTATTTGGCACAAAAGACTCAACCGAACTAAATAAAACACTCAGTATGTGTATTAGCACTAACGCCTTCCTTATTAAAAGCCATACTATTTCTAGGGACAGGCAGGAGTGGGGGTTATAAGGGAGACCTGAAATTAAAAATATTGATATTTTGTTTCCTATTGTAGTTTCGGCAAATATGCACATAACAAAAGTTGTTTATTTTGTTATTTAGAGAAATTTGCTCAAGAATTTATTTCAATATGAACTACCTGGTACTTCACCTGGAAAAATTAATTCAAATGTATGTTAGTATTTAGTCCTTAATAATTCAAATCTATGCATAATGCACAGGAAGCAGGAAATATGACAATATGGAGGACAGTGAAGTCTTACATAAAAAATTAATTTTATTATTAACAAATCCACAGAAACGACGGGTATTAACCCTAAACACTGGGACGGGTAAATGTCAAAATATTGTGCAAAAAAAAGCCTTGCCAATAAAATACCATAACATTCAGCCTCAAATGAATTCCCGAGCGAAGCCGGGTATCTGAGCTAGTATATTTATATAATTTTGAAAGTACATCATTTTCGTCACCTCCTAGGTAGGATCAATGGAACCGAATGGAAATTTTGAAAATCGCGCCATGAGTACAATCCCGGTAGCTGATTTCCCCTAAGGGAAACCTGGGAAAAAGTTTCTCACGCAGGCACTGCAGATTTCTCACGTGCTGGATTGGTATACTGATTATGAAAACTCACATTCTATCTCTATAAATAAAACTAAGGTTTGTCTGAAATTCTATATAAATATGGTGGGCATAGATTTTTTTTTTTAACCTTTCAATTCATTCTAAGAACAATGTAATCGTAATTGAAATTGTTGGTGGTTTCTCAAGACAAAATGGCTCAGAGAGGTTCCGTGGAATTACAAAGATTTTCAAATCTTCTTTACACCAGCAGCGGTCTCCTTGTCACACTTAAAGGTGCACATTTTCTATAGATTAATATTGTCTTTAAAGATAAATTTATGCATACAAATAATTTCATTTTAATTTTTAGCATACTTTCCCTAAGGAAAATCTGATATTGAGGTGGATCGACGCGATTTTTGAAAACTTCGTTAACGGCAGAAAACGCTGCAGTGGGAGGGGGGTGGCTTAAAGGGGAGAAATTATGAAAATTACAAACATGCCCCTTGTTATACATCGGATCGAAAAATTGTATACAACCAATCTTACTGCTAATATAATACCCTATAAATGTTGTTATATATGTTTTTTCCCTATCTTGAATATTAACCGAGATATTTGAGGGCTTTCAGTAAACCCCCACTTCTACTAATGTCATACCAACAATAAGCTGTCATATCATGAATCGCTTTATTTGAAGCTTAAATATCAAATATTTTCTTCATCGAACTTTTATTGTATGAGATACATGCAAATACGTAGTGTGATGACCCAACCAATTAAGATCTATACCATATGTGGGCAACAACCGTCCCGCTGTAAGAGAATTGATCAGGCCCGCCAGACATTTTGAATAACCCAATTAAACAAAAATATTGCATTACTTACTCAACATGAGGAGAGATTTGTGTGTTTGGCAGTACTTATAAATGCGTACAATGATGAAAGTTAATAAATCAATACATCGTACAAGACCTGACGATAATTTGGAAAATTCTTTAAGTCTTTGTATCAGTGGAATTAATCCAAACATCGATAGATTAGTTTCCCAAATTCAAACTCAAGTCTCTCATTGATTTCGGTGTCGCTATTTTTTTCCGATTTAATTATAATGTTGTATCTATTTTTTTTATCATTTCATAAAGTTTTGCACACATGTCAAAGGTTGCCCCATACCTGATCGATACCATACTCAATATTTAACCGTTTCATTCTACTCTCACGTTCATATTTGTTAATGGCTAAAAGGAAACCAGGAAATGGGTGGTTCAGAGAGGGGGGAGGGTCGAAAATTCTAAATATATCCATTTTTATGAGTCGGATCAAAACATTTTATAGAACCAATCCTAGAGCATAGAATCAATAGAATATTGATGGTCTACAATTGTTGCTCCATACATGTTTTCGTAGTTTAAATATTAAGCAAGTTCTTCGTATTTCGTTATTTTCTGCCTTTAGTTAACCTCGACTTATATTCCTCGGATGTCGGCTTAGAAGTAGAGATTATATGGTGAGATGAGATCACCAGTTTTTCATCTGCCAGTGTGGGAAATCTGCTTAGTTAAATCGGCCCCAGCGTGACGGACGTTTTTTTCCACATTTCATAGAAGTCCTATAAGATGAACCTAAACTGTAAAGTCATTCGCTCAATGTCATGCACTAAATAGCTTCTATCCCATAAGGAAAATCTAAAAAAAAATGATGCCCGTGCAAATTAATTTATACACACACACCACAGTTGATATTGAACGAAATCTGATGTTTTAGCGTTTCAAATAAAATTAAAGATGTAAGATTACCAAAAGCCAACCCCGGGCTAAGAATGCAGGTATCCACAAGGGGTGAATCGTAAAATCGGAAATATATCCAATATTATGAGCCCAATTTTGTTAATCAAATTATTTTCTAGAATAAATAATTTTGACGTTTCAGGTCTTTCTAAGAACAATGATATAAAAAATGATTTTTTTCTCCTTCTAAATACCTCTTTGCTCTTCAATTCCTGAAGGAAGTCTTGATGGACTTTACAATTTTAGAATCAACTACTCACAAAGTAAAATTAACATAAGCGATAAGAGAATTTTATTTTCCAACTAAAAGTGGGTATCTGCTTATACTGGGAAAAATATGTATTCGTCAAAAACTTCGATAAAATGGTTTAATCGGAAAAAATAAATTGTGTATAGAATATGTTTTTAGTCATGGAGGGTTGTTTAATTTATGAATTGTAAAAAGTTGACTTGAAACTTAACGATGCTAAAAAGAATTATATTGGTGTTACATAAGAATGATTTATAGAATAAAGCGTTCTATAGTGTAATTCTTATGTATTATGGGAGTTAGGAGTTTTATTTTATTGCAACTAGCAAGAGAGGAGTTAAAACATATGTTCGACAAAATGTTGGTTAATACTGAATTTATTGAAAAAAAAAATGTAAAGAATAAATTGTGTATAGAATATATTTTTCCAAGCTAAAACATTGTTTTGATTTATACAATTCTTTTCGAGAGAATACCACAAAAGAATTCAGACAATTTTTATACGTGTATTAAAGGAATGAATATAGTCAAATTACGCTATGCCATACTTCATTACCTCTCAGTGAAATGGGGGTTTACTTTGAACATATATTGGTTAATAATTTCTTTAATACGTTCTATAAAAAAAAGACGGAGAACAAATTGTGTTTGAAATATATTTTTGAGTACTAAAACATTACTTTTATTTATGAATTGTAAATCTTTTTTCAATGCACCTTGTCATACTTTACTGGTGTTTTTAGAGAATATCTGGACAGTTTGGAATTATTGTTTTTATTACGAATACTAAAACAATGGAATCGTTATATTTCATTGGGAATTAATATGTATTTCAATGCGCCGGGGAGCAAAACTGGTAGAGAATTTAATACGGATACGAGGCGGTGTGTATGTGTTTCATGTAGTGGTAGGGAGAGTTGTCATTAGTTTTGACAGCTTCTGTACGTGGGAGGGCATTTGTGGCAGGACAAGTGCAACACTGATCCATTGTTTATGCATATAGTATTTATCTAAGGACATAGAGGCTATTGAGCGTAGCTTAATGAGGTTACTACTCACATGAATATGTGTTCCTCTATGGAGAAAGTTATATTGTAGAGATTGTGCCAGTAGCCATGATGGCGTAGACAGACACGGCTGAGAGGTAAATGGGACACTGCCCCACCCAGAGTGCCGCTATTCCTTCTCTCTCTGGAGTGGGGGAGGCCAACACCCCCCCCCCCCCCGTCATTCCCCTCCGTACCCCTCTCTCCCGCTGTCTCTTCCCCACAATAATCATTCGATATTCAGCCCCAATCTATTAGCAGATTTCCCTTAATTAACTATTGAGCTAGGACTCAGCCCGAGTAAAATTTCTTCAAATGTCCATCGATCATACATTGTAGATGACAGAAATGTAGCCCGTTCATCAATATACATTGTACTTGCCTGTTGCCGTTCTAAAGGCCCTAATATTTTTTGTTCGTTACCAAACTCGATCGATATACATCAGTTTGATGTGAAAGTCCGTCACGCAGGGACTGCGTTAACTAAGCAGATTTCTCACGTGAGCCAAGCATTTATCTTAAAACGTTCAATGAGAACAATATTTGGTATTTAGGCTTCAAATAATGTGCTTCATAATATAACACCTTACTGTCAATATGACATGAGTAGGAGTGGGAGTTTACTGAAGGCCGAAAACTAAAAAAGCTAATATCTCGGTTAATAATCAAGATAGAGCAGAAGAGTACATACCAACATTTATCAAGCATTACATTCGCAATAAGATTGATTCCATACAATTTTTCGATCCGACGTATAGTAAAGGAGATATTTCGAATTCTCCCCTCTAACCCCCCCCCTCCCACAAGTCCGATTTCAGCCATTAACGAACTTGATCTTTCTTTTTGTTTAAAACGATTAAATACAGAGTTTGGTAACGATTAAACAAAAATTTCGACTGCTAGAGCGTTATCAGACAAATATAAATATATATATATATATATATATATATATATATATATATATATATATATATATATATATATAAATATATATATATATCCCGTAAGTGAAATCTGCTAAACTTGTATAGAGCCAATTTTATTGCAAATAAAATGTACTATAAATATTTTTATCTACATTTATTATCTCTTTTAGTAATAACGGAGATATTTGCATTTTTTAGTTTATGGCCTGCAGTAAATCCCCACTCCTAAACATTTCATATTAACAGTAAGTTGTT
This sequence comes from Riptortus pedestris, assembly GCA_019009955.1. Classification (NCBI taxonomy): domain Eukaryota; kingdom Metazoa; phylum Arthropoda; class Insecta; order Hemiptera; family Alydidae; genus Riptortus; species Riptortus pedestris. Next base: position 182,182,917 of record CM032229.1, on the reverse strand, counting down.
ATATTATGAAGCAACCCTAATACGAAATTATGTTGAATATTTACGTTTTGAGATAAATGCAAGTACGTGTCGCACGTGGGAAATCTGCGAGACGGACTTTTTGCATTTTAGCAGATTTCACTAAAGGGAAATTTGTCCAATCGTTACTAAATTCGATATATAAGAGTTTCATGTAAAACTAAAGACAAAGGACGATAACGGCTGAAATCGGGCAGGGGTTCAGATGGCTGAAAATTCGAAATATCTGTTATTAAAAGTCGGAACAAATATTTGTATGTATACCAATATAATTGTATATTTAATTACCTATAAATGTTGTTATATGCATATTTTCTCTATCATGAATACTAACCGAGATATTTTATAGATAGATATGTAGATCTATTTACAGGGTGTTCCAAATTCCCGTGCCACCCCATTAAAATCTCCAGTTATTTAAATTAAATTATTTATTAACGTCCACTTTTTGCAACTTAGGCTAATTGGGACAGGTTACCACCCTTTTCTAGCCAGGGTGGGACTAAGGATTTTATTTAGTGAATTCCGTCACTAAAGAAAGTCCTATTGCCCAGGGCGGGAATGGAACTCGCCACTCTCGGTTTACTATCTGAGATTAACGTCGACGCTTTAACTCACATGTCTAATCTGAGCTCCCTCCAGTTATTTTAATGCAAGCTTGAAACTTGGTGTCCCATAATTGTGACCCCTGAAGAATATTTTCAGTCCATATTCAACCTCGTAACCTTCTCCAGTACTTCTCCACTGACCACAACTTGGAAATTCCAATGGAATGCACTATTTTATGGCGGATTCTTATAGAAATACAAATACTAAAACGAGTTTGTATCAGTGAATTTTTCGATCTGACCCACCCTTTAGCCGTAAAATGTACAAAATCTTTGAATAAATAAAGTAAAAAATGTTTACTTCAAATTACATCAACATAACAAAAAACGTTCTTAGAATTAATTTATTTTAAACTAATAACGTAGTGATTATATGTAAAAGAAATGCATTTTTCCACCTGCATAGTTTCATGAAAAAAAAAATGCGTTATCTTCCTGGAAAGAGTCATCGGGGCACATTTTTTTAATAAAACATTAAGCAGTATAGTCTTCAACCACTTCCTAAATAAAGAATTTTTAACTTAAATCAAAGACATACCCCTGATGCAAAGAAATGAAATGTGGCTGCAGCTGGTTGGATGTTCTTCCCTCTTCTTAATCACTACTCGATCAACAATACGGGATCCCTCGCAGTTTGCACATTGAGTGACCAACCAGCTCACCAAGATCTGACAGTAATAGATTATTCTCTATGGGGAAGGGTCACAGACATCGTCTACTAAAAGAGATGGCAGAATATTGAAGACAAGAAAAATAAAATCAGATTGGGCATACCCGTAAATTCAATTTCAGTAGCAAAAATACACAGTCCAAAAGGAATTTCAGATGCTTTAATAGTTGTTTTTCTTTTTTTAATTTCAGAATCCATTCCTTTGGATGGAATTGTTTCAAAGATAATTTTGTTGACTACAACTTTTATGTTGTAGCATTTTTCAATAAAATGTGCAGTTTCTGAAATAAAGATTTGTGCAGTTTACTGGTAAAGGATGCGACAGATCGGAAAGTTCGTCGATATATACTCGTTATAAAATTCGATTTTGTATAAGGATCCGCCATAACAATTAGGTCATTCCAAAGTTATGGACGCTGGAGAAGGTTACGAGGATGAATATAGACTGAAAAAATTCTTCAGGGGTCACAATTATTGCACACCAAGTCTCAGCCTTTTATTAATACAATTGACGATTTTAAGGGGGATAGCACGGGAAGTTGGGATACTGTATGTATATATAATATTGAATACTGAAAAATAACTCTTTTTTTATTAGTAAATTAAACAATGAACTTTATTATTCCATAACACCTAACCTCGTCTATCTCAATAATAATATCATATGATTATTGAAATTAATATAAAAATATATTTTTGATAAGCTATCAGACATGAATTTTAGTGGTCTGTTTATGGTATGTTTGTTCATTTGCAGATGGATTTTCTTCTCGGTCGTCACTGAGTGTCGGTACTAGGGTAGAAAATGACATTTCTCGAGTACTTTGATCTCATAAAGAAGTGGATACGATATTGAAACTCTTATGATATAAATATTTAATTTCCCTTAATACATAAGTTGAGTTTGTCTATATTGGCATAATTCATTTTTTAAATAGGTATGAAAATGTATTACTGCTACAATATTGAAACTCCAAGAGTAGTTCGGCCAAATGAAATACTTACTTGGATGTATGCCAAGTATCCTCAAGATTTGGACAGCACATGGCTGTGCCAAAAAAATAATTTAAAGAGAGTGAATGATTTCCTTAGCTTTATTGTACCTCTTTCTTAAAGCTCCATAGTGCTGCTTATAAATTGTCCTCCTTGAAAGAAATCAATAAAGATTTTATTTCAGTTAAAAAGGTATTCTTTGAATTGGCACTCTAAAGCTTTTCTTGAGTTCGTTACCTATATTTCATGTTTTATGCCAGAAATCAAGAGAACAATCGCAATGAGACGTGCTCTTCACAGCGAAAACAAATAGGTGATTTAATCATTTTACTCATATCACAGCAACTCTCACCACTTTTGCTTCAGACTGAATTAAAACCCTTTATAGTCCCTAATAATGGAATGTAAAATAACATCTTGAAGAAAATAGTACAAATGAATTTAGGATTGTAAATATTTATTAAAGTATAGAACGATAATGTGTATTGTTTTGATTATTATATTCAACTATTTACTGAAGTATTACACGATATATATGAAATGTATTTATAACAGATTCATGGCCGGCCTACGTGATAGGAGTAGGAATTCTACATAATTTTAGATGTATATGCACACGGTGACGTCACTCTATTAGGAGAAACTGACAATAGGGCTGAGAGATAGGGAAAATGAAAGCTATGGGACCTCTTTGCTTATCCTCTCATTCACACTTTATCTCCGATAAGCGCTCAGTTTTCAAAACTTAGTGAATTTTCCTTTAAATTTATTTTTGGCACTCGGTGGACAAGTTCTGTAATTATTATTCTAATATTTCGTTTTCTTCATGTAAAAAGAACCCAAAAGATATATTATAAATGACGAATAATTTTTGTAATTCCAATAATATTCCTGATTGTTTTTCTACATTATCTAAAGAACTGGAAGTATTAGGATTTACACCTGTCACATTCGAAGAGGATGATCTTGAGCGTTGTGTTGTGAATCTATTAAATTCTATGTGGTCTATGCTATCTGATTCCAAACAGAAAATATCTAAAATAAATGAGCTGAATGAAAAAATATTTTATATTGGCAGGCAATCAGTTTCACAAGAGCAAAGCCAGAAAAAACACCTAACCCTTCTAAAAGAAGAAAGGGGGAAATGTATTAAGCTCGAAGAACAATTGACTGATAATATTAATGAAAAAGAAAAACTTATGTTAGAGCTTAAGGAATTGAAGAAAGAAGTGGAGTCACTTACTAAAGGAATGAAATCCATAGAACTCCAGTATGTGCATGACTTGAAAAGGAAAGAAAATCTTATTCACGACTTAAAATCTAAACTAGTAGCATTTTCTAATGTACAAGCTAAATGTAAAACTGAAAGGACTGACAAAGAGGAAAATAATTGTGAATCTATTGATTCATCTACTTTTCAAAAATATTTCCGGGCATTACAAAATAATATTCAAACCTTACTAAGTGAAAATGCAAATTTGAGGGCATCCATTATCCGAATATATAATTTGATAACAATCAACAAGCAGTTGCCGCTCATTAAAGAAAGAAATGAGATTTTGTTAAATCTTCCTTATCAAAGAATAATAAATGAAATAGAAGGAGATATTCAGAAAATACTTAATGTAAGTTAGTCATACACATATGTATGGTTAACATTAATATAATTATGAACAATCGTAATTTAGTTTAAAAGAAACAAATTTATCAGGAATGAATAATATTTGTTTTACTGATTTAAATTTGTTTCAACAGCCTGTAATTTAATGCACAATTTTAAATAAATTGCATTCTTCTTTCTGCAATGGTGAATTCTTTCCCACCTGTCCTACAATAACTAATGCAGTCAGAAATACTGCAGGTGAATTGGGCACAATACTTCCCATATTCTTTTATATATAAGTTTGCTTTATTATGCATTAATGTTAAATGTATTAGTATAGGGTATTGGTAATAGAATTATCTCTCAAATATACAGTCGCCCAGCGGTTGTTGTCCAGGGTACAAAGCTATAATCAGCAGGCGCTGACTCCAAAATTGCACTTTGCATAAAATTAAAAACAATTTGCAATAAGATTGGTTATATAAAAATTTTCGATCTTAACTTTTATTTTGAAATAGTTAATGTCAAGTATAATATTGATAAATATATAATATATTATAACAAAAAGACGATAAAAATAAGGCTTAAAACTATATGTATACCTATAGTTTTAAGCCTTATTTTTATCGTCTTTTAGGTAGGCTGGATGGTTATTTTTTGAATTTGTGTCATGAGTACAACTACCTCGATAGCTGATTTCCCTCAAGGGAAAAAATTTACTAGAAGTGAATAAATAAAGATAAATATAGGCTTGCTGATAATGCTAAACCTAAAAAGCCACCGATACAGAATAACAGGTTTAATTAATAAACCAAATTAGCCACAATCAATTTATTATAAGAATACAATGGTACTTCATCTGGTATGAAAATATACATTCATACATTTAATATTTTCTCTTACAAGAGATTTTAATATACTGGAGTTGGTTTAACTTTTCCAAACAGGTTTCCTTTTCTCAATGAAGCTTTTTAACCCTTCAATCCCATCGGGCAGCTGAAGGTTTTTCCGCATTACCTCAGCTCCTTTACTGAAAACAAAAATTTAACATTAAATTATTATATCAAGGTGAGTTGATTTTTTTTGGGGCAATAAACATAGTTATAAATGCCCACCACATAAGGGCTGCGTAAAGTAACCAAATTTTATATGTACTGGTATGATACACAATGATACAAATTTCCCAGTTTTAGCAAGTTCATGTACTATGAAGGGATTATTAAAAAGGAGCAACTGTGTGGAAGCAGATATTAATTTTCAGGCTTTTAAAGCAGACACCTGATCATAGGGGCCAGATTACTATGACCTGCAAAGGGCTCTCCATTTTAAAAGCCTCTTCAGAAAGGCAAAAGTCCATATATACCAATCAGACAGTATATCAACAGTTATATAAGGCAGTGAAGTGTTGTCCATGAGAAGCCTGGAGATCCAGGCTGGAAAAAAAGAGCCATCAAAAAGATACTGGAGCTTTAAGAGAGCAGAGGTAGGAGTTGTATGGCAAGCTTGATATCATCTGTTCAATCGAGAAGGGCAGATTGCGCTGATTAGCTCATATTCAGAAGTCCTTGAAACAACTCAAAAAAGTGTTCTTTATTGTTTTTAATGGCTCTACATGTTTCACAACAATCGAAACCTTTTTAGGACCAGTCACAATTGATTACCACTTTATTATACACATAGAACTTCCTGGTAAGAGAGACAAGTCAAAAATAAGATGGCTGACAGATGATTTACAATTAATTCCTGCTTATATTACCTTATTTTTATCTTTATTCACAACGTTCAAGGGCTGAAGTACATAGTAGTAAGTAATTAATTGTTTAATTTCCCTTCAATATTTTTTTTACATAAAATTTTACTAACCCAAGTTATAACTTCAAGCACTATATGTTTTGCCCATATTCTCATGTAAGATACATTTTTAAGATTAGAAACCATTATCCAAAAGATTCAACTAAGAACCATCTGCTACTAAAGATTAGAACACATTAAAACAGTAAGAAGATTTATAATGATTATTACAAGAAGATTGAATATGTGTACATAAACAGAGGAAGAGGAGTGGTTATGATTAATAGGAGGTAATTGAATGAGCATGCATGTACAGAGGAAGAGAGTGATTATGATTAACATGAAAAGATTGAAATATATATGTACATGCAGAAAAGGAGGGATTATGATTAATGCAAGAAGATTAAATATGTATGGTTATACAGAGGAAGAGGAGTGATAATTATTAATCTAAGTATATAGAGTAAATGTATAACATGTGCAGGGGTAGAGAGTTGATTAATACGAATAAGAGAGATTTGTTGTCTACGTATAAATTCAGGAATCAAATGATTAATAACAAAAGATAGAATACTCACGCATAAGCAGAGGAGGATGTCATTTCCAGTTGCTCATAGGTGAATTTTTTCCCAAGCTGAATTATTTCACGACTCTTACTCGATATCCCGTCACAGATATGTTTCACTAAATCATCTGCAAATTAATTATGTGTGTGAATAGTCTTCTGTAATCTAATATTTAATAATGTGGCTAATTATTGGATAAAAACAGAAAGTATCCTTGGCACCCACCAGCTGCCCTATAATATACCTCCACAAAGAACTAAGCCATTCCTAATGAAATTGTTGTGGCAAAAGACATACTCCTAATATTGTTCAAGGTTATTTGCAACAAATATAATAATAAGTATTTAAAAGAAAATAAATATCATTATATAACTAAGGGGAAGTAGTTTAATAATCATAATTTTTATATCTAGATTTGTTGATGAGAAATGGTTATTTCCTCATGGAGGCACAGGGGGGGGGGGTAGTAATGTAGTAATTAAAATATCTTCAAGTTGTCCAGTGCAGGCTTTGATCATAAGAAATGGGGTGCCGACCCATCTTCTTTGCACATCAATATCTTACTCACTGAACTACCACTAGATTAACATGGTATTGATAGATGCTTTGGCTCTGAAGTGGTAGTATAGCATAACTATCTTACCAATCCCGTCAGATACTGGTTCTTCTAAAGAAATTGCCAAACACTCCAAAAACTTTTGACTGATGGCACTGGCTTGCCTGTAGCAGTGATAAGAGGAACAGGGAGGATGGATAGTGAAATAACGTAGGTAGATGGGTGGGACTCTAGCTAAGACACATAACCTGAATCAATATAGTAATCTGCTGGAATGAGACTCCATAGACAAAAAATTAGCAAGCCTATAATTTAGAAAATAATATCTTAAGCCTATTAAAATACCTAGAAGATGTTTTTCTGTGATGTGGGAGACTAAGCCAGCATTACATGCCTCGCTTGCAGTAAGCGGATATCCTGTGAAAAGCATGTACATTGCAGTCTTGCGGCCAATACTCCGTGTTACCGCAATTCCAGGGCTCGAACAGAAAACACCAAAACTTGCCCTGAACAAAGAGACAATTCATTTTGTTTCAACACTTTAGTTTAATTATATAACTCCTAGCTACATATTTAATGTATAAATTCCATTAAATTACTGTCCACTTGGTGCTACTATGGCTAATTGAAATGGGATCCTACAGGTTACCACCCTTTTCTAGCCAGGGAGGCATGAAGGATTTTATTTGAAAAGTTTGTTCAGCTTACATTTTATACAGTTTTGAACAGAGCACATTTTTGTCATCTCCTAGATAAAATTAATGGACATTTGAAAAAGTTTGAAGATAATCAGCTAACAAAAAGTTCCTCAATAACTCATTTCCCTTGAGGGAAATCTGTTAAAATTAAATTAGCATGGACATAATATGTATATCTAATGAAATAAACATACCCAGGAGTGGAGAAGAGAGAGGATGATGAAGATACAGCTATATCACACTGAGCAACGAGTTGGCATCCGGCTGCAGCAGCTAGTCCATCGACAGCAGCGATTACTGGAACTGGTGAGCTCACTATAGCCTCCATCAGCTTGTTGAACTCTTCAAACACAACTCTACGACTTTCATCATTCTAATTATAATTCTACGCCAGCTGAACTCGCTCACACATTTACTACTCTACATGTTACAAATAATTAACCAATATTGAAAAATATGGAAATGAAAATCTATAGCTCAAACACCGATGAAGGATCAAGGCCCCCTCTCCACTAGAGGATGAGTCAAATCGTCAGCTTGAAAAATCAGCCAATAAAAATACAAAGAAATAGTAGTGTCATGGTTTCAACAACGTTTATTATATATATCAAAGACTGAAAAAGCATTACTCAAAGAAAACTGAGGACCTAATACATTAAGTAAACGAGTGAAGTGAAAACCGTTTAAAAAGAACTATAATATTTGAAATTTAGTTCCTCCAATCTAATACCAGGAGGACTATTAATAATCATAGTAGCTGGAGGGAAAATAAGACTGCTATAATACTAATATGAAGAGTGCAACTAGGCATACTACAATTGAAATAGCAGGACAACTAGACTCCTATAATACTAATAGGATGAGGGCAAATAGAGCTGCCTATAATACTATTAGTAGGAGAACAACTAGGACTGCCATACTCCTAAAAGGAGAAGGACATCTCGGAATCATATAGCCCCAGTAGCAGGAGGGTGACTGGGGTAGCTATAATCCTTATGTCAGATGGGCAACTAGGATTGCAATACTTCAAATAGGAAGAGTGCAACTAGGACTTCTGTAATCCTTATAATATATGACTACAGCTAATATAATGGTCCCTCTTAATATTAAGATTAATTTTGACTCAGCCATATTTGTTATGACTTATTACAGATAATTCTTTTAGCAGATTTCCCTTGTGGGAAATCATCTATTCTTTCTTAGTGCCTCGATTGATACACAAGAGCCCCAAAAATGTATGTATTATGATGAAACACAGACATGCACATATATAGAATAAATCAATTATCTGGGAAGACATTCTTTGCTCCTTGAGTTATGAAAACTGAAATGGTTATATTGATGTGAACCAATATCTCTGACCATTATTAGCTATTGTGTCTATGGTAGGGGTTGTTATATACTTACTAGTTCCTTCAAATTAAATCCTGATGAGAAAATTGGATTATTTTCCTGTGTTTTTGCAGTGATTACTATTGACCTGAGTGAAGGGCTATCTTCATCTTTCTTAACGGCTTCCAGCAGAGAAGATACCATATTTAAAGAAAGAGAATTCCTTAAAAAAAAGAAAAACAAAATGCTTATGTAAAACTTTGAAATAAAAATACACTAACATAAACATTTCCTTTATCCATACTTTGTTTTGAGATCATTCATAATTATTTTCCTAACACCACTGGCTTCTTCAGTTAATATTAGAGACTGTGTTGCAAAGCTTTTACATGACATTTTGAAGATGAAGTCTGTCGCCGATTTTCGTTTGGACTAAATTAACAATTAAAAAAATAATTATAAGAGAACAGATTAATTCCAGATAATCATAACACTCTCAAAATAATTACTAACGAATGTATAATAACAGAGGTTCCTCAACATTTTTCAATTAAAATCCTGGCCAAAATTTTACAAATAAAATTTCTTATCAAAATTATGTTAGACCTTATCAATAAGGTTATCAAAAAGTGATACAAAGGGCAGGTCCATCGAGGTAGGAAGATAATGGAGAGAGTCTTAAGCTGTTATTAAATGCATTTCCTCCCTTGTATGGCGAACTGAGCTAGATAAAACGTTTCTATTATGAAGAACCAACTTTTAAACCTATAAAATAATTGTTATATAATTTTATGGCCACTTCACTGTACAGAATATCTATTAGATGGAACTTATTAGTGAAGAGATGTCACACTTCAGTGATACTTAAAGAAGAAAAAAAATCTATTCGTTCAAATGCTAAACGATAAAAGGAAAGTTTTTTAGCACTTAATTGTGAACATTCTAAAAATACTATTTGTATCCAAAGGTGTGAGTGTTGTGAGCCCCAGCAATGGTTTATCATCACCTTCTGCATCAAATCATCTAACAATAAGAGTGTCACAAGAATTTGTGGCAAATGGAAGGTGAGAAAAGCAGTGTTGTTAAAGGTCCTTTTTTTGGTAGCCTGATGCTTGCATTAGCTGACTAATGATAGGAATTAGTCAATATGGGGCTGCTGCCTATGACTTTAACGTAGCCTTCAGTCTTGTCCCACTTATATGTTGTTAGTGAAAATTTAGACTAGGGAAGGGCTCCTAGACTGAGGAGTGCAGTATTGCGGAATCACCCTGTGGTGAAGGCCCTGTGGAAGTTCTTTAGAGTACTAGGTATATTATGATCCTCATGTTACAACATTGATATTCGTGCTTTTAAAACTTGAGTCGTGATTTCGATATCCGAATGTGCAAACGGGATTTCTTTAGTTCGGAACTCACTGAATAATAGTCCTTGTTCTACTCTGCCAAGAAAATGCTTTTAACCTGGTAGATATCCCGTTTCAATTAGAGTCAATTGCAATGATGTGTACGTTAATTTAAAAATCCTTATATTTATAGGCGATAATATTCCAATTGAGTGGTTTTAGTTAACTTGGGATTCTTATATAAAATTCATTTTTCATCAAAAGTTATGAAACGACTAAAATATTATTCACTACTATTTTGCAAAGCAATGAATAACGAATCTAGCTCCGTTTAAATTTCTGGTCTTGCTATCGGGACGGGTTATTTACAGGTTACCACTCTTTTTTAACCAGGGTGAGGCTTAGGATGTTATTGAATAAATTCCGTCATTAAATAACTTCTTTTGACCTGGCGAGAATCGAACTCATACATCTTTCAGGTTTAACGAACGAAGTGTTTTGAATTTTGTCTACTGGATTGACCCCTACTAAATTTTTAATCCACCATCATTGAGCTTTGTTTCTGTCTTTCCGGGAGTCTCACTCTCAGGACTTGAATTGGCGAATTGATGTCCAGGAAGCTATAGATATATACTTTCTATCATCGCCATAGTCGAAAATTAATGTTTTCGAAAGGGTTTGGAAATGTTAAATTCAATTAATGATATAATGCATAGTTGCTTAGATTCCATTAAAACTTCAATTTATTAATTAATACTAAACAAACTTTTGAATATTTCACAATTGACCGAAGAATATCCCATTTAAATGAAAGAATAATGTTTACAAATGTATTAATTAATTATTATTTTAGAGTTTGTAAACATATATTTGCTGCTTTAATGATTTAATTAAAATATACTAGTTTGAGATTCAATCTGACCACAACAAATACTTTTGACTTTTTGCAGTTTGAGCTGGTTATGGTAATAATTGTCTGATATATTCACGAAGTAAAATTCGCAGTCCCCACACTGGCTATGAAATGTATAGTCTGTATCACCCCTCTCAATAATGCTTAGTGACAAACAGTGGGTGAATCTTAATTAAAAAAAAAGAAAAATTCAGATGTAAAATTATTTTTCATGGCTATTCATCATCGAGGTTGATTGATGACTATCTTTTCATTCTCTACGGGGAAAAAATGTACTTCTCTATCCTCTTTGGCTGTACTTTTTAACTTTGTAACAGAAGTGTCTTTTTAACCTCTCTTTCAGTAGTATATATGTTTTTACTTGGAGCTGTCAATGTTTTGGTTTAATTTCCTGAAATATACGATTTTGGGCAATGGAGGAATGGACTCCAATGGTTCACCTATTCTCCTTAAATGACAATTATTAAAGTCATACTTTAATTTTTGTCAATATAAATATTGGAGAGTTTAGGAGGGGGCAGTCTGTCAACTATGATTTTAAAATGGATGTAGATCCACTAAGCGTGATATTGGTGAAGAGTGATAGCAAAGGAGACAGGCTGTTGTTCAGGTACCCGTATGAAGTGAATAAGAGGCAAGAGAATGGGCAAGGGCGCAGGAATAAGAACCCATACGCTCTGATAGTGAGTGAGGAGCTTCAAGCCCCTCCACCGCACAGGTTTGTCAACCAGAAAGACTACCTAGCTCATTTTGCAGACGACATACTTTCCAACCTTTTTGCCGTCAAACAAGAGCTGTGCGAAACAAAGTTTGAGCTGAAAGTGAATGATGTCCGGTTTGTCGGTCACCCTACAATGGTACAGCCCTGCAGTAGGAGAGGGAAAGCCGGGAACAAGCCTATTATCCTCATAAATATAGTATTCGCCCTCCACGCTACTGCTAATCACTCTATTGTCAAATGCTATTATGAATTGAGTAAAAGGTTTGGAGTAGCACTGCGGCATGAGGAGAGGCGCTGTGGTTATGTTCATCAAGAAATAAAGGCTATGATAGCTGCTCATGATGACTATGGAAGGTAATTGAAAAGGTAGTGGGCTTTGATGTATTTTTCGTTCAAAATCTTTTATTATTTCACACCGTTAATTCCTTTATTTTGAACCTTTGCCTACCAACAGATATGCCCAGTTACTCATGACTAGAATAATTTCAAAGAAAGTCTTATTTGAGTAAAAGAAGAAGTGTTTATTTGTCCAATCTTTATCCCCTTACATTCCAGATTTTAAACTAACAAACCTGCTTTAGTACTGACTGTAAGTCTAACTGAAGTATTTAAAGTTTTGAACAACTGATATTGCATGTAACAATGTAAATGTATGAAATTTGCTGCATCTATAAATTTTACTTCATAACTTTTATTTATATAATAGGTCAAGAATTTCCAATGTTCCTACTTAACTGGTTTTCTTTTATTTATTTTTTTAACTATTCTTAAATATAAATATATTCGAAGCCCCTGGTCTTTCATGACTGGTGGAGACAGCAATTTATATTTGTCTTCAGGCAAAATTATTATTTTTTTTTATTCAGTTTCTTGTTTAATTTTTATAAAAACTATCATTGTTTCAATTATTAAACTATATAATTAAACTATTATTCCATTGCCCTGCCATTTTCAAACATTCCATTTCTAAAAACTATATTTCCTAGAATTCAGACTAAAAAATCTATATTTCTTTAAATATTGATAAACAAAATATCCTTACTATCTTATGAAGAGTGTGTATATATATATATATCTATATATATATATATATATATATATATATATATATCATGGAAATCAAGATAGAGATTTCTAAAAAATAACACCTTCCTAAATCTGAACCTAAGTAACTTGAAATAGTGATTTTCAGATATTGTTAGACATTTTTGTCAAACTTATTTGCCTCTACTTTCATTGCTAGTTGATAAAATTCAATGAAATTAGAAATTTTACATGGTCCTGTGGAGACTATGTATGTGTAATATTTCATCAAGATTTTTGTTGGTGTTGCCAAATAGGTGTGTTGATTGGTTGTATTGTTAAACACAATGTTATTTATTATGTTGTCACAAATTCCGATTTTGTAGAGACAACAACATATTTATTTTATTTATGTGTTCCAGCAGGCCAGAAGATGGTTCGGAGGGGCGAAACCCATTTGAAGTAATACTGGAGCAATGTTCACTGGCAAGAGACCTACGAGCCGCATATAATGAACTGAAAAGCAGTGGGCTCGTGGAGCTCCGGATAAACAGGTGGATATCACTCAGCTTTTGCCTCCCACAAAAAGTTCATCAGCTTCACAACAAAGGTCTTCTAGTCGAGCCCGAGGCTATAGACAGGTCCTCATCTGACTTCTTATTATACCAATTATCATACCTTAGCTATAGGCAGATTCTCATTCAACCTAAAATTATTATACTTGTAATTATTGTCTACATACTTTTGTAATTTAACTATAGACAGCTTCTCACCAAACTGAAAATAAGGCCTCTTACCACACTACAGCTATAGACAAATTCTCATCCACCTTACAGGCATTCAAATTTTTGTACTTCAACTATAAATAGATTCCCACCTAACCAAAAAGGATTCCAATTACAAACAAAATAATTTGGTAATGATAAAACAAAAATTTTGTCTGCTAGAGCGTTAACAAACAAGTATATATATTTTTGAGAAAAATTGTTGAAAATCGTGTCGTGGATGACCTCAATAGCTGATATCTCTTAAGGGACGTACTGCATAAACTAAGCAGATTTCCCACGTGTTGGTATGAATCCCTGGCGAGCTCACCTCATTTGGACTGAAGAACAAATTTAATATTTGAGTAACAAAAAAAATGTATGGGAGAACAGTTATACGAGTAGATTATCAATAGCTTAACAAGACTGGTTCTTTAATTTTGCGATACGACTCATAATAACGGATATATTTTGAATTTTCAAAACTCCCCCTCTTAAACCCCTCTATTCCAAGTTCAATTTCAACCAATGACAAATATGATCTTTTGTGTTGTCTGAAACGGTTGAATATCGAGTATGAAGTAAACATTTTTGAAACAAGAATATAAAATCTTGATGACGTCATCACACAGTGAATATGCATAAATCTTGCATGATAAAGGACTCTTGAAAACAATACTTGGTATTTAAACTCAGGATAAAGTGGTTCATGATAAAACAGTTTATTGTTAATATGACATGAGTAGGAATGGGGGCTTACTGAAGGCTGACAACTAACTACTCGAAATGTCTCGGTTAATATTCATATTAAGGAAAATATGTATGGAACAACATTTATAGAACATTAAATTTCCAATAAAATTGATTCTATTCCATTTTTCGACTCGATGTATAATAAAGAAGATATTTCGAAATTCCTCCCCTCAGTCCGATTTCAGCTGTTAACTGACTTGATCATTAGTTTTACATAAAACACTCATATATTGAGTTTGGTAACAATTAAACAACAATTGCTACTGCTAGAGTGGTAACAGACAAATATAACATTTTGAAAAGACTTCATTTTCATCATTTACTATGTAGGATCGATGGAATTTTTGATTTGAGGGAATTTTTCGAAAATCGTGACATGAGTACAACCTCAATAGCTGATTTCCCCAGAGGGAAATCTGCTAAGAATAACGAACTGGGACAAAATATTTAGTTATCTAAAAAGTATGCATATTCAAAATAAAATTTAAATGATAGTTCTGTGATCTATTTTAAACACTTATCCACTCTATTTTACTCATTCTATTTATTTATTTTTTCTGGAACAGTTTGTAATTGCAACAATTTTTAATATCAACCATTTGAAAATGCTGTTGGATTTTCACAGCCCTGCGTGACAGATGTTTTATTAGAATTTATATCAGTTTTCTGCTGCTAACGTTTAAGAATATTAGCATGCTAATAGTGAATCATTCGAAGCATGAACAAATGAATAATGAAATAAATATTGTTAGTCTTTCTGAATTATTTAATGAACCTGATTAATAAGACTAAGATTCATTGTGGCTGAGTGGTCAGGGTGCTGGACTGTAACCTTTGGGTTGCGAGCTGGAGTACTGGCCCCAATTTCCAGGAAGTTGTGGCATTACCCCTGTAGGGGGGGGGGGCCCACAGATTGAACCATACTTGTAAAAAACAGCTTATTATTATTATATTAATTCAACCCAATAACTGATAACCTCAAACTCTGTTGAACTTTTAATATTAAGTGTGTATAATGTTGGTGAGTGTAGGTGCTTGGAATGGATTCGGCCTTACCATGGGATCCTTCTCCTTATTGAGCCGGGACAGCTGGTTGACGGATTAGCTCCTGATGCATCTCCTGCTCTCATCCGTCTTCTCAAGATTTACACACCTCTCAAATCCATACAGACTCTCTCTGCGGATGCTGATCTTACCCTCACTCAGGTAGTCATCATCAAACCTTTCCTTGATTTCTCATGTTAGCAAATTTCTGTTGTGGGAAATCACATATTGAGGATGTACTCATGATACAATTTTCAACAAATTTCATTCGATTTATGTTACCAGTATAAATATTGATTTATTATATTTTATTTGTGTGTGTGTGTGTGTGTGTGTGTGTGCGTGTGTGTTTATATATATATATATATATATATATATATATATATTATGTTTTGAGAGGTTTGTTAAATTATGTCAGTAAGATATATTTTTCTTGTTCATTCAGTTATTGACTATAAATGTTAAGTTTCATGGCACTGGGGTGCTCTGGACCTTCCCCAGGGATTTGGAGCTCAGGTTAGCCTTGTGAGTTAAAGTGTAGCCCTTAATCTCACCTGATAAATCTAGAGTGGTGTGTTCGATTCTCACCTGGGCAATAGGAATTTATTTAGTGAAAAACTTATTAAATAAAATCCTTAGTCCCACCCTGGCTAGAAAAGGCTGATAACTTGTAGATAACCCTTCCCAATTAGCCTTAGTAGCAAAAAGTGGACGTTAAAAGATAATCAAAAAAATTGTCATGTACAGTATATATATGTGAAGATTTTAAATGAATTTCAAAAATTGCATCATGAGGGCACTCTTTACAGTATGTTTTATGTGCTTATATTTTAAGAACTGAATATTCCATGCTGATCACCTTAGATTGTATTCTATAAATTTATTGTAGTTTACTTTTTTTTGTGGCTATAAGTATTTGTTGCAGGTGTTTAACGTTGCAGGACACCTTGTCTACTGGGGTAAAGCCATGTTCATCTACCCACTGTGCGAGAGTAACGTGTACATCACTGCCCCTGGGGCTGCGGTAGACGCACGATCACCCCTTGTAGAGCGCTTTGCCCTACAGTTCCCCGGATACTCTCTTCTACAGGTATTTATTTATCTTTCAACCATTCTATGAGATGTGGCAATTAGAAAAAAAAAAATCTATCGTGCAAAGGCTGCATAAATTAAGATTTCCCATTGGCTAGAATGCCAAACTGTCGCCTTACAGTACGAGTATATTTTCTAATTCTAAGTCAAAATTTTGATGAGTAGTACATCTTGCTTAACATTTAAGCTATAAAAAACTGATTAGAATAATAACTGTAGATCATCAATAGTTTAACAAGTATGCTTCTAGAAGATTGTTCGACACGATTCTGTTATTATAACAGAGATACTTTGAATGAACAAAATCCTCCTCCCCCTCTCTAAAACCTCCCTATTTCTGATCTGATTCAGCCATTAATAGCTATAAACATTAGTGTTAATTGAAACGGTTAACTATATAGATCGAATAAATGTTTTTGAGTCAAGACCACAAAATCTTGGGAGTAGGGGGGGGGGTTATTGAAATCTGAAAATAAGAAAGTAGTAATAGCTCGCTTAATACTTGAGTTACTAAAAAATGTAAGATCAATAATTGTAGAGTTTCAATTGCTTAACAAAATTGGTTCTTTAACATTTTGTGATATGACTCAAGGGAGATATTTCGAATTTTCAAAATCGCCCCCCCCCTCGCACTGGTCCAATTTCAGCCGTTAAGGAACTTGATCTTTAGTTTTGCAGAAAACGCTTATATATCAATTTGGAACATTTTAAGACATTTTTTGAAAATTTGCGTCATGAATATCTCAACAGTTGATTTCCCTTAAGGAAAATCTGCTAAAAGATATTTGCATAATTTCATCAACAAACCTAATTTTTGTGATCAGTCCAGCTTTTTAATTGCCACTCCTTGTGTACCTTCACTTTAATCAGGTATATAACTTTATTTTTAGAATTTAATATTAGACTTTGTATGTTGAGGTGATGAGTGAGTTCTCACTTGGAACGTGCCTGAGGGAGAAGATGTCACCACTGAGTAGCAACCCTCATACGGATGTCCAAATCATAATCTGGCTCCTCCAACAGCGACTCCTAGTCCAGCTGCACACCTATATATACTACATGCCCAACAATCGTGGCCTCCCTCACCAGGTATGAACAAGACTTGCTGCTCTCTGAGTGACTAATATATGAGTTTGTTTCATTTTATGTAATTATATACTTTAGAAGCTTTTTTAATTTTAAATGTTATATTTTTGATTTTCAAATTTACAAAATTTATTTTATGCATTTCGGAGCGGGGTGAAGGGGAGTCAAATAAGAAATTCTTAATATCTATGATTTGGAACTAAAATATTTTTATATAAACAATCTTGTCACAAATTTAGATGATTTAGCTCTTGAATAAAAAGTGTTAGTCACACATTGGGAATAGTATGTAAAAAAAGTTAAAAACTTGTATCAAAAAGATTTTGCAACTTTTATTGTGAAAATGGTTATTTTGCGTGGAACAAACATAGTGACATTCATTAACTTTCCCATCTCCTCCATGCCAAGAGTCCGAAATAACACTGTTATACCATTTGAATAAAGTGAGAATGTCAGCATACTTGAAAAGTTTGAAATAACGAAGAGCAAGGAAATAGGAGGCAGGGAGTGCCTTAATTTCTAGTAAGAGATGTAAAGCCTTCTGATTGAGACTGTGGTGTGCTGTGAGTGTTAGCTAACTTATTATACATTTTCTAGCAATATTCTTGTAGTTTTTGGTTTCTTTTTGTTTGTTACTAAAGAGCATTTTCAGTTAGTTTAATATATGATAGTGCATTGTACACTTTTAGTAAATTGTTGAGTTTAATTTATATTGTTCTTTTATTGGAATATTTTAAAATTATTATTGGTATTATATTTTTCATAATTTTGTAATTTTAGCCTGAAGATGCTGCTGATGTGGTGGGTGCGGTAATTAAAAATAAAGATTTAATGCAGGAAGATTACATCTTTCTTTTCTCGAACTGATGGTATGGTGGAATTGTGATATTTTCAGGAAACATCAAGCCGAGAGGAGTCGACAAGCTCAAGTGATGAGACAGTGACGGAGGTCGGGGATGGAGGAGGAGGGGGAGGTGAGGAGGGTCGGGAGGACTGTCTCAGGAGGCTACCAGCTGAAGAGAGGTCAGCACTCAGCGCAGGTGGTGTTGAGCAGATCCGTCTCCTTGTCAGGCTGATTCTCCTTGGTAATTTATTAAATAGCTTTGTTATCTGTTGTTAATAAGTTGAAGTAGAAATCATTTCCCATGAAAATATAAAGATTGGATTAATCTCTGCACAAAATCATCCCTTCATATACTTCACATAACACAAATGTTCTGATCATGTACGTTAAATGTTGTTTAGATTCAGTTGTAATATCTGTGATGCATTTAGTACAAATTAAATGCATTTATGTTTAGAAAAAGAATTAAAACATCATGTTGAAATATAAAGGTAGGATTAATGTAACATTAAGTAGTCATCCTATTGTCACCAAATTACCTATTGTTTTAAAAGTTAAGCATGGAATGGCTTTTAACCAATATTGATGATTTTACAATCGCTCATGGGTAAATAACTTTAATTTCCCATCAAAATATAACAATTTCACCATAATTTTGAGAAAAAATACAATAAAATTCTGTTATAATTTCATAGAGCTATGAGGTGGTTCATGGGTTTAAATAAATCTAGTCCCCATTCAAAATATAAAGATTGTTTATTCTTTGCATTCATAGAAAAATTACATTACATTGTTCATAGAAGAAACCTGGGAGAAACAGGCCCTTGTTTCTCAACTCAGCTTGTATATTTCTGTATTGTGTTTCAGATTATCTTCAGGGAGAGCATCATATTGAAGAAATAATGTATACGGAAAACTTAAGGAGATCACAGATAATGCAGTTACTCGACAAGTTCAGGGAAGTGTTGGTCACATGTGAAGCCCAAGATCCAGCTCTAGCGTTATTCTACCCTGACTCATATTAGGACCATTCCTCTTCCAAACTCTACTTTAACCTTTTACTCTATTGGTTTGTTTCATACAAAGTAACCATTTTCACAATAAAAGTTGTATAATCTTTTTGATTGAAGTTTTTACCTTTTTTTACATGTGTTTCCCAATGTGTGACTGACTCTTTTTATTACAGAACTAAATTTGCAACATAATTCGTTACATAACTGGTTTCAATATATAATCAGTTTGATCTGATTGAGAGACATTTTGAATATTTGATTTTGCCCCTCTTGGTCTGATTTGCCATCAAACCAAAACTATGACCGTTACGGTGGTAATAGACAAATAAATATATATATTTTTGAATAGACCTGAATTTCGTCTCATTATAATTGATAGATATTTGAAGACATTTTTCAAAAATTATTTCATAAATACAACCTAAAATTATAATATTCTCCTTTAGTATTTAGACTACTCTTCATTAAGGATAATTGATATTTCTTATCATATCCATATAAATCAGCTGACTTGTCCCACTATACTTGGTAACTCACTCTCAGATTCAGCCATTGGTCTAGTGGAAGGTCCTATCTAATGATGTAGTCATTGTTTATTACCTCTTAGTGTTTCATTTATTCCTGTTAAGGTGTCATGTGGATGCAAAGCTAGTTGAGAAATAAAAATGATTATTATAATCATTTAAGTTTTTCTTAATTGGATTGGTTAAGGGAATTTATGTTGGTCATTATTTCAGAACAAAATTTTGCAACAATATAAATCACCAATGGACTTAGCAACAATGAAAGAAGGTATGGCCAACTCCACACTCCTAATAGATTCTAGGTAAGTGATAAACTGTTTACTTAAATATCAATATTTATTGAATTGTGATGACATTATTCAAATTTAATCAATTTAAAATTAATATATTTTAATGAAAATTAATTGTATTTACAAAATTATAATACATAAACTAGTTGATGAAAATTTTACAATAGTAAGCTAATGCCGTGCTTAGTAGCCATAAGTTCCGTGTAAAGGCTTAGGCTCTGGATCAAAATAACTTTTCATTTTAATTGCCCTAGATACCAAAAACACCATTCATTCAAATTCTTGAGTTTATGTGTTAATGCAAAATTTTCCATTATGAGGAATTAAATATCTTTTATCATTAAAACTCAGAACATAAATTATTTTTTTATTAAGATTTGATGAAGTCCACTAAGCAGCAAAATTGCTTGGAGCAGGGGGTAAGGTGAAAGAAATTATAAATTTCTTCATACCTTATAGTGATACAGACAATTTGTAAAATACGTTTTGATTCTTTGATTTTTTTCATTCCATTAGTAGGAATAGAAATATTTATGATTTTTTTTCTTTCACCTTTCATAGAACCTTCATATAGGACAGTCCTAAATATTCAAGAAACTGAAAATATTATATTAAAAACTGGAGTACCTTGTTTCAACTACATTATTTGAAATCTGTAGGTGTTACATTGTTCTTCGTGAATTTCCATCAAAATACTTTCTAAATACTATTAAAATATATTTAAAGTGGTATAAAAGAGGAGAATATGAATTGGTGGAAAGGTGGGCTTTGAGAAATGATAATCTGTTGATGAGATAGTGATGGGGGATATGATTGCTGATAAACGAGATATAACAGAATGACGATCATTCATCTGCTGATGATTGGTGGATGATTTATATTCTTATAAGGCAGATTTCATCCCATGATAATGATTCATCTGCTGATAAGATGGTTATGGGGGATATAGTGGTAAAGAAGATGTAGTGAGAAGGTGGTGATTCCTTTACCTTGCCAAAGTAAATTGATGAAATTGAGCAGATGTGCTGGGGTTTAGGTTAGCCATGTAAGTTAAAGCATTTGCCTTAATCTCACATGGTATAATAGAGTGGCGAGTTTGATTCCCGCCTGGGCAATAGGCATTTATTTAGTGACGAACTCATTAAATAAAATCCTTAGTTTTGCCCTGGCTAGAAAAGGGTGGTAACCTTTAGATAACCTGTCTCAATTAGCCATAGCAGCAAAAAACAGACGTTAATAAATAATAATTGTAACAATTCATTTACTGATGAGATAATGGGGATTGGAATAATATTGAAGAGGAGGTGGTGGGGAATTATATTAGAGGCCAAGGGGCTAGAAGTAGAACGCTCATGATTCCTCTACAGAATAGGGGTTGATTAGAGGTTGATTTAATGATAATGAGGAAGCAGTGGAATGCTGATGAGGAGGTGCTGGGGAATTATATTAGAGGCAAAGGGGCTAGAAGTAGAATGCTCATGATTCCTCTACAGAATAGAGGTTGATTTAATGATAATGAGGAAGCAGTGGAATGCTGATGAGGAGGTGCTGGGGAATTATATTAGAGGCAAAGGGGCTAGAAGTAGAATGCTCATGATTCCTCTACAGAATAGGGGTTGATTAGAAGGTTGATTTAATGATAATGAGGAAGCAGTGGAATGCTGATGAGAAGGTGCTGGGGAATTATATTAGAGGCAAAGGGGCTAGAAGTAGAACGCTCATGATTCCTCTACAGAATAGGGGTTGATTTAATGATAATGAGGAAGCAGTGGAATGCTGATGAGGAGGTGCTGGGGAATTATATTAGAGGCAAAGGGGCTGGAAGTAGAACGCTCATGATTCCTCTACAGAATAGGGGTTGGTTGGAGGTTGATTTAATGATAATGAGGAAGCAGTGGAATGCTGATGAGGAGGTGGTGGGGAATTATATTAGAGGCAAAGGGCTAGAAGTAGAACGCTCATGATTCCTCTACAGAATAGGGGTTGGTTGGAGGTTGATTTAATGATAATGAGGAAGCAGTGGAATGCTGATGAGGAGGTGCTGGGGAATTATATTAGAGGCAAAGGGGCTAGAAGTAGAATGCTCATGATTCCTCTACAGAATAGGGGTTGATTAGAAGGTTGATTTAATGATAATGAGGAAGCAGTGGAATGCTGATGAGGAGGTGGTGGGGAATTATATTAGAGGCAAAGGGGCTAGAAGTAGAATGCTCATGATTCCTCTACAGAATAGGGGTTGATTAGAAGGTTGATTTAAGGATAATGAGGAAGCAGTGGAATGCTGATGAGGAGGTGCTGGGGAATTATATTAGGAGCAAAGAGGGTAGAAATAGAATGCTGATGATTCCTCTACAGAATAGGGGTTGATTAGAAGGTTGATTTAATGATAATGAGGAAGCAGTGGAATGCTGATGAGGAGGTGCTGGGGAATTATATTAGGAGCAAAGAGGGTAGAAATAGAATGCTGATGATTCCTCTACAGAATAGGGGTTGTTTGGAGGTTGATTTAATGATAATGAGGAAGCAGTGGAATGCTGATGAGGAGGTGCTGGGGACTTGTATTAGAGGCAAAGGGGCTAGAAATAGAATGCTGATGATTCCTCTACAGAATAGGGGTTGTTTGGAGGTTGATTTAATGATAATGAGGAAGCAGTGGAATGCTGATGAGGAGGTGCTGGGGACTTGTATTCAAGGTAATGGGGGTAGGAAGTGGAATGTTGATAATTCCTCTGTTGATTTGGAGGTGCTGGAGCCTAGGATTAGAGGCAAGGGAGTAATAGTGGAATGCTGATGATTTATCTCCTGATGAGGAGCAATGATCTAACTATTTGATCCATTGCTGTGCTTGGGAGTGATGCAGCTGTTATCAGGTGTGAAGTGTATTCTTGCGACCAGCTCCCATATACTCTTTTGCTTTTCCAACTGGCTTTTCCTCAGAGCTCTGCCAACAAATCCAATATGCTGTTCGTAGCTTTTAAGTGGTTCTATCAAACTCTGAATATCTAGCTCACATTTTTTCACCTCACTAAAACATAAAAAAAAAAATTTAATTAATAAAATTGATTTGTACAAAATACAGTTTATACATAAATATTGCGAGGAGGAGGTTGGTGACCTAACTTTTTTCTTACAAAATAAAAATGCCAAATCATTCACTATTTTAAGCGCAAAGAAGCCTCTATTCTCCATCTTCAGTGCTATACATAATAATAAAAAGTCACAGAACACTCATTATATCTAAAGCCAAAACCAGCCCATCAATGTCAGTCTTTTCCTAGATTTTAGGCTGAGATTGGCTTTAGGTGTAATGAGTGTACTCCTGATGAAATGTTAAAGTAGAGAATGTGAAACACATAGAGTTTAATAAAGTGAATAAAAGAGAATTGTATTACTATAAATTTTAATAAAGTGAATATTGTAATTTGCCTTTATTTTCCAATGTATGTACAAAAACTTCTCCCGGGTTGGACCGTGTCTTAATTTTCATCGTTCCCGAGCTTTCGCACATCGTGTGATGACTTCTTCAGGGCTGAGTAGAGAATGAGATCATCTTGTAATCCAGTTGGGTTTATACCTGCCGTGGTCCGGGTCTCGGTCGGACCGGTTTATACCTGCCTCGGTCGAGACCCGGACCACGTCAGGTATAAACCCAACTGGATTACAAGATGATCTCATTCTCTACTCAGCCCTGAAGAAGTCATCACACGATGTGCGAAAGCTCGGGAACGATGAAAATTAAGACACGGTCCAACCCAGAAGAAGTTTTTGTACATACATTTGACGACCGTGGAAGCCTACGTGAACATTTTATTTTCCAATTTTAAATATTCAATTTCTATATTCCCTAACTATATTCAGGCAATATAAACACTTGATCCTCTAATTCACTTCCATTTCCATTTCCTTAAATGTTAATACTAAATCACCTGAATCATTGGTTATTAAAACTCCTGATATTTTATTACCGTTAAACTTCGAGAATTGAACCCCCACTCTAGGTTTACAAAATGAATTAATACCAATGTCAGCTCGTACCCATTAGTTTTTTGAGGGGCTAACAATTAAATCAAGTTACTCTGCCGGATTTGAGTCACTTGGTGGAGCTCATGGAGCTCGCTGTTTCTACAGCTACGTGCAGTCTTTCTAGGCTTTCTCAGTGACTCACCATGTATCCAGCCTTCCTAAATTTGTCTGAGGCGTCCTGGAAGTCTAAGGGTGACATTTCCTAGGAAGGCTATATACAATTTTGGATATTTTTACCTGACACAATAACCAGTTGTGTTACAGAAGATACGATAGGATTAAATTAAATTATTTATTAACGCCCACTTTTTGCTACTATGGCCAATTGGGACGGGTTATCCACAGGTTACCACCCTTGCCAGGGCGGGACTAAGGACTTCATTTAATGAATTCTATCACTAAATAAATTCCCATTGCCCAGGCGGGGGGAATGGAGCTCGCCTCTCTAGGTTTACCATGCGAGATGTCAACACATTAACTCACATGGCCACCCTGAGCCCCCCAACGTTAGGATTAGGTACATATGTTAAATGCAAACTTACCTGAGGTGGTCAGAAAATTGTTTATCATTAAAAAATAATTCTCTTTCTTTGATGACATTTTGAACTATTTTGAACATTGATAAGTCTACCAACTCTGCTTTTCCATCTTTCATTTCTTTTGGCTTCCTCTGTAAATCTTTGTAAACAACATATGACATCTCCAGCCTGAAAGATCGGTTGAAACAGAAATTAATTATGGAAAATATTTTACAATATAAGTATAATGTAAAGGTAACTAATATCTTACAATTTCTTCATGCGGTCGATGGGATTTTGAAATGTGTCTAAGAAAAGTTGTAGCTTGGAAAGTGTTGAAGTGACAGATGATATTCTTGCTCCGAGTTTTTCACCGATTTCCTTCAGCTTTCCTACCTCGTTGGAATGCTGCTCCAGCTTCTCTTTCCATTTACCTCCTCTATCCCCTCCTGAAAAAAAAATATAAATAAAATTGTATCACTGCACTCCATATATAATTCTTAAAGGATTAAAGAATTCTTTTATTTTCTTAAAGTAATGTGGGGGAAAGCATTATTTCCCCAAATTACTTCCTTGTGCTCCTATTAAATTAGTTATACAAAGTGTTTTGATACTAATAGGATTTGATATCTCCATTGCAATAGAGGAGATCAAAAATTTCATAGAACATGATTTATCGATTTTTTCATATCAAACAAAATGAGTTCCAGAAAGATTGTTTGTATCTCTAACAGGAACGGAGAAATTTGCAATTTTTTTTTATTAGTTGTCCTCTAACGTTCCCCTCCCCCTCCCTCAACGATTTCAATAAAAAGGTCAGATGCACAATTAGACGTTGCTTTTAGAATTTCAACATTCTAAGGCTAGTTTAGTCAAAATGGGTCCAGGGAGCTCCAAATGGAAGATACCATTGAAAAATGAGAACCGGAAATTTCCTCGATTACAATACTTCTTTTACTTTATGCAAGGAAGTAAAAAAAAAAATATAAAAGGTTCTACTACCATGAACAATGGCCAACAATCCACCATGAAGACATGAAAAGAATATAATTAAATTATTCTCCTAAGAGGTGTGTCCAGTATCTGTGGACATGACTTGTCATAATTGCTGGGTTATGCAAGTAACTCCTTTACGACCCGCCTTGAAGATAATCTGTCTATTAATGTTACTGAACTATGTATATCTCAGTAAAAAAATGTCCGTCATGCAGGGGCTGCGTAAACTAGGCAGATTTCCCAGGTGAAATTTTACAATAGATAAATCTACATACTAGTTAAAGTGAAAAATAAAAACGGTGATGAGAAATATTTCAGTCAATATAAATAACCTCCCAATAGAAAGTGTCTGAACTGTAAACAAACAGGTCTGCCAACAGCTCAGAGCTAACCAGATAGATAGAAATATTCTTTACCGGAAAGAAAAGCAATTACTGAAAAAATATATCTGAATATAACATTAATTTTATTGAAATTATATATATATATATTATATATATATTAGTTTACTATATCTAGTACTGTAATTTATAATGAATCAGAATAATTTTTATCTCTATCACTCAAATTGTAGTAGTCCAAGAAATTAAAGCGGGGGGGGGGGAGGGATGAAGGGAACATATTTGTATATATTTCGTTTAATAAAGGTCTCTTAAAAACAATATTTTGTATTTAAGCTTCAAATAACGTGGTTTAATATACAACAAAGTATTGTTTATGTGACTAGTAGAAGTGGGGGTTTGCTGAAGGCTGACAACTGCAAATATCTCGGTTAATATTCAAGTTAGAGAATACATTTATATGACAATATTTGTTGTAAATGTAATTTGGAATAAGATTGTAAATAAAATTTGGAATAAGATTGTAAATCATTTTTTTTTTGATCCGACGTATAGTTACGGAGATATTTTGAATTTTCCAAATTTCTCCCCTCTAACCCCACCCTCTCTCTGTCCGATTTCAGCCGTTAACGAACTCGATCTATCTTTTTACATAGAACGCTTATATATCGAGTTTGGTAACGATAAAACAATAATTGCCACCACTAGAGCGCTAACAGACAAATATACATATACAGGGCAAGTTGAAACTTCCCGTGTCAAAACCTCCAATTATTTTAAAACAAGGCTGAAACTTAGTGTGCCATAATTGTGGCCCCTGAAAAATCTTTTCAGTCCATTTTCAACCTCCTAACCTTCTCCAGTACTTTCCCAGCGACCATAACTTTGGAATTTCCAATGGAATGCCCTACTTTTTAAGATAGATTCTTGTAGAAAATACCTGATTTGCCTCAAGAAAAATCTATTAAAATGTCGGTTAAGGGAAATCAGTTGAAAAGTAAAGGAATGGTTGGATGCGTCTGTTGTTATAAGTCCTTTTTAACTTTAGTAAGTAGCTGCTTTGAGTTCTGAAGAAAACTTACCTGCTGGTTCGATACTCTTCCAACACTTCGTGTCGTATGCAACGGTTTCTTTGTACATCCTTAAGTAGGCTAAGCATTGCTGTATCTCGTTATTTGCACTCCGGTCTAAATCAATTACTTCCTGGTTTAATAGCAGCAAAGATAACCTGCAGACCCAAGAATACTTTTTAAGTACACCAGCTATAGCAAAGATGAAATATTATCCTTATAAAAGAATGTTTAACGTTTTGAAGACTCAAAATAGTAATGGTTTATCTGTTTTTAACTTGAAGGAAGATCAGCTTTTTTCTCCTTAAGAGAAGCTCTTACATGAGATCTGTTTTTGTCATCTGACATGATATCTCAGGTAGTTCTCGTGTTTTACGAGCGCTCGATCAAAACACACACGAGCGCACAAACAAATACACACACCGACACCACTCCATTTATGGTCGATTTCGAACGGAGTGAGTTCCCAGCGAAGAAGTCGAAAACAATAAATACACATTTTAAACAATACTCACAGTACAACTGCGTAGGACTCCATGATCACTTCGCAGTAGAATACTTCTCGTTGAATGAAGAATATGGAGTGTGCCCAAATCCTCCGCAGATAGAAGTACCTGTGAGGAGTCTTGGGGTTACGGATCATGTCGCGGACCAGTGGGGGGATGTCAGGTTCCTTGTGATGCAGCTTTAGCCCTTGTCTTTCTAGTAGGTAGACCATTGCAACCTAAAAACCACAACAATCTATAATTACAGCTAGAGAATGCTCAACTAGTTGTTTATTTTATCAAGAGTAGAACATGAGGGTAGCCCGGCATTGAGGAAGAAATACTGTCGGCTATATTCATAAGATCATGCCCAACTAATAAATAAACTAATACGCCCTGATGAGTTCAGATGAGCGGAGAGCTGAAAATGGCTAATTTCGTCATTCCTCTGCTCTACATTGTACTCAAAGATATCTTACTCTGTTGCTCAAGCTACCAACAATAATAAGTGTGGGGGAAATCTGCTAGGTAAAAGAGAAGTATATATTGGAAATCCAGAAGTTAGTTCTTTTATCACATTTGTACTAATTGTCTAGTATGAGTATAAAATTATCCACTGGGAGATAACTCATGCTGTTTCACCGGTATATTAAAAGTGCCGACGTGTTTGTTTTCTTAGATCGTTAGAGAGAATAACTTTATTGTACAAATTTTTATACAGTTTGTGGGGCTGCTCAATTACATTGAGATGCTGAAGGACACAGCAACTTAAGTCAATCCCTAGGACAACAGGAAAACAAACATATTGTATTTAGTCAGCTCAATAACTATAATAAACACAGTCAGCAACCTAAAAGGTGAATGTCACTAGATATAAATTAGAAACATCATTATTGTAATAACATGATCCGTCGATCTATAATAAGATCACTGGTCAAAGCTAAGATTAAAATATATGGTGGGAAATAATCCCTAAAGTATCAATAATGATACCCTCGACTAAGGTTTCCAGAACCTTCTTATCTATTCCCAGCTCGACAAAAAATGTCTGAGTACGTTTAGGGATCGTTCCTCGGGCGCCGAACCACAAGCCTATCACCAGAAAATCCCGCTCCCCAAATGATTCCCTGAATTTTTTCGAGTAAAATTTAGTACATTTCTCGTAAATATTTTTTCTTTTCCTGGTGGATCTTCTCCGCTTGATCAGGGTCGTTGCTCTCGTACTTTATCGTTGGGTCCAGGATGCAGGCAAATTTACAATTCTACTTGAAGGCAATGATGTCCGCGTGTCTCGTTAACCCTGCGTCATCGACAGCGTAAAACAGCAGTTAGTAAACCGCAAAGTTCGAAAAATCAAAGATTTTGCTAAAGGAAAGAACCTGTCGAAAGCAAGTCTCTTGTACAACGAATGCCGAAAAAATAACTTAACATTGGTGTGTCGAATTACGTTGGACATGAACTGAGAAAAGGGGGTTTTGTACCACGCTTCAGGACATTGGATTGCAACTAAACATTATTATTGGTTTGTTTACTTCCTGCATTACAGTCTGCGGAGTGGCGTACAGTTTACGACAACGGGAACGAAGGAAGCGCGAATGTTCATGCGTGTATTTGAGCAATACAGTTATTGTACCTGAGATTGTGGATCGAAGAGAGCTGAAGCTAGTAAGTGAGGAGAAATGGCTTCCCCCGTCGGCAAGAGGAGCAGCTGATTCTCCACCTGTATGTTGGTGTCCCTTCGTATCCATTCCTGCAAGGTCGTAACTGCAGTAGAGCTGTCTATCTCGTAGCTCAATCTCTCAACCGTCACCGTGCTGAATACAGTTACTATCTACAAGCATTTATACCTATTAAATGGAATAATATTATATAGTATTTTCTTTTAGCCACATATGAATCAGAGTTCTTGTTTCCAGAATTTATTCCTAACTGGAAATTCAAGAAAGACATTCGATAGATTCCAGTCTTTATGTCTAAATCCTAAAATCAGTTGCCCAAATAAGTCCTACTATTATTTTAATATTTCATTCTCAATTTATGTGCGGTATTTAGGTTTAATTTTGAATTCATTGA
The DNA here is from genome assembly GCA_019009955.1 of Riptortus pedestris. NCBI lineage: Eukaryota > Metazoa > Arthropoda > Insecta > Hemiptera > Alydidae > Riptortus > Riptortus pedestris. Next base: position 182,153,167 of record CM032229.1, on the reverse strand, counting down.
AGAGCTCAGGCTATGTGAGTTTGGTCTTTATACTCTTGGGAAGAGAGTCACAGGTACGACTCGTCCATTACCAACAGGAATTTATTTAGTGATGAAATCATTAAATAAAACCCTTAGTAGACCCTGGCCTTTCTGGATTTGAAATCTGCATTTGACTCTGTCCCACGGCAAGAGATATGGGACGCTCTGGTTAGCAAGCGTGTTCCACATAACCTCATTAGTGCCATTAAGTCAGAATCTACAAAGCGGCCTCACAACCACGCAAGCAAACTCAAGGCAGCAGAAATGAAATACCTAAGGTGCATTGCGGGAAAAACAAGGCGAGACCGCATCAGAAATGAGAGTATAAGAGAGGACCTTGTGGTGAGACCGATTGGAGAGATAGTTGAGGAGCGCCAACTTGTGGTTTGGCCATGCCAACCGAATGGGGACACAAGAAAGGCCAAATGGTTATATGAAGCACGGCCAGAAGGCAAACGACCCCGTGGTAGACCTAGACTTACCTACCAGGACTACGTAGCTCGATTAGGAGCAGAAAGGGGCAAGACCGCTCCAGAGATGAGGAGACTAGCGGCGAACAGACCCAGCTGGGCAAAGTGGACTGAGGCGGCCCCTCCACGCTTATCGGCACGATGGAGATAGAAGAAGAAGAAGAAGTAGACCCTGGCTAGAAAATGCGGGTAATCTGTAGACAACTCAACCCGATTTGTCACAGTAGCACAAAGTGGACGTTAATAAATAATAATAATAATGTTTGAACTGTGTGTGTTAATAATGATGTACAAATAATTTTTTAATATTATTAGAACCGTCATTACTGGCAGTTATTACTTGTTTAATGTATTTATTATTATGAAATAGTGGGTTGGTTCCAGCATTATATACAATGCTATTGTCATAACTGTTGGTAGATGCCACCTTTAGTGTCTTATTGTCGTGTACAGCCCGAAGTACTCTCGGCACGATGGCATTCTCACGACTGTTGTTAGATGTACTGGACAATCCCTTGAAATATTCACTATTGAAATAGTCCTCTGGTCACCTGTTAGTAGTTATATTCATTTTGAGGAAGTTTGTTTATTTCGTGACGTTGTTGGTTGCATGCCTGTATGGATTGGCTGTATTTTTGAAATAAAAGAAAATAATCCTTGCTAATGAATATCTGAACACACCACGAAAATGAAGACCTTATACCTGAGTTGATCCAAGGACACCCCGATAAGGTTACAAGTCCATACAGACACAACTACGTCATGAGATAAACGTTCACAAATGAAGACACGGGTCTGCCCAGCACAACTAACGTCAGGCTTGAAGATGGTGCCATCGTACCGAAGGCGCCTGTAACATGTACTCGACGATATGCCAGTAATGGCAGCATCTACTGACAGGTATAACAAAAGTATTTATTATTATTTTGTAATTATTGTCTTGTTACTAGATACCCGATAATGGAAGCGAGGTCTGTCTAATTATGATTGTGTGAATAAGCGTCAAGTGAAGTAACTCTGGTTTCTTCCTTTATATCCAAATATCAGATCAAATAGCTTACCTTCTTAGCTAGAATTAAGCGAAGATAGGAGAATATAACAATCTTGCCAGAAGACTTGCCGCGTTTCTTGGGGTCCCACTCCAAGGCGACCCTGAGCCAGTCCTCCAAGAGGCACCGCAAGCTCCTGCTCACACATATAACTAGTAGTTGCTATGGAAACTATCCTCACAAGCAAGACTATAAAAGTCATTCAGAAAGCACCTACTGCGGAATATGATTCTCCGATGAAAGCTCCTGTTTGTGTTCTATAGATCCATCTTCATTTTGATAAACGCATATCTCGTTCCAGGACTTCTTCTTCGCGTGTTCCATCCTTTTAAAAAAAAGGTTCAATCGTAACTGTTATTGGTTATTGCATATTAAAACAGTAAATGACAATAACGAGAGATAGAACAGTAGATACGAACCAGATGTGGGGTGGGGCGTTGGGCATAAAAGGTCTGGTCCCTGTCACAACTTCATGGCACACCAGCCCAAGGCTCCAGTAGTCCACTGAACAGCTGTAACTAAATACAGACACACACTAACACTATAAACGGTATACTCTTGCTCAAAAACTATGATATTATATAAGTGAAATATAGAAGCATTACGTACTCGTGGGTGTATACTTCTGGGGCAATGTAGTGCAGAGTTCCCACCAACGACCCAGGGCCTGACAGGCTCTTCTCGCTCCATTCCTTGGCATAACCCAGATCTATCAGCTTGAAGACCATCTGCAATTTACACATCATCTGTCATCTATCATTCCTTGGCCTAACCCAGGTCCCAAATTATATGATAGAAAGGTAATAGATTGTTATATATAATTTTTAGATGGACATAATGCATTAGACACCTGGTTCTCTTGTTCTTTGATAACAATATTCTCTGGTTTGATATCTCTATGAGTTATCCTCTCATTGTGAAGATATTCCAAGGCTCCCGATACATCACCTAACAGCTGACGGACTACCGACTCTTTCAGGCCGCAGCAATGCTCTGCATCGTTCAGCATCTGTAAATATGAGCAATTAAATAGTTTTTAACTTCATCTGGGAACTTCATAGAAACATTAAAATCTGCCGTTATTACTGTATCCCAAATTGGATGGTCAAATTAGTTTGAGTGAGGTGACGAGAGTTTTCGGAAAAGAAATATGTACTTTGACTAATAAGAAGACTACGGCCAGGAAAGATAGTGAGCAGTGCACAGAAAGGAGAGTAAGTATAGTGCAGTGCGTACAGTAAGGATTGTGTACATTATGTAGTACTGCGTGTGGGTGTGAGCTACCCGTATTAGTGAGTCGAGAGCCGGTTGATGTCTCTATGGTGATAAGCGGATGGCTTGAGAAAGGTGTGTTGTGAGGAGTGTTTCTGGGCTACATGTACGATTGATTTTGATAAGTGAACAGTGGGTAGTGTCAGATGAAAAGAATGTTGAACAGGAGAAAAGTTGGTGTGTTCAATGAAGAGTGTGTGGGGAGGGTTGATAATGTAGTGTATGTTTAATGAGTGATCGGGAGGCGAGAAATGAGTGGTTAGCGGTGCGGAGTATGTGCAGCAAAAGTGTGCCTGAAGGAGTGTTTATTGAGGAATGACAGTGAGGAGTGTGTGGGGTTGCAGTTAGTAAAATGATGATTCTGTGCGTTTAGAAGGATCAAGGGCCTGCTGAGGAATTTGCGTAGTGATGATTCTGTGCGTTTAGAAGGACGAAGGGCCTGCTGAGGAATTTGTGTAGTGATGATTCCGTGTGTTTAGAAGGACGAGTGGCATGCTGAGGAATTTGTATACTGAGGATTTTGTGTGTTTAGGGATATTAGGGTGGTGTACGGAGTGTCTGCTGAGGAGTGTGTGTCTTGAGGATCCTATGCGCAGTTAGGAATTTTCTGTGAAGAGGGCGGGGTGAGAAGTGTGTGGTAATGATTGTATACGATGAAGACGTCCAACAAATATTAGAAGTTTTCGCCCAATATTAGGATGAGAGAGCGTTGACATACCTTTCTAAGATCTCCTCGCTCGCAGTATTCCATACAGAGGACTGGAAGCAGTTTGGAGATACTTTGCAACTCCTGAGGCAGAGTGAGAGTTCGTACGATGTTGGGATGGCAGAGCCTCGACATTATCTCTACTTCTTTGCTCCACCTTTCTGCCGTTCTGCTCCATGCTCGTGAGCTCTCTTCGACTTCAACAACTTTTAGAGCTGAAAACATGGATATCATTACATAAAATGCACTTATTGTAATTCACATTGAGCTGAGGGTCCAGGTAATTTTCACTTCCGAAACCTTACTCGACATGAAGTTTAATAGTCTCAGATTAATATTTGTCCCTGGATGCGAGTGTATTTCTTGCAAATAGCAATACACGTAAGCTATCATCATGTGTGTTTGTCTGATCGAAGCTCACCGAGGAGCTTCGCTCAAACAAACATCTTTCCCAGATATCAATTATAGCAGGTAAATGTTTTGTATATTTGGTTCCCCTAGTGCCAACAGTGGTCCTTCTCTAAAAGAAGGTGGATTTAGAGCTGTAGCCCCCATCATAATCATACACCCAGGATGTGAAACAAGCCACATTGAGAACCTCTAATCACTAAGATCAATAGTGGTTCGTTTATTATTTCGTTAAATCTAATCCTCTGTTTCCGGAGTGAAGCCTGCTTAGTTAACTAAAAATGAATCATTGCTTATAACTATTAAAACTATATAAAATAACCTCTTGTAACGTATGCGCAAGAGATGATCATATAAAGTAATATCATTATTTCTGTTGGGAGCGGTGGTGGTCGAAGGGTTAGCTTAGTGGATTAGCTTAATAGAGTAGAATACAAGATATGGCACACTAAATATGAATTAGTTGTGGGATTACCTGGCTTCGCCACGAGGCTTGCATCCGTCACACCGGCGCATTCAGTAGTGTGAAGCAATTGATTAGCCACTTGAATAAAAATATAGCTATCCTTAACTGAAATAATATAATACGGCAAGGAATGCGTCAAGATTTATAAAACAAGCGTCAAAGCAATTGTATCAGAATATAACGTAAATTTGAAGTTGTGGTTACATTAGTAGCACTTATTACCAGAGAAACAGAAAATCGAATTTGAGATTATTTTTAGCCTACCATTCCAGCTTGTAGGGTATTTGCTTAGTTTACGTAGTACTTGTGAGATGTATATATTTTTTTTTTTTTTTTTTTCATTTTTAGTGTTCCGTAAACTCCATTCTACTAATGCTATTTTCCTTTAGAACACTAAACTTGTAATGACCAGTTTAAATTTCATGACTTGTTTACATATAAGATATAAAATGGAGACTAAATGATGCCAGATCATCACCTAGTACAGCACATGGAATATTATCTTAGCTTATGGAGCTTCTGCTTGATGAACTTGTATGTTGTGTAGATTTCGTTAATATATATTTACTACAAATTTATATATTATCATAACATAAAACACAACGATATACTTTAGCCTCTCAGGCAGAAATATAAATACTTTGTGAAATCATTGAAGAAATATTCCAAGTTGAACATCATGTCTGAAGGATGCTTAAGAAACTTAAGACAGTATGATATAACATATACTTTCAGATTCTGAAATATTTTACATCAAATAAATTAGTTAAGTGAACTGTCTTAGACTATGAAAGGAAATTTGTATTGTCTTTATATTATATGTTTTTTTTTTATGGCATACGAAAACACTTATGCTATTATGTTTTGATATCTCTTGTAGGCAAAGGGTCATAATTTAAAGGCCACTATTTTTCCTTCATTCACATTTATTAGAACTCTAAATGTTTCGCGTTACTTACTTCAACGTCTCTCAGGAGTAGAATAGTAAAAATAGAACGGCACCATGTACAAGAGAGACATCCTTTCTCTAGACGGGCTTCGTCGATACTGATAGACGTTTTTTTTTTTTTTTTTTTTTTTTTTTTTTTTTTTTTTTTTTATCTGAGACCCAGCATATCTGATTAGGAAGGTATTAAGGTGGTGTAACCCACCGGGGGTGAGAATGATAGTTCCCCTTCTACTGAACTTGGTTCCATTTTAAGGGAGATGGTAATTTGTACGGGGTGTAATGGAACTGACAAGGGTGGGTGACCCGGTAGCTGGTGATACCGGGTGGGTTGTAATGGATAGGAAGAAAACGAAATAAGAAAGGATAGGGGTACATGGAGAGGAGGTAAGAAGAGAAAGAAGAAAAACGGCCGCTACAGCCAGAAAATAAACCTAGGAAGCCGTTTGTATGTTGTTAAAGGGGATAAGGGGCGCCCAAACTATCTGCTAACCTAAATTTTAGTTACTAAACTAAACTAAACTAAGAAAAACTAAGCTAAAATAACCTAACTAACCTAATTATACTACACGGCTATACTGGTATGTGGGACATGGGGGTTAGCCCTGTTTGTAGTTTATTGTCCGGACCTCGGGCACTATGAGGGTGGGTGTCAGCAGCGGGTGAGATCGACTAGGGGCTCATCGAGACCAACCTGTCGCCATCTCACCGGCTGCTGAGGAGGGGGTATGGAGCGGTATAGGGGGTTGTCAATATAATGGAGGGAATCAAAGAATTTAATATGTCTGCGGGAGATGGTGTGGGAAATGGGTTCAAGGGAGAGGGTATCATGGATTGTGCGGTTATTAGCTCGTTGTAGGGATGTGTGCCGGACTATTTTCCGGACAATTCTGTTTTGGAAGTGCTGGAGGGGTTCAAGGGAGGATTTGGTGAGGTACCTGAGGACGGGGGAGCCATAGAGGAGAGCGGGCTGAATGACGCCTTTTAGGATGAGTAGTTTGAGGCGGAGGCTAAGGACCGGGGAGTGGAGAAGGTGGTTGAGGGAAGTGAATTTGTTACGTAAATAATCTGTCCGTTTGCGTACGTGAGTTGAGAAGGTCAGGTGTTTGTCAAGGATGATTCCTAAGTACGTTATGGAGCGGGAGATGGGGATATCATTGTTGTCCAGTCTGAAACTGTCGGGGACAGGAGTGCGTTTGTGATATGAGAACACTAGGGCATCTGTCTTCCTAGGGTTCACATGGATGTTGATGGAGCGCAGGTCATCGGATATTGCTTGGCATGCAGATTCTGCCAGGGATAGTGCGCGGGATGGGTTGAGGGAGGTGCTAACAATGGCTACATCGTCCGCGTATGCGGCCACCTCAGTATTCGGAAACTGTCGACTCACTACCTTTGCGGTGTATGCCGTGAAGAGGGTAGGAGAGAGCGGGGAACCCTGAGGTACCCCTACTCGGAGAGAACGGGAAAAGGAAAGGGATTCGCCGACTCTTACTTGAAAAGTTCGGCCGTCGAGGAAGGAACGGAGCATGGCTAGGAGTTGGCTGGGGCAGCCATGCCCACTGAGGGTATTAAGGAGTTCGGCACGGTCGACAGAATCAAAAGCCTGAGTGCAGTCGATGGAGATCATCGCCGTAACGACGTTCCTGCGGAGGTTGTTGGCAGTGTTAGCGTATATGCGGGCTAAGGGATGGAGGGAGCTGTGCTGAGGACGGAATCCGGACTGCTCGTGGGAAACGATATCGATAGAGTTGTTCAGTCATTGGAGAACCATCATATTATGTTTTGTTGTTGTTGTTTTTTTAAAGTTTTAATTGAAATAGATGCATTTTTTCAAATGCCAAGAATGGGAGTTGTGTACTAAGTCGTTGGGTTGAATAACTAGTAACTGAAAGAGGTATGTTATGTTACCCAGCCCCCTCCCCTGAATCTTAAAAAAAAAATGAAATGAAATGCCCATTTCAGTAGGGTACAAGTGGTCGATGCTAGAACCCACTTTTTTGTCTCAGGGGCACATTACAACGTGTGTAAAAAAGAAGTGTAGCAGGAGGCGTCTCTGGTGTGCTTCGTTAGGTGGACGGGTTGTAGTCCCATCATAGAAGAGAAGGAGAAGGAGTGATAGTCGGAGAGGAGGTATGGAAACCGAACTAAGATTGTGTAAAACTTAAGACTAGGAATTGTTTACAACTTAGTGCTAATTTAATGCTAGGGCTTATAACTAATTAATACTAAACTTATGACTAATGTAGAATGCCATGAAGGGCCAGTTGTCAATGTGTGTTCAAGACTCTCGGTTAGTTACCCAGCTGCTGTTGACTGGCGGTGTTTATGTAGAGGATAACCCTGCCGAAGGTTCCCTTGCCCAGCTGATCCTGAAGACGCCACTCTCCTCCCGCCGCCATCTCATCGGCTACTGTTCTATTCTAGGTTCCTCTTATCCCCACCTTCCTCTATTCTGGCTTTAAATATCACCATCAACAGCTAATGAAATCCAACATCATAACAACCCCATGCTCCGGTAAAACGTTCCCATTTATAGCTATTACATCATATCTCTCGGCCAATTGCCACCCCTTGTGCCATTTTTTACCATTCCGATACTGTACATGAAGGCTTTCATACTCTGGAACATAGGTGATTAACGTATAACTCAGATGCCTATTTATTAGGGGTGTATTATAGTTTCAAACCATAGTCATTTGACTCTGTCCAGAAACTTCAGTTGAAACCTTCAAGAATGTCCTCTAACTTTATGTATCGAAAGTTTTTATGAATAATACATCCAACTTAACTTTTTAATTTAACTTTCAGTGATAAAGCGTTCGTTGAGACAACTTGCGAGAGGTTAAAATTCCCCTATACTTCTATTAAGCTTGAGGTTAAAATATATATCATGCAGTGGGTTAGGTCAGACCATACTGCCTGATTGTCGAGGAAGTCTCATCGATTCGTGGGCACTATTTTAAGGTCTGATGTACTAAAGAGTTGAACAACAATCTCCCGATCTACAGTCGAATATCCTGGTTGTCAACTAGGAAGGCATTTTCGAGATACAGCCCAGGCTGCCCTTCTAAATCTTGTCATACTTCCATGTTGCCTGTCGTTGTTGACTGCGAGGAGTTTGAAGAAGGAAAACGATACCATAAAGCACATAAAACCACCCACCTGAAGCCAACCCGGAGGGAAGGGAAAGACAACTGGCTGACACGTATCCAAAGACTTTAGTAAAGATCCCAAGCATATAGGGAAATACCGGAGAGGAAAATCTGGGTTCAAGAAGCATGAAAAACACACAAGTCATAGGAACTGAGGAGTAGGAAACTCCCCCCTACGGAATAAGTGTTGGAAGAACAAATGAGGGGAATAGAAGTAGGTAATATAAGTACCGCCTAGGACACCTTGGTTTTCCGTACTACGTTCTGACGATAGGATTAGAAAAAGTAATATGGTCAATTACGAGTGCAAAGATGAAATTTAGGTAGAAGTGAATTTGTTTCGTAGTAATAATAAAATCAATTTGTTTCAAAAGAGACTTTTATCTCATTTGTAGACATAATATAATTACGCTTTCATTTAGCAGGTCTCTCTCAAGGGAAATTAGCGATTTTCAAAACATTTCTTCAAATGCCCATTAATCCCAGGAGATGATGAAATGAGGTCCGTACAAAACTAAATTTATGTCTCTCTCTCTCTCTCTCTCTCTCTCTCTCTATATATATATATATATATATATATATATATATATATATATATACACGCATATATATATTATGGCTGAAATCAAACCCGTGAGAGGGGAATTTCGAAAACTCAAAATATCTCCGCTACTTCTCGTTGGATCAAAAAATTGTATAGAATCAATTTTATTGAAACTTGAATATCCTACAAATATTGTTATATATTTTTTTTACTGTATTATTACTAAGCAAATATTTGCACTTCTTAGTCATGCCTTGAGTTCTACTTGTATCATATGAACAATAAGCAGTTAATATGATGAACCACTTAGTCCGAAGTACATCAGTTACTGAACATCTGAAGTCCAACTAAACATTTTGAGATGTACAATTTTGTTCTTTTTTAGGGATATTATTTCATTTTTTCTAACGTTTTGAAAGAAACTGTGCAGGGCCTAACTCCATTCCTACAAATATTATATATTTGGGAGAAAATGCTACCGATCTGCATTCGTTTAACAATATAATATTGCCCTCTCTAAAAACATATCCTTTTTCGTCTCTTCTTAAACATAATCACTCAAATTTACATAATTCAACTGAGTTGTCTCAACGAAATTTGCACAAAATTGCTTTTTCAATCTGCCATACTCCTAATAATTATTACTATGGTCACCACTTTCTTATGCTAATTTAAAATATTTTTAGTTTGTTTGTGATTTAACTTTTCCTTTAAAGCCTTAATCTCATTTTAGAAAAAGACTTAGGTTTTCTTTTTTTTTTCTCCATCTGGTTTCTTTCAAAATCCTACCAGGATGCTTGTTTAGTTATTTTGATGGCTTAATAGTTTTGTTAGGCGAAAAAAAACATAAGCTTGCCTCTTTTCTTGGATCATGTTTCTACAATAATCCATCCATGTTCCACCCTCCCTTTAAAGAACTCAATATAGAATGACAAAATACCCCTCTTGAATATAGTGATTAAGGATGTGTTAAGTATTTTCATTACTTCTTACTAATGTAAAGCATGGACTTCGTAATTTTTTTTTTCATCTTCTAATATTGTTTTAAGATTGACTTATATTCCTAAACATTAGAAGTATTTTTAAATTTGTCAAGTGCTAGAACAATTTTAAAATCAGTCTTCTATTTTAAAATTATCTCCTAATCTACCAAAAAAAAAAAATACCAGTGCAATTCAAAAGATCGTGCGTTTCTTCACTAATTGATAAAGATTTGTAAACAAAAACTATTTATCTACGATGTATTATTATTATTCCTAAAGGATAAAAAAACACTGTTTATCAGCCTTAAATTGAACACTGATGAGGAAATAATTTTTTTCTTTCCATTTTTAAACATGATTGAGTTGACGCTGGAAATTGGGGAATTCTGAAAAAATATTTAAAAAAAATAATTCAAAGTCAGTGAGAATAAGGAAAATGTGAGAAGTCTGTGAAGTAGGAAAGACAGATATTCAATATCGATCAGCACAGTCCAGACTTAGGTTAGGGTTTTAATTTTTTTTTAAAATCGCATCATAAGTACAACCACAATAGTTCATTTCCCTTAAGGTAGATCTGCTATCTATCTATATATATATATAAAATTGTAACCTCTGTCTGTACATTGATTTTTTTCGCGAAATTTCACGATAACTTTTCGTTTCACATGTCATAGGCACCATAACTGCATTTTGTTTCTTTGGTGTCTGTTTGTTTGTTTGTTACCTTTTCACGCATAAACGGCTGAACCGAATTATATGAAACTTGGTATGTATATTACTACTAACCCAACTTAGACTTTAGGCAATATTAATATCCTCTGAGACGATCAGGAGTGGAGGTTATAAGGGAAGCCAGAAATTAAAAATAGCGATATTTCGTTTCCTATTGTTTTTTCGGCAAATATGAACATAACAAAAGTTGTTTATTTTGTTATTTAGAGTAACTTTTGTCATATTCATTTTTGTTTTTTAACAAAGTATAAACGAGATATACACTATAAACTAAAGCGGGAGTCAACTATTTCATTGGGCGCTAACGATTAAACCGAACCTAAAAAAGCTCAGTATGTCAATTAGCATTAATTCTTCCATGATTATAAGCTATATTAAAATTTTTAGGTTAGAACGGGAGTGGGGGTTATAAGGAAGGCCTGAAATAAAAATTCGCCATATTTCATTGTCTATTTGTTTTTCGACAAACATGCACATATCAGAAGTTGTTTACTTTGTTATTTAGATTAACTTTTGTTTTATACGTTTCTCCAGGAACAATGTGTGGAGGAAGTAATTTGCGTAGAAATATTGATATGATCAACAATTCATTCCAATTTGAACCTCACCTGGAAAAATATTCAGTGAAGACTTACATAAAAAATTAATTTCATTATTAATAAATGCCAACAACGGGTATTAACCCTAAACACTGGGAAGGGTAAATGTCAGAATATTGTGCAAAGTAAAGCCTTGCCAAAAAAAATACCATCACCATTCAGCCTCAAATCAATTCCCGAGCGAAGCCGGGTATCTGAGCTAGTTAGATTATATAACTATGCATTCACTATTTCCAGTGAAAGTATCTCTTTGGAACTACTATTTCTGTAATATGAACTTATTGTAATTTGACAACCCCTCTATAATATTCAAACAGGTCGCTGATAAAGCATTTTATCACAAGGTGTTATACAATTTTCAGAGCATGCTCATTTACATCGCTATAGTAATGAGAGCAAAGTAACAAATGATGTGTCGTGCACATGTTTGTCGAAGTCCGCTGCTTGTGACCAAGCGCTTCCGTCATCAGGGGGCAAACCACCCTCAGGATATGACGGCGGCGACCTCCGTCTTTCATGACTCGGGGGAAGTAGGGACTACCACTCTATGCTTCTTAGAGGTTTAGACAATGATGGCATCACGGGGTTGGCGGAGGAAGCCCTCGCTAACAATTAGAACAGAAACTGATGGCTGGTGCCTGGATCCGCTTTGGGGTTGCCAGTCACAGACGTGGTGGCCTTCGTTTACACACAACACAGTCGGAGGTGGCAGAAATGAAGAAAGGAGTTCTCAACCCCTTCGGTCACAGATATCAATGAGGGGTTAAACCCAACAGAATCTCCGTTTCCAACCTCTTGTGGCGTACACAATGTCAAAAGTGATGAAGGGATTATACAATTTTCTTCATGATTCTTTAACCATAGAACTGTCATCTCTAGGGTAACTAATTATGTCGTTCTCGGACAGGAAAATGGGCTTGTAAAGGTGAGCAGAAATGTCGTAATTGAGGGCGTAAATAGTTATTAATGAAAAGAAAACATTAATTGAAAAATGATAGCATTCGATGAAGATGAACACACCGAGTTGGCTAAGTAGGAGAAGCTAACAGGGTGGGGTACTAGAAGACTAAAGAGTAAGAAATAGAAATAAGGAAAATAAAGAAATAATTGTTTATAGTGGAGGAAGTGTTTAGAGAGAGATTGAACCAGTGCTTACAGAAAGGCAAGTATACCTTGACTTGGCTGGGGTGATGACGTGAGAAGGCGCAGTTCTGCCAACTTCAGACATTCTTAATCTACTTACGAAACATTATCTCTTTGAAATGTGTATATCTTTGGAAGCACTGATTCATTAAAATAACGGATATTAAAAAAATAACCCTTGGCACTCTCCTTACTGGAACTACTACTTCTGGAACCAGACAGAGTTCTTCTGACTCCAGGGAATCACTGTGAAGATGGAAGTTAATGTTGTCTGAATGGCCATTAACAGTGAAATTTAACAAGTAATTAATTTAATTTATGATGTATCATTTGATATTTAAACATTAAGGTGCGAGAATATTGTATGTTTTTACCAGGGGAAGACTTCCTTAGCCAAAGGTCCGTCGCGCAGAAGCTGCGTCAACTAAACAGATTTCCCAAGTGCGCCACGTATTAGCTTTTATCTCAAAACGTAAATGTTCAATGAGAACAGTATTTAATATTCAGGCTTCAAATAAAGTGCTTCATATATAAATGAATGCTTGTTAATATGACATGAGAAAGAGTGGGGGTTTACTGAAGGCCGAAAAATAAAAAAATGCACACATCTCGGTTATTAATCAAGATAGTGGAAAAAAACTATATAACAACATTTATAGAACATTAAATTAGCAATAAGATTGGGATATATATATATATATACATATATATACATATATATATATATATATATATATATATATATATATATATATATAAAGATATATATATATATATATATATATATATATATATATATATATAAAGATATATATATATATATATATATATATATATATATATATATATATATATATATATGCAGTTTTGAACCTCATTTTGTTCTCAGACCTCATTTTCGTCCTCTCCTGGGTAGGATCGATGGACATTTGAGGAAATTTTTCCAAAATCATGTCATGATTACAAACTCAATAGCTGGTACCCCTTAAAGGAAAACTGCTAAAAATGAGTGAATCAAAATACCTTCTGAATAAAAAGCAATTATTTGGGACGATCGGGTCAAATAGCAATAGCAAAAACTGATTTTTTTTTTTTTGTATTTATTAAAACCTAACATTACAAACAGTTCATCTTAATTTAGCGTAACTTAAATCGTAAATCCAAATCAGTGCAGTGTTGGGTGCTCACCTGTAACAAAAAGATTTCTTCTTTTATTTCTATTTTAATATTAGATATGGAGTATTGTAACATAATTAAATATTATAATTTTAAATTAAAAAAACATCGGACAAGGAAATAATTTATTTTTTGCATAAGAATTAAATTAAATTTACTCTATATAGAATATCTTTCTAGACTCCATTTAATCGGTTTGCATTTTGTTTATCTAGCCCAGAAACGAGTGCAGCACTGGTGTTCACAGTTCTATCAATCTAGGCTAGAGCTGATACAGGATAATATATCGAATTCTATCCATCCAGAGCAGTAACCACTGGAGAATGTTAACAGTCACACTTCTTTCAATCTAATCCAGTAACTGATACAAGAGATTAGTCACAGTTATATAAATCTGGTGCAGTAATTATAGCAGGGCGGAAAATGGTAGCAAGGCAGTAATCACAGCTCTATCAATTTAGGCTAGAGCTGATACAGAGCAATATATCGAGATCTATCCATTTAGAGCAATAACTACTGCAGAACGGTAGCAGTCACAGTTCTATCAAGTAAACTAGTAACTGATACTAGAGATCAATCACAGTTATATCAATCTAGAAGTTAATTGCAACTATGCAGTAGTCGCAGTCCCATTAAAAGACCAGTAATTGATGGAGGACAATAGCCAGTTCTATCAATCTAGTGGAATAACCCGTTCATGATAGTAGTCACCGTTCTATCAATCTATACCATAACGAATTTATGGCAGTAGTCACTGTTCTTCCCATCTATGCTAGTAGCTGATGCAGGACATTATTTACACTTGCAGGACGGTAGTAATCACATTCTTAGAAATTTGATGCAACGCTTAGGCACAGTTCTATCAATCTAGAGAAGTAATTGTAGCAGAAAAATCAGTAACTGATCCAGGATAATAGACACAGTTCTACCAATCCAGTTCAGAAAAATATAGAGAAGAACAATAAAGTTCTATCAATCTAGACTAGTAACTGATACAGGACATTATTCAGGATTTAGTCAATCAGAGCCAAATAAATTAGTCTTTTTTTACAGAACACTTGTCACAATTATACCAATCTAAGCCATTAACCGATGTAGTCACTGTTCGACAAATTCAACTAAATAATTGATCCAGGATATTAGTCTCGCTTCTATCAATCTAGGCCTGTAGCTGATGCTCTATGGATGATAGCAGCAACTAATTCAGAACAACAGTCTCAATTGAAGGAAACTATGCAATGAACTAATACAGGCTAATAGTCACAGTTCTATGAATCCAGATCTGTAACCGAAGCAGGTCAGTAGTCACAGTTCTGTCAATCCAGACCTGCAGCTGATGCAGGCCAATAGTCACAGTTCTATGAATCCAGATCTGTAACCGAAGCAGGCCAATAGTCACAGTTTTATGAATCCAGATCTGTAACCGAAGCAGGTCAATAGTCACAGTTCTATCAATCAAGACCTGCAACTGATGCAGGCCAATAGTCACAGTTTTATGAATCCAGATCTGTAACCGAAGCAGGTCAGTAGTCACAGTTCTATCAATCCAGACCTGCAGATGATGCAGGCCAATAGTCACAGTTCTATCAATCCAGGCCTGCAGCTGATGCAGGCCAATAGCTACAGTTCTATGAATCCCAGATCTGCAACTGATGCAGGCCAATAGTCACAGTTCTATGAATCCCAGATCTGCAACTGATGCAGGCCAATAGTCACAGTTCTATCAATCCAGACCTGCAACTGATACGGGTCAGTAGTCGCAGATGGATTGCTGTGAAACATCGTCAAATACAATATTGCGTCTAAAGATTGAGTATGAATAACTAAGGTTCGCCTTGAATTTATCAATTTTCCGTGACATTGGGAAACGGGAACAACACAGATGGCCTCTTTTATACAGACGCTAGAGTATAAAGCATGTGAAATTAGCAATATGTAAGAGATCATTACCGAAGATTATCATGTTGAGAGAAGTAGACCTGGCTAACAGTGAAGGAGCGGGTGTTGGATCGTGTGAAGGCTGTTTGACCACCTGCAGAGGGCCAAGTCCTTAGACCTGCATTCAACAAACATATCATCAACAGCAATCACACAGCTGTTATTCCATCGTCAGTAATTTCCGATGTTACACCTAATGCAGTCCTACAATCTGAGACGAGGCATATACCTCAATCACAACATTTTAGAGTAACCAACCTTAGAACTATCAGCTATTCCTGTCATAGGACCATCGATTCATAGTGGTATGAGAGCCTAACACACTAGCCTTAACAATGTAGGAATGTTATACCAACCATTGCAGATCCAGTGCATAAGGCGAATCTGTTTCAAGAAATACGTCAAAGGACAATCCTACGTCAACTATCATTCAAATAGATATCTTGTTGGACTTCTGGTACAACCCAATGAGCCTTACAAATTAATAGAGTATTTAAAAGGAAAAATAAGTGACAATATTAGCTTGTCTGAGAGAGAATGGTAGCTCTAAGGTTATAGAAGATGCAGTCCTCGAGGATATGTAAGTCGTATTACGAATAATGAATAGATTCAATGAACGTTAATGATTTAGAGTGATTTGTGAAAGTTAGAGGATCTCAAGCGATTGTAAAATCTTAACCGAATTAAAAGGAGACAGGTTGGCTGAGATTGAACTTGTGTAGAAATGTTATCTGCAGAAAATGAATTACATTTAGGAACTATGGTCGCCCACTTTTTGATGTTGGTCGGCAGATCAGGTGACAATCATCAAAAGAAGATATTTAGGGAACCAGCAACTCTCTAGAATTGAACGAATTGAGAGGAAAGAGAAATAATCTGTCCTAAAGGAGAGAGGTTGAAAAGTTAGAAATGTTATAGTCGTTAGGTAGTAAGAGGTCCTCGAAAACTCAGCTGTCTGGGGAAAGACTGCTTGCATCTGATCAGCTAAAGCACAAGAGTTAAACCACTATTGGTGGATGAGTCCAAACACCATCTAAAAATACTTAACAGTACTAAGCCAACCCCAAATCCCGAGCTTATAGTACTAGTTTATCACATGAACGTATTGATCTAACCTCGAAAAGGAAACCAGATGAAGATGCTTAATTGAAGTAAATAAACGAGAGGTTCACTAAGAGAGAATAAATTATTACTTCGTAATTGTTGTAAAGAAGGCCCCAAATATTTAAAGCCCTCAAGAAGCAGGGCCGAAGCAGAGGAATACATCTTTGTTACCAAAAAAGGTAAACTGCTGTGTTTGGGGCATATTGTACGAATTCGATGAGATTGCACAAAGAGAAGAAGGAAAAGGGTTGAGCCAGTAACAGAGTTTTAATGACATGGAGGTTAGGAGTCCAATATTCAACAAGCCACCTTGGAAACCGCTAGCTAGACATGTTTTAAATGTTGGTGTATAGTCTAAATGCAGGTCTGTATGAAATAGGATATGGTATATATTCATTGCAGATATTTCATTAGTCGTGATACATAAATTGTACTACTGCAATAGTTTGAAACTTCCAAGTATCCTTCAGACATTGAAGACTAGCTTGAAGAACTTCAAGTAGTGTTCCTAGAAACTCTGGTTATTACTACCCAGCGACCCGAGGAGCAACAATGTCTTTTCCTTAATTGCGTCTATCTCATAAGCCAATGAAGGACATCTTGCATTGTCTAAGTCGCTTCTCTGAAAATATAATTTTCTGGTTTCGTCATATTTGTTGCTAACTGGATATATATTCCTCAGAAGGACGAAATCAATAAATTTAAGAAATAGGGATAGATGGGTATTTTCTAATTTATCTCCCATATAGTATTACTAATGTCAATATTGATGACAAGGTAATTAACAATCAAGATGCTTGTGTTTTTGTGAAAGAAATATCTGTGGGGATGTGTATTTTAGACTGACCTGAGAGCATGATACTGCTTGTAGTATGGTTGGAGATGAGAGTAGGGATGAGCATGGTCCAGCGGCTGGTAGAGAGGCTGGTGGTGATAAGGAGAAGCTATCTGCTGATACTCGTGCAGATAATGTACAGGCACCTTACTCAGAACAGGCACTTCCTTCACCTTCTCGACGTAGTAAGGCACTGGTGATACCAACGCAACTGGCACCGGCTTAGGAACCTGCAAGGACAATCTCATGACTAGATGAAAATAAAATTTCGTTTACTGTGTATAAATCAAAAATCAGAAAGTCAAATATCTATAGGTATCATAGATGGACATTTTTACACATTATCCCAAATGCTGCGTTATAGGGCAACCTCAATAGCTTATTTCTCTTATATTGTGCTCAAAATTCCCACCTGCATTAATTGTTTTAGTTATCTTAAAACCCTCCGATAACTGCTGAATCTCAGCTGTGAAAGGATCCTGAACTGTGTGCAAGTGAAGGATGACCAAGCGCCTCTTTTTAAAAATTTCTTCAAATTTCCAACCTAGAAGTTAACAAAACTGGTGGCCCGTTCTTAAACCTTCGTCGGGCACTCTTCCTAGCAGAGAGTGGGTGGTGTAGTGCTTCGAGTTATGTGGTTTAGAGGACCCCCTCATGTTGTGTCACTGTGTTCCATTAGAGTCATGTGTTTTCACCTGTCATTCAGTTTAATCTCCTAGATACCACACGCCCGATCTCGTAAGTTTTTTTGAAATCTGTATTTCATAAATATATCATCAATTAAGTTTCTCTTTATTAAATGGAATCATAAAAACCTATTTTTCTATTATTTTGCTCAAAAATGAGCTTTCAAAATAATTTGTACAAGAAATATTGTACGGCGCAGTGACAACAGTAGACGTTTACCAACAGTACTAAGGACGAAACTTGACGAGTACAGGGGCTCATTGGACCATACTTTGAACTCAAGCCCGACTGAGGGTTAATGATGAACAAAATGAGGGGGAGAAAATCGAAAATTCAAAATATGTCTGTTATTATAAGTCCGATCGATAAATTGTATATATCCATTCTTGTAAATTTAATTTTCTATGTTGTTCTGTAAACTTGTCCCCTATATCGAATATAAACAGATATTTAATTTTTTTTTTTTAAATTTTCATGCTTCAGTAAACTCCCTCCTCCTCCCCCATTTAGTCATTGCGTGTTAACAATAAGCTAACAACGAAACGTCTGATTTCAAGCTTTATTCTAAGCTTAAATACTAAATAGTGTTTACAACGGACCTTTATTATGTCTGATGCATTTTACGTTCTTGATTCGAAAATGTTAATTTAATTTATACCATACTCGATATTAATATTCATATTCGTTAATGAATGAAATCGGGCCCAAAATATGTGGGTTTGGAGGGTGGAATTACAAAGTTCAAAATATCACGGGTATTATGAGTCAGATCGACAAATCTAATAAAAAGAACGAAGTTAACCAGTAAATCTTTTTGTAATTATTTTTCAATAATGTTAGGGTTCAGGCTAGCCATGTGAGTACTGGTGTTGGTCTTACCAACGAACGAATTTATTTTATAAAATCTTTAGTCCCATCCTAGCTAAGAAGCGGTGGTAACCTGTAGATAAACTGTCCCAATTAGTCATAGTAACACAAAGTGGACGTTAATAAGTATAATTTAATTACAACAATGTTTTTTTTTTTAATCTCGAATATTAAGCGAGTTATTTGTCTTTTTATGTTTTTATCCTTCAGTAACCACCTCTCCTAATTGTCTGATCTTTATTTTAGGTAACTTACTAAAAAATCATATCCAGCGTATATTTCAGTTTCTGTTTAGGCTTCTGACTACGCGAGAAATAGAGAATAGATGGTTACGTGAGATACCAGTGTGCCATTCCAACAATTGGGAAATCTGTTTAGTTTACGCAACCCATGCGCGACGGACTTTTAGCAGATTTCCCTTAAGGGAAATCAGCTATTGAGGTCGTACTCATGATGCGAGTTTTGAAAAATTTTCTCAAAATGTCCATCGATCCTACCCAGGAGATGACGAAAATGAGGTCCGTTCAAAATTATATATATATATATATATTATATATATATATATATATATATATATATATATATATATATATATATTTGTCTGTTAACGCTCTAGCGGTCGCAATTTTTGTTTGATCGTTACCAAACTTCATATTTAAGCGTTTTACGTAAAAAGAGAGATCAAGTTCGTTAATGGCTGAAATCGGACCAGTGGGAGGGGGGGGGGGTGAGCGGGGGGATTTTTGAAAAGTCAAAAATATCTCCGTTATTATGCGTCGGGGTCGAAAAATTGTATAGAATCAATCTTATTTGTAAATTAAATTTACTATAAATATTGTTATATACATTTATTCTGTATCTTGAATATTAACCGAGATATTTGCATTTGTATTGTGTGTGTGGTCCACGGAACCCCGCCATGTTCCGGACTCTCCGCCGAGAGCTCTGGTGGCCGTTTCCAGAACTATTCGTCCCTCGTGAATAGGTTTAGAGATCCCTTCCTACTACAGCTGTTATTAGGCGGATTTCTCTATTGTAAAACTTCACGTGGGAAATCTGCTTAGTTTACGCAACCCATGCGCGACGGACTTTTTTATTTATGTAGATGATCTATAAGAAGACTGAATGAATGACCTGTACAGCAACTGGTACTCTAAGCAATGGGACTTTCTCTCCTGGACCATGCGCATGATGAGCTTGTGGCGAGCTCTCTAGGCTGATGTGGCTGAAGCTGAAGGGCGCATCTCCACTCTGATGATGATCTGCTGGCCTTCGAAGGTACTCGGTACCCCGCTTCTCCCCTCCGCACAGGCCCACTATACCAATAATCAGGAGGATCTATAACATACAAACATATACATGCATTG
Source organism: Riptortus pedestris (assembly GCA_019009955.1). Lineage (NCBI taxonomy): Eukaryota > Metazoa > Arthropoda > Insecta > Hemiptera > Alydidae > Riptortus > Riptortus pedestris. The sequence goes on along the minus strand of CM032229.1, from coordinate 182,132,699 downwards.
AACTATTACTTTGTGAGGCACATGCAAATACGTCATGTGATGGCGTCATGGATTGAGGTTTGTTGTTATTTACTCGAAAATATTTAGTTGATCTATACCATATTCGGTATTTAGGGGAAAGAAAGGTACTTTCCTGCTTTAGACCACTGGAGACCTTTGCTAAAGTTCTGAGCAGCTGCTTTTCTACTAGGAGACTGCGAAAGCGTCGGCATAATGCAGCGGCTCGCTTTGTGAGGGAGGATTTCCGCAAGTGGCGGTGGCATACTGAAGGAGTAGAATGGAAACTAGTCAAAATAGCTGAACCACATATTGCCATCGATGTTGTCGAGGGATAGACATATTTAAAAGTAAAAAAATTACAGTGACAGGGGGAAGCTGAAGAAAGCTGTTGCACAACTCGCCACATTGGAGTCAAGCATGGCCGCCACTATTCTTTCTAACAAAGCTGACTGCACATAGGAAGAATTGACGGATTGCAAGCATGGTCTATTGAACTATCCAGTGAATGAGCAACCAGGGTCTACATGGGTCTTAGGACGCCATGTCAGGAGTGGTTCATTATGGATAGAAGGAAGGTGATATGCAACGTTTGAGACTGCTTTTTACATCCTAAAGTCCAGTTAATTTGTCTTTCATTATACGTTATGCCTTTTCTTTTGCACGGATAATACCAAAACCAGTGACGGCTCGTAGCTAGAATTAGTAGGGGTGCTGCTCCAGAAAATTTTTAGCCTTAGCACGCCAGGGTCGGCACTGCGGGAACGACAGTGATCTCTCTCCCTTGTGGAGCTTCCAGTGTGCACATGCGCACAACAGCCAAACACCTCGCCGCTGGAACTGCGAAGCTCACAGTTTCATACAAAGATTTTTGTATCTTTTTTCGTAAACCGGAGGATGGTTACTGCATTAAGCTTAAGGATTATAAATTATACAAGTATAAAGAAAGAATTAAAGAAAAATGGCTCATTATATTAAATGTTATAGATAATATCAATTGGAAATTTGGGGTGCTGCAGTTCCACGGTGCCTATACGCGAACCGCCACTGACCAAAACATCACCTTTTTATGTAATTATTCAATGGATATTTCTTCAGTGCACAATTCATAGAAGTGGCTCTAAAATGTGTTTTTGTTTATAAATTTCTATTTCCATTATTATTATAATACAATTGAGTGAGAGCAAATACCTCTGCAAGTCGCAAAAGTTATGTATCATCAATACAATAAAATAAAGAGATAAAGAAAAAAAGAAAACATGTATGTATTTATACATATATATGTATTTATATATATGTATTTATGAATGTAGAATCTATAGGCTACACCTGGTGATTGATCCCGTGAATAGGCAAACATGGTTTTCTCTGTTACGAACAAGGTAAAAAGAGGATCACAAGTTAATGCAGTGGTTTTTCGTTGCCTTCTGCATCAGACCATCCAGCAATAAATGCATTCAATGCATATTCCATTCACAGCAATAAAGGCAGGAGTGGAGAAAACTCAGCTCACAGCCAGAGTTGTTAGAGTGCCATCTCTTCGTATCCCTTACCCTGCATAATTATGCGGACTACAGCTTTAATCTACTCTCCAGTTTTGCACCAATTACATATTGTAAATGAGAATTTAGACAATGAGGGCTATATATATTTGAGCGGGCTAACCTAGTGCCGCAATTATTTTTTCATCGTTGACAAAATGGATTTATAACCATTTCTAATAACCATATAATGGTCCTGTTCATTATTTGCCCAAGTTGATCCAGGAACCCTGTGGGTTTTGAGAGGGTGAATTTAAAGTTGTAAATATTATTTTCTTATGCTTTGAATTGAAGAATAATGTGAATCTTGTTAATGATGAACTAATGTTGTTAATAGAATTATTTGTTCAACTGTTGATTCTTGTGAGCCCGAAAATCACGAATTAATATTTTCTATTGTAACATATGACATTTAGCACACACTCCTACTCAAGTTTTGGTTAAATTATTTTATTATTATATTTATCCAGAATACTAAGCTCAAGGATCAGTATCTGCAACGGTACAACTGTGAAAGGAACGAAGTTTCGAGACGGTGTTTTCTCCGAGCTTCTTCAAATTTATCTGGACTCACGTCCGTATTCTTCTTAGAGTCCACGGCTGCAGTACCCAAGAGAAGAAGCGCGAAGGAAAGACTGGTACCAAAATAGTGACACCGGTTGTGATAAATACTTTGAAGAAGCGCTAAATAGAAGATATGTATTGCTTAACTTGATGATTTCGATGTCTTGTTTGCATAGGACTCTTGCTTAGGAAGAAATAGGGAATAAAATATGTGATGTGCTCACCTGTGTTTCAATGAGAAAATTGAGAAACATGCTAATTAGGAATTAGCCAGATATAGGGAGGGATAAAGTAGACGAATATAGGGGAGAAAGATATGTGGAGAGGTACTCACCGTAACGAAAGACATGGCTAGAGTGACTGAGGCTTAAGAGAAGGTCCTAGCCTATATATTGGATGGGAGACAGCTTTCCCGCCCTATTGTCGATCAGCTGATCACATTTCCCGCTCTATTGTAGAGGCATTGGAGACAAAGCCCACCCCAGACCCCTCACCTCCCAATTACTCTACATCATTGAGAGATGTTGCATCAGTGCCACCATTCAAGTCTGTTATCATCCACCCCTCCTATTAGCACCATAACACACCATACGCTTCATTCTTATCCCCAGCTCTCACATTAGTCCTTGCTGACCTTTTATACTCATCTACCCCTATGATCTGCTCAATATTTCCTATTTGCTAACAGACGCCACGTTATTTTAGGACCTGGACCTCTACCCCAACTCCTTAAAAACATCCCCGCAGTCCGCATTTGGTTCCTCCAGTTCCAAACCCCACCGATCTCTCAGGTTATCCAGCTGGGGATGCTCCTTATCCTTGCTCCAGTGCACCATTTTTCTGAGCAGCCGGTGGGGTGGAGTGTGTGTGCGCGTGCGTGCGTTTGTGTTATATACTCTAGCCATGTTAATAACGAATAATAATAATGATATTGAGGAATATGTTATTTCGACGGGAAACCATTATTATACCAACTCATCTATGTATAACAACTGTTCTAAACATAAATTTGTCAAACTGCTTATAGGTCGGGCATTAAATATTGTTACATATCGATGGTTAAATATAAAGGAATTGTTACAATTGATTTCTAAATAAACCCGTTATCAAAAATGGAGTCCACATTCCTGTTTTCTCTCTCTCTTATATTACATTTTTAATAACAATAGCTACCAAACATGGTGTTAGGTGGGTCCTTTTAGACAATTCAAGCTTTCATCGGTGTTTTCTCTGAGAATAAGGATAGAAGAACAAAAGTTCCATTAACTGCATTAGACACATTTCAGCTAGGCACAAGGTGAGTCTAATACTTACATTAAGTGCATAAAATACTATTCAATGTGTCGAGACCTCACATTCCTCTCCCCGATAAAATGACTCTAAAAGGAAATGCGGCTGATAACTGGAATCAGACAGCCACTTTCATGGTACTTTTGGAACGGGACACATGGCAACTGTTGAAAAATATGAAGCTGGCAGATAACAAAAAGGACACTGTAGATAAAGTTATTGGGGAACTGGACAAATTTCTCATTCCATAAAGGAATGTGTTCTATGAACGATATGTGTTAGAATAAATTGTGGAGGAAATATTCGAATCTAAGGCTTTTGAACCATAAATGATTGGAGTCAGGCTTGCATTGGGCATACGAGATGGTGCCACAAAGAAACAGTTGATTAGCGGTGCCAAGTTCATTCTAGAGACTGCGATAGATGTTTGCAGGGGTAATGACATGGTGGATAAACAATTGAAATTTATCAGAGGAGGTGAAAAAACAGAAGAGGTAAATAAAATTGATTGTCATCAGGAAAATAGGAAACCCACCCTGTGAAATACTGTGCAAGAGTTCATGCACGTGGTAAGCTGTCTTGCCCGGCTTACAACAAGACCTGTAACTTTGCAACACTCCAAACCACTTTGTGCCTGTGTGCAACGAGACCGAGAACGTCTCTCAAGCAATTCGCAGTGGAAAAACAGGAAGCATCTTAATCATCGCCAACGTGCCGATGTGGAAGAGGAAAATGAATTGGAAGATTAAAATTCATCAGGCCATATCAAGCAAGTATTTGCGATCGAAGAGATTCGACAATTTAGAAGTTCAAAAACATAGAGAATTTGGGATGCTTTCTTGAACTTTATAGTCAACGAGCAAGGTACGGCTTATAAGAAGTTCTAATTAGACAGTGGATCTGGTGTGGATGCAATCGAGGAAAGCAACCTAAAAGATATTTATGGAGGTATCATGACCAAGCCCGATCCGTCTTCGACAAGACTTCGAAGCTATGGTGGAGCGGTTTTGAAGCCTATTGGAGAAATAAGTTTGAAAGTCAAAAAGCAAATTCGAATGCATTTACTTCGGTTTGTTTTTGTTCACGATTTTAATCACCCAGGTCCAAAGATGCCATTACACTTGTCTATCGCCACTGCACAATTAGACTTCGTTGAGGTTCATAACGGAGCCAAAGGTGAAACCATTGCCATGGCTAAGCTAGAAGAGACAAGCCAAGCTGAATGAATCTTGGCTAAGAACGACTACGTCTTCAGGGGAGTTGGTTGTTTACAGGGTGTGTGCAAGCTAAGCATTCAGCCTCTCAGGGACGAACTCAAGTTTAAGCTTGACGCGATCGAAAAGAATGAGATCATCCAAAAGGAATCCAGCCCAAGCGATTGGATAAGTAATTTAGTGTTAGTTAAAACTCCTAAAAAGCTACGGGTCTGTATAGATCATAAAGATCTGAATCATGCCCTAAAGGGAACGAAATGTGAGATACCAACAATCGAAAGCATCGTCCTCGAGCTAAATCACAGTCTATTTTTCTCTATGCTAGACACAAATGATGGATTTTGGAATCTGAAACTAGACGATCGGAGTTCTAGACCCACTACTTTTTGGACTCTATTTAGAAGATATCGGTGGCTCCGACTTCCTTTCGGTTTGAAGGTGTCAACCGATATCTACCACTGTCGTCTTCAGGAAGTTTTTACAGGAATACCAGATATAGTGATTGTCCAAGATGACATTTTGGTTTTAGGACAAGGAATAACAGATGAACGGTTATTCCTTCATGAAAATGAATGGTTTAAGGACAAGGAATAGCCGGCTCTTAGCCACAGACAAAGCTGCTAATCTGAAATTAAACAAAAGTAAAATTTCGCATAAGAAACTCCAAGTTAAATATATAGGTCACATCATCACCTAAGACCGTTTGAAAGCTGACCCGGAGAACGTCAGAGCTGTAAAAGGGATGCCAGCCCCTACTGATGTTGTTGAGCTCAATAGCTTCACTGGCTTAGCAACAAATGTTTTTTTCCATAAGTCGCCCAAGGGACCCTTAAGAGGAAAAATGCGCCTAGACGGGATAAGCAGTTGTACACATAGAAGCATTGCCATAAACAAAATAAAATCTTTCCGTCTCAAATGATTTCCCGAGCGAAGCCGGGTACCTTGGCTAGTGTATATATACGAGTATAATTGTAACCTCGGTCTGTACATTGATTTTTTTCGCGAAATTTCACGATAACTTTTCGTGTCACATGTCATAGACACAATAACTGCATTTTGTTTCTTTCGGGTCTGTTTGTTTATTTCTTTGATTGTTTGTTACCTTTTCACGCATAAACGGCTGAACCAAATTTTATGAAACTTGGTAAGTATATTACTACTAACCCAACTTAAGCTTAGGCTTTTAATGTACGGGTTTTTATAACGTACAATAACAAAACTTGAAAGAAATAAGGCACTATAATTTATAAGAACACCGTATCTGTCGGGAACAGTCTGTTCGTTTAGTCGGCGGTAGTCCCCACAAAATCGCATTTTGCCATCTTTCTTTACATACATATGTAACGGACTTGAGTAGGGGCTGTTAGACGGCCTGCAGATGCCTTCGACCACCATTTTGAGGAATTCCTCCCGTGCAGCCCTGTAACGTTCAGGTGGGAGGCGTCGAGCTTTTGCTGTGACGGGTGGTCCCTTCGTCTCGATGAAGTGCTGTTATGCTTTGGTTTCTGCAGGACGGTTGACGGGCGTGTGATGGATGGGTATTTGCGTAGTAGGTCGTAATACCACTCACCAGCGGGAACTGAATATACCGTGGGTATTTTGGAGTGTGCAATGGTCCCCTTTGCTGTGAGCCCCGTTTTCGCGTCTAGGAGCTGACGACCTCTGAGATCGACGATTATGTGGTGGTGGAAGAGAAGGTCGGCGCCGATGATGGGGCTACTGATGTCTGCCAAGATGAAGGTCCAGGGGAGTCCGACATTAAGTCTCTTCCTGACTTTCCCATTAATCCCGATCGTTGTACCATTGGCAGCGTACAAAGGGAAGTTGGTTGGATGTCTCCGATCCCGCGACCTGGCTGGAAACACAGATATACATGCACCTGTGTCTACTAAATATCTCTCTCCCGATTCTTTCTCCTTCACAAATAATCGGCGTTGGTGAGTGTCAGCGACGGAGTCCGCCATCTCGGCCGCTGCTAACAGTTTTCCTGAGCCGGAATGTTGTTCTTCCATTCACAGGGCTGTCTGCATTTCTGTGCTTTTTTCCACAAGGTCTCGTGGTAATAACAAAATTTTCCACTCCTGCTGCTTGAACGGCTACGTCGACGTGAGTGTGAATGTGAAGGGTCCTTTCGCCCTATGCGTGCTATCTCGCTCTTCAGATCTGTGACTTCCAGGGTGAGCTTCCTGACCATCTCTTCCAGCTGTGATAGCTGGGTAGGTTGTGTCTGTGAGGGTTGTGTGTTCTGTGCGCGTACTTCGAGGATGCTGGGCTCATATACTTCGGCGAAAAGATCTGCAATCTCAGCCAGTTTATCGACTGAGGCCTCGTTGGTAACGGCTAGCATGGCCTGTATACGGTCGGGAAGTGCCCTCAACCATACATGACGTAAGAGGTTTGGGGGTATAGCGGCGCCAGCTAGTCGTTTCAATTCGTTGAGGAGTTGGGAAGGCCGTTCTCCTTCAGATAGACGTTTCTCTTCGAGAAGTCGCCGGATCCGTAAGTTTTCGGATTCCGTGAATGTGTGGAGAAGCCGGCTTTTAAGGGCTTCATATGGGTCAGCCGGGGGATTTTTAACTATATCGGCCACCTCTTTTAGAATTTCGAAGTCTAGGTTGGCAGTAACTAACTGGAATTTAATCCTAGAGCTAGTTACCTTGGAGGTTGCGAAGACTGCTTCAGCCTGGCAAAACCAAAGCTCTGGATCTGCCTTCCAAAAGCTTGGGATCCGGAAGTTAGGTCCAAATCCGCAAGCGCCGACTTCCTCCAGTTCCGTAGGATTTACGTCTTTGCTGATGTTTTCCATCTTTAATGTCCGGCGTCGGGGTCACCACTTTAATGTACGAGTTTTTATAACGTACTATAACAACACTTGAAAGTAATAAGGCACTATAATTTATAAAAAAACAAACAACTGGTCGAAAAATAAAAGATTGAAGAACACAAAATGCAATAAATAATAACAATCGGTCTTTGGATAGATAACAACAAAATGGTTCGGAGCAGAGTTCACAAAAACACAACAAACACAACTGCGAGAGTAAGCGGTCAATTTTACACACTAACTGCAGGATATTATCAGGGGGGTGCCATTTGGCAGGTGCGCAGATCGTGACTTTTTTGCGACTTTGGCGCATTACGTCATCATTTTCTACTTTGAGCTTTGTTTACATAGTGAGCATCTCTATATACCTTTTTGTGATTTTTTTTATTTTTTAGTGTTATAACTTATTTTTTTCAAAATGCCGAGTGATTGTGCCGTAGCAACATGTTCCAACAACCCTAGGAAATCAGGCAAGTCAGTATCTTTTCACCAGTTCCCGAAAAACCCAGAAATTAAGAAACAGTGAGTAGTCCTGTGCAGACGAGAAGATTTGAACTTTAATCCTGATACTTCACGGGTTTGTTCAGAACATTTCAGCGACAGTGATTATGAAAGGAATTTACAAGCAGAATTGTTAGGCTATGTTCCTAATAGATTGAAATTAAAAGAAGAAGCTCTGCCCCACCTGAATTTACCAGTGTCGTCCTTAAATAAACAAACATCTACTTCTGACTCAAAAAGTGAAACATCTAGACAATGTAGGAGTGAAAATATGTAAACGTGCCCTGTGTCACATTAATGAGATTTCTCCCAAAAAGAAGAAAAGTGATTTTTCAGCTAATACAGAAGACTGCAGGCCAATGACAGTTTTTAAAAAGGTAAGATTTAAAATGTAAGAAAGAGAATTATTTTCTTGTAGTGTATCCTATAGAGCACTATAGGAATTTATTTCCCATAGTCCATTAGTAATGATATTACATGTGTCTTTCACAGCTATTTATTCTATAGGACAGTGCGGTTTAAATTCATAAACTCCACATATATCAGCAACAACTGTTTTGGACAAGACAGACTACATGCCAATGACAGCTTTTAAAAAGGTAAGATTTAAAATATAAGAAAAAGAATTATCTTCCTGCAGTGTATCCTATAGAGCACTATAGGAATTAATTTCCCATGGTCCATTAGTAATGATGTTACATGTTTCTTTCACAGTTATTTATTATATGGGACAGTGCGGTTTAAATTCATACACTCCAAATATATCAGCAGCAACAGTTTTGGACAAGCGGACTACATGCCAATGACAGCTTTTAAAAAGGTGAGATTTAAAATGTAAGGAAAGAATTATTTTCTTGTAGTGTATCCTATAGAGAACTATAGGAATTTATTTCCCATGCTCCATCATTAATGTCATTACATGTTTCTTTCACAGTTATTTATTCTATGGGACAGTGTGCTTTAAATCCATATACTCCAAATATATCAGCAGCAAAAGTTTTGGATAACTGAAATACATGCCAATGACAGCTTTTAAAAAGGTGAGATTTAAAATGTAAGGAAAGAATTATTTTCTTGTAGTGTATCCTATAGAGAACTATTGAAGTTATTTCCCATGGTCCATTAGTAATGTTATTACATGTTTCTTTCACATTTATTTATTCTGTGGGATTTTAATGCATAGGCTCCAACATCAGTGCCATTCTCTTCACAAGGATTTAACTGGAACCGAGGCATCCCTGCGACTCGAAATATATGCATCTTTTTAGGACAAGAAGGATTACATGCCAATGATATACTTTAAAAATCTTGTACCTGAATGGACTAGTTGATGTTTAAAATAATTTACTAACATATTCTAGTAACTGGTATCTTAGTTTATTGCTTGGTTTGTTGAATGTCATTGACTTTAATTTCTTTGTATAATATTAGGCATAACTGTTTTCATGTTTTGAACATTTCATCTAATTATAGTAAAAAGTTTCTTTGTATTGTGTTGATTATGTAGAAAAATTACGATTTTAAATATATCTCAATTTTAAGGAACTATTGTGTATTTATTTTTAATGGAATCTAATTAGTACATGGTTTATTTAAAGTAAAATATATTCAGCTAAAGTAATTTGTACCATTTATTGACCTATACCATTTTATAAATTTTGTACTCACCAAATTAATCAGAAAACAGCATATATTGATCGTTTTTAAGCTGGTCGGGGGCGGGGTTAGGATTTGAGTGACGTAGCAGGCTCCCTGCATTCTGATTGGCTATTCGTCAAATGGCGCTACCTTATCTTACACCTACCTTGGATATTATGAGATTGCTCGCAGTCTAGCCACCTTAAAATTAGATTAATTGTTTTAGGTTAAATAGTTCCTGGCAACACTGTCACTGAGACCACGTGGCAGCTAGTAGGGGTTAGGTTATGGGTTTCTACAGGCTATATTAATATTCTCTGAAACGAACAGGAGGTAATAAGGGAGGCCTGAAATTAAAAATAGCGATATTTTGTTTCCTATTGGTTTTTCGCCAAATATAAACTTAACAAATGTTGTTTATTTTGTTATTTAGAGTAACTATTGTTATATACACTTTTTTCGTATACCTAATTATAAACGAGATCTACGCTAAAACCTATAGCGGAAGTGAACAATTTTATTTGGCACAAAAACTCAACCGAACTAAATAAAACTTGGTATGTGTATTAGCACTAACGCCTTCATTATAATAAGCCATAGAGGTTGTAGGGGAGGCCTGAATTTAATAATAACAGTATTTCGTTTTCTTTTGGTTTTTCTGCAAATATTGACAAAAGTAGTTTATTTTTTTATTTGAAGTAACTTTAGGTATATTCACTTTTGTCTTATAACAAAGTATAAACGAGATATACACTAAAAACTAAAGCGGGAGTCAACAATTTTATTGGATACTAGCTCAAATACCCGGCTTCGCCCGGGAATTGATTTCAGGCTGAATGGTGATGGTATATTTTTGGCAAGGCTTTACTTTGCACAATATTTTGACACTTACCCGTTCCAGTGTTTAGGGTTAATACCCGTTGTTGGCATTTTTTAATAATAAAATTATTTTTTTATGACTTCACTGTCCTGCATATTGTCATATTTCCCGTCTCCTGTGCATTATGCATAGATTTGAATTTTTAAGGAGAAAATATTGACTTACATTTGAATTAATTTTTTCAGGTGAGGTACCTGGTAGTTCATATTGAAAAGAAGTGTTGAGCAAATTTCTCTAAATAACAAAATAAACAACTTTTGTTATGTGCATATTTGCCGAAACCCCAATAGGAAATCATTATTATTAATTTCAGGCCTCCCTTATAACCCCCACTCCTGCCCGTCCCTAGAAATATTAGTATGGCTTATTATAAGGAAGGCGTTAGTGCTAATACGCATACTGAGTTTTTTATTTAGTTCGGTTGAGTCTTTTGTGCCAAATAAAATTGTTGTCTCCCGCTATAATTTTTAGCGTATACGATGATAGTGTATATAAAAAAAAGTTTCTCTAATTAACAAAATAAACAACTTTTGTTATGTGCATATTTGCTGAAAAACCAATGGGAAACGAAATATCACTATACAGGGTGAGTCATATTGAACTTTCCGGTTTTGGAAGGGCGTTGCACGAAGAAGGGAAGGAGTAGAAGGGTGGGGATGGCGTCATTAGACGCGCCATGACATGCAGTGTTAGTGTGAGCAATGGCTTGGTCGGGACAACATCGTGCGTTCGTAGTTGAAGAGTTTATTAAAAATGGCGGCTCCGTGATCACAACACAGCGTGCGTTCCGTTTACATTTTGCTATTGGTCGACGTGATCCCATTCCCACTGGACCAACAATCAGAAATTGGGTATCAAATTTTAGAGCAACATCATTAGCATTAAAAACAAGACCACAAGGCCGAATTAGGACGTCAACGTCAGCGGAAAACGTGGATAGAGTGCGGGCTTCAATTCAACAATCCCCTCGGCGTTCTGTTCGGAAACATGCCGCTTCACTAGGATTATCTTTCAGTAGTGTCCGCAGAATACTGCATAGAGACCTTAAATTTCACCCATACAAGATTCAGGTAGTGCAAGAATTAACAGTTAGAGACTTAGACACACGAACAAATTTATGCCGCGACATTCAGCAGATCCCCTCCACTGCTGTTATGATCTTCATTGATGAGGAACATTTTCAACTCGCCGGAACTGTTAACAAACAGAATTTTCGATACTGGGCTGAGAATAACCCACGAAACCTACACGAACGGCCACTCCACAGCCCTCGAGTGACAGTGTGGTGCGCTATTGCAGAGTTTGGTGTCTGGGGTCCCTATTTTTTTGAAGAGGATGGTCAAGTCGTCACAGTTACCTCTGCTCGGTATTGCGACATGCTTGAAACTTTTCTGAAACCGAAATTGGAGGAATTAACGCAGAATCATGACAACGATAACATCTGGTTCCAACAAGATGGTGCTACAGCCCATACATCCAGGCGTTCAATGGAAATCCTGCGACAAATGTTTCCCGGTCATCTTATTTCTTTACGAGGTGACGTTGGGTGGCCGCCGAGATCACCTGATTTAACCCCCTGCGATTTTTTTCTTTGGGGTTACCTGAAGGAAAAGGTCTACACGCATCGTCCCCGAACCATCGATGAACTGAAGGCTGCAATCACGGAAGAAATCAATGCTATTCCGCTGAATATCACTCGACGAGTAATTGACAACTTCCGGGAAAGGCTTCAGCAGTGTGTGAACAATGGAGGTAGACATTTACAGGATATCATTTTTAAAACCAACTAAATTAAAACTGCATGTTATGTACTTTCAAACAATAAAATAATTTTTACTGCATGTCGCTTTGTTTTTAATACACACCTTATTGAAATCGAAAAGTTCAATATGACTCACCATGTATATAAAAATTGTAGCCTCTGTCTGTACATTGATTTTTTTTCGCGAAATTTCACGATAACTTTTCGTTTCACATGTCATAGACACCATAACTGCATTTTGTTTCTTTCGTGTCTGTTTGTTTGTTTATTTATTTGTTTGTTTGTTACCTTTTCACGCAAAAACGGCTGAACCGAATTTTATGAAACATGGTATATATATTACAACTAGCCCAACTTAGACTTTAGGCTATATTAATATTCTCTGAGACGAACAGGAGTGGGGGTTATAAGGGAGGTCTGAAAATAAAAATAGCGATATTTCGTTTCCTATCGGTTTTTCGGCAAATATGAACATAACAAAAGTTGTTTATTTTGTTATTTAGAGTAACTTTTGTTATATACACTTTCGTCGTATACCAAAGTATAAAGGCGTTATACGCTAAACATTTTAGCAGGGGACAATAATTTTATTTGGCACAAAAGACTAAACCGAACTAAATAAAACTTGGTATGTGTATTAGCACTAACGTTTTCATTATAATAAGCCACACCAAAATTTCTAGGGACGGGCAGGAGTGGGGGTTGTAGGGGAGGCCTGAAATTAAAAATAGCGTTATTTCGTTTTCTACTGGGTTTTCTGCAAATATGCACATAATTGTTTATTTTGTTATTTAAAGTAACTTTTGTTATATTCACTTTTGCCGTATAACAAAGTATAAACGAGATATACCCTAAAAACTAGAGCGGGAGCCAACAATTTTGTTGTGCACTAACGATTGAACCGAACTTAACAAAACTCTGTATGTGAATTAGCATTAATTCTTCTATGATTATAAGATATATTAAAATTTTTAGGTTCAAATGGGAGTGGGGGTTATGAAAGAGGCTTGAAATGAAAAATTGCGATTCCCATTGGTTTTTCAACGATTTTCTATAAAAAATATAAAAATACCATCATTAGTCAGTCAACGATGATTTCCCGGGCATCGCCGGGTACATTAGCTAGACAGTTTATACAAAATAAGTACTTTATAGATGATATTTAATTATAATAAATGCTATCTATGATTATGATTTGAATTATTCAGGGTGTGTCAAACAGTGGAGAGGGAATGATTAGAGATTTATTCTTCAATTCTATTTATTTTTTTCCATAAGTCGCCCAACTGACCATTACGGGAAAAAACCCGCTTAGACGGGAAGTGCAGTTGTATAAGGAGAAGCATTACCAAAAACAAAATAGAATCTTTCCGCCTCAAATGATAATCCCGAGCGAAGCCGGGTACCTTAGCTAGTACATATATATATATATATATATATATATATATATATATATAAATAGATAGATTAGCAATTGAACCGAGTTTAACAAAAATCGATATGTGAATTAACATTAATTCTTCCATGATAATAAGATATTGCCAAAATTTCTAGAGACCTGCAGGAGTGAGGGTTGCAGGGAAGGCCTGAAATTAAAAATAGCGATATTTCGTTTCCTATTAGTTTTTCTGCAAATATGCACTTGACAAAAGTGGTTTATTTTGTAATTTAGAGTAACTTTTGTTGTATTTACTTTTGCCATTTAACAAAGTATAAACGAGATATACACTAAAAACTAATGCGGGAGCCAACAATTTTATTGGATATTAGCAATTGAACCGAGTTTAACAAAAATCGTTATGTGAATTAACATTAATTCTTCCATGATTATAAGCTATATTAAAATTTCAGATTGGTACGGGAGTGGGGTTATAATGGAAGCCCGAAATATAAATACGCCATATTTCATTTAGCAGATTTCTATTTGTTTTGTGGCAAACATGTACATAAAAAAAGTTGTTTATTTTGTTGTTTAAAGTAAGTAGTTGTTTTATACATTTTTTCGGCAACAATGTATGAATCAAGTAAATTGCGTAGAAATATTGAAATAACCTACTCTACAATTCTTTCCAGTATAAACTATAGGTATTTAAGTAATGTAATGTTGATAAAACTCAAGTGGGAGCGGAAGTCGTCCGTAGGCTAACACGGTTAATTGTATTAACTAATTTCCTGCGAAATGTTGTATTTTGTATCTACTCGCATTTACTATTATGCATGTAATGTTCTGCTCGGATTGATTTTCGACAGGAAATATGGTACATTTAATTTACTTGAATTTAATTATAATGAATGCTATCCATGATTATTCGTGGTGTATCAAACAGTGGATAGCATGATTATTAGTGGTGTATCAAACATTGGACAGGAATTGATTAGGGACTAATTTTCTTTTATTCTTCAAAACTAAAATTTCTGTACTATAGGTCCCCCACCTGACTCTTACGGGAAAACCATTGGCCCAGACGGGACGTGCAGTTGTACACATTGTAGCCTTGACAAATAAAAAAATACCATCTCATTAAGACTCTAATGATTCCCGAGCGAAGCCGAGTACCTTAGCTAGTATATATATATATATGTCTGTTACCACTCTAGCGGTCGCAATTATTACTTTATCATTAACAAACTCGGTATATTAGTCTTTTATGCAAACTAAAAATCAAGTTCGTAAACGGTTAAAATCGGACGACGGGGAGGGGGGGGGGTAGAGAGGAGAATTTTGCATTTTCGAAATATTGTCGTTATTATACGTCGGATCGAAAAATTATATGGAACTTTAGCGAAGGGATCACTTTAACGTTCTTCGTTAAATTATTAAATAAACGTTCAAACACATCACTTTTATTTTAGAAAGTTGTAACATAGTTAATGAAACATGTAACAACAAAATTAATTAAAGCACACACAACTGGGGACAACACATCTATATTGGTCTCCGCCATTTACATCTTGATTTACATAATTGACTTCAATGTTGCCCTGGCGGCGTATATAGTTCCTGTTTCCCTACATCACTTCCCGGCAGGTAATCTTATGGTTACCTCTACAGGTATTCAAGACAACCGTTATTATTATTGTTCCGGCGCTCTTCCGCCACAGAACCAATGATATTGCATATTTAATTGTCTACAAATATTGTTTGTATATGTTTTCTTTAACATGAATATTAACCTAGATATTTGGTTTTTTTTGTTTTCAGCCTTCGTAAACCCCCACTCCTACTCATGTCACATTAACAAAAAACTGTTATATCATGAACCATTTTATTCTTAGCTTAAATACAAAACATTATTTTCAAGAAACCTTTATTATGGAAGATACATGCAAATTCGATGCGTGATGACACCATGAATTAAGATTTCACAATCTTCTTTCAAAAATGGTGACTTGGTCTACACCGTACTCGATATTTAACTGTTTCAGCCAACACTATAGATCATAGTTATTATTGGCTGAAGTTGGACCTGGAATAGTGAGGGGATTTAAAAATTCAAAATATTTTTATTATTATGAGTCGCATCGTGAAATCTTATTGGACTAATCTTGTAAAACTATTGATGCTTTGTAATTGCAGTTCTATATATTTTTTCGTGACTCAAATACTAAGCGAGTTATTCGTACTTTCTTTTTTTCAGCCCTCAGCAACCCTCTGCGTGACGGACTTCTTTAGATTTCAGCCTGAGTAAATTCCTACATCTACGCATTATACATTAGGAATAAGCCAATATATTACAGCCCGTCTTATTCCAAGTCTAAATTAAATTATTTTGACCAGCATAGGAGTCGGGGTTTAGAGAGGAGACAATAATTCCAAATATCTGAAATATTATGATTCGAATAGGAAAGTGTTATAGAGGCAATATTTTTGAAAGTTTAAAGCAATACTAATAATTGATGTGCTATACATTTTCCCTTTAACTCGAATATTAACCGAGATATTTGTATTTTTTTTTTAAATTTCAGCCTTCGTATGAACCCTCACTTCTACTCATAAGATTTTCAATTAGAGGAACAATATCAGTAAACAAATTTTTAATTTCAAGTCGGGGTTACAAAATCTTCTGATTATGGGAGAAATAAAGGATGGGTGCGGTGACGTCATTAGCGCGGCATTGATGCAGGCGGGAAATCTGCTTAGTTTACTTAGCACCAGCATGACGGACTCATATGAAAATCCAGAGAAATGGGGAGTATTGGGTCCACTTAGTGCCTCACCCAATGCCTAGAAGAGGGAATGAGGAAGAGTGAGCGAGGAAATGTGTGTATGTGTGTGTGAGAGAGAGTGAGAGTGAATGAATGAGTTCATGAAAGTGATAATCAGGTAACAATGAAACAGTGACGTCATAAAAGCTATAAAGAATGTTTTGTCATGGCCAGCTGATAAATAGAATACTTAAGAGAGATTACTATTGACAAACATGGCTTCTGTTTGCTAATTCAGTTTCCACTAATTTAATTCTAACACTTTCATGATTAACATGCATTCTCTTAATATGCCATTAATAAAATATTTTAGACGTCATTTTTTTATAGAGAGTATCGTTTAGTTGTACCCAAATATTTAATGTTAACAAGTTGGTTAGTGGCCTTGGTAAGTGTTTGTCAATGTTTATCTATTCAAGGACTAAGATGCTCAGCTGAAGCGTAGGTTTTTCTCATGGTTACACTATTTCCCTGAAGTATACTTTCTACGTAGTTTTGTTGATTGTATGTTGGCCTTTGTCTCAGCTAGGGATATGGGAACCTAGGCAAAACATTAGACAGCCTATAAAGTGAGGTGTGATAACTCGTGTCAGAGCTGTGATAAGAAGACTAAGAGAAAAACAGATTTGTATAAGGCAATGGTCGAGCCTATCTTTGACTACCAATTCAGACTAATCCTCATTGGGGACAGTACTGTGGGAAAGAGCTCTCTTCTCAAATATTTTACCGACGGAAAATTTGCTGAGGTAACGCAAATAATTAACTTTTTATTTTGGTCTATTGACAAGAGTTTGCCAGCCTGTCAATTGCCATTTGATTATTAACATTATCTTCTTGGCTAGCTTTCATTTGGCACATCTGACTATTAGCAGTAGACAGATATGTATAAGAGTTTAAAGTTACAATTAAACATTAAAGTATTGAAATTAATAATTGTGAAGTAGAATCTTTCTTAGCCAATACAAAAGAACCATCTCTTCCTTCTATGCAAGTGTTAGAAAAATCATTTTCTGCATCATACACAAACGTTGTTCTTAGCAATATCACAATGAGTGGCATTTTTTCAGTGTTGCAAATATTTCTATTTAAATTGTTCAATAATAATTTAATTGTTTTTTTATTTGAGAGAACATTTTTATCATACCGGCTGGGAGCATCCTGGTTATCTAGTCCTGTATTCTACCATTAAGCTAAAGACACCTTACCAGCCCTTAGGAAAAACTCTTCTTTCAAAACCAAAATCTTTGATTATGATGCCCTGGGTCCAGTACATTGGGGAGATAATAATTGTTAGTTAGCAGCTTAATGTGAATCCTTCTAACAATTGTTAATACTCCTGTATTATCAATTCATATGAAAGAATATATCGTTAGCAAATAATTAATAATTTGTTACTCACTGTATTCCATTGTAAAAATGAATAAAAAAGTTTTTCTTCATCTTATACATTTTTTTTTTTTAATTTAAAGAAATTTATGACTCTTCTAGTATATATTGGACTGTGGAATAGATATAGCAGGAAACAAGCGTAGTGTTCAAAGTCATGCATGAGCTGCATAATTACCGCCTTTTCTTTGAGGTGCCCAGAATTAATGGAATGTGTTAAGTTCCATCTTTCATATCTTATTAACATCTATAATACAAATTAAATATGATTGCCTTGTAAATATGGTCTCCCTACTGACTAGTATAGACCTATCACACTCAGGTAAGACCTAGGCTAGGTGCATGCATGACCTCAGACACCCCTCATTCATTCCTACCCTATCTCCATTTCCCCTCCTGTTTACATCAATAAATTCTATTTACATTATTACAATAGTTATGTTCGAACTTTTGGCATCGGGGCGACCCTCCATGTGACAAGTTCGGAAAATAGTGTTTAATATTGCCGAATATTTAAGAATATTAAATATAGCTAACAGTCAAATGTATTATAGCTGAAGGAAAATATGCAGGGGCCTGGCGCCTGAAAATGTTTGTTTGCAACTTCGGAGAGTAGAAAGACCGAACAAAAGAATAAAATTGAGATTGGATCATTTACAAATAGCGTAATTAGAAGAAGTGAGGTGGCGAGTGGTGGGGGAAGGCTAACTCCCCTCCAGCCATGCCTCTGGCTCTTTTGAATCTGGTCAAGCTATAACAGAGTGTTAAATTAAACACACACACACATATATATATATATATATATATATATATATATATATATATATATATATATAAAATTATAAATTCAAAGTGATGTTTTTGGCTCTCATTTAATATGATTTAAAAGATTTGAAGGAATTTTTGTGTAATTCTGTCGTGTGTGCAACCTCAGTAGCTACTTTTTCAAAAGAAAAACTGTTGAAATTCCAAAGGAAGATGAATTTTTTAAAGTATTCATTGGGAGATCAAACAGAGCAGTATTTTGAGATTACATGAGAGTAAAAAAGTGTCTTTAATTATCAGGGCTTCTTTACCCTACATCACTACAGATAAAGGAATTTAGATTTTCAGTTTTTTCTACGCTGCACATTCCATGCAATCTATAGCTCACATTCTCTTTTAATAGGTTCCCCATTATTTGAGTTTAGAGAGGTTTTACTGTATTTATTAATTAATGATTTCACTTCTTTTTTTTAAATTTATCATATCTCTTATATCTTAGTCTAGGTGTGAATAACTATTTGTTTTTGAAACTTGAGATAGTTGCTTATACTAAAATAATAACAGTGAGAAGGAAAGCAAAAACACTAATTGAATGCAAGCTTGGTGGAAGATGAATATTCATTGTTGCTATTATTTGAAGAAGACACTCAAGTTGTACATGTAGTTAAGGTGTTAGTCTTAATAAACTTGGTAAACCTTAAGAACTTGGTTAAACTTCTGTGTGGTGACGAACTCACTAAATAAAATCCTTAGTCCTAGCATGGCTCGAAAAGGGTGGTAATCTGTAGATAACCCGTCCTGATTAGGCTCAGAATGGAGATTAAAAAACCAAAAAATTATTATTTGAAGAATAAATTGAAATAGGACAAATGGAGTGATGTAAATATAGCTTCAATCCTTACACAACTCACAGGTAAACACACAAATTAAATTGAATTACTTAGAACATTTATAAAATTCATTTTAGCAGATTTCTCTCAAGAGAAATCATCTCCTAAGATTTTACTTAGGGCGATTTTCTGAAATATCCATCGATTTAACCTAGGACATTTTATTATTTCTGCAAAAAGAAGCCAGTTTTATCCACACAAAAAATCTACTTTAAGTATCAAAATAAACAAATTTTTCCGTGTAAGTCTTTGCGGGGAGCTAAAAAAAAAAAAAAAAAAAAAGGAACAGGAAAATAGATATCATGATTTTTCATTTTCGTTTCCCCTTATAAACCCTGTGTCTAAACAT
Source organism: Riptortus pedestris (assembly GCA_019009955.1). Taxonomy (NCBI): domain Eukaryota; kingdom Metazoa; phylum Arthropoda; class Insecta; order Hemiptera; family Alydidae; genus Riptortus; species Riptortus pedestris. Next base: position 182,112,892 of record CM032229.1, on the reverse strand, counting down.
GTATGTTCAACTAAGATCGTATTTCTAGAATTGAATAAAGTTTTGAAAAAAAATGTAGGGAAAACTAGCATTTCTGATTCATTTATGTTTGCTAAAGGGGGCAGCATTATGCTTTGTTCTTCCTGATGATAAAATTGGACAGTTCATGCTTGCCATATAGTTCGAAGTGAGGCACAATTTTAATACATTCGCACATTGGAATGAGTTATAGCAATACTTCTATGCAAATTTCTAGCTTTATACACCGTAATTTTACAAAATTATATATGAAAAAAGATAAGTGTTTGCCGAACAATGAAAAGGAAATGCAAAATCGTGATTTTTCATTTCAGGCCTTCCTTACAATCCCCATTACAATTGGTAGGAAGAAAAATAAAAGCATTTAATCTTGGGAGAGTTAGTCTTAATTCAGATACTGACTTTCGTTGAGTTCAGTTCAGTCGTAAGTGATGCATATTGTCGACTCCAAGCTCCAAGCTTTTAGTGTGCATCTTGTTTATATTTTGTTTTAACACGTTCGTTGCTATATCGGTCACCGGGGTTCGATCGTCATCAAGTCTATCAGGACGGGTCTCTTCTCCTTCAGTCTACTCCAAAAAGATGAAGGCTGTAGCAAGTTTATTATGAGAGATATTTTAACGGGGATTGGATGTAATTTATTCTTAGAACCTGTAGGTTTAGTTGATCTAGAAAAATGCAACAGGATGCCGGGGACCGTAACCGTCTAAAAATAGAGAAACTCGAATTGGGTACGGCATCGATGCTAATTCCAGTCACAACTTGATCAAACATGAACTGATTTGAATCTGTTTTACTTTCCATGCCCCTCAGTCACTCATTTACCGTTGTGTGTTGCACTCAGTATGCCTTGTGGTCGGAAATTAGTAGAGTTAGCACCATCTACATCTCTTACATACAGCAGTGAAAGTGAGTGATGTGATTTCAAGTGACGATAGTTTTGTAGACAAGAACTATTTAACCTCATGTTCTAGCTCAACTACTCATCTAGAAGAACTTACAAGTTTAGAGTGCTTATTGGAAATATCAGCTGACAATGTGATAAAAAATGTACATTAGTTGTAGACGACATCAAACGCCGAGGACCTCTCCTGGCTTTGCTTGTGCTAGTTCTTGGGTAGGAGTACTGATGGCTCTGCTAATTCATTTATTTAGTTCACTAGAATTGTCAAAAGATAGCGTTACCTTCGAAAACTGCATTGGTCCCCGGGGTCCGATACAGATTTTAACGTTAGGAGAGGTATCGGACGCGGGGGACCGGTGGAGTTATTGGTGGAGTATATTGTATATAGCCTGCAGCAGCGAACGTGTATAAAACACAAATTACTCTAAATCATTTGTTCCACCCTGGCTACAAAAGGGTAGTAACCTGTAGATACTGCCTGTCCCAATTAACTTTAGTAGTGCAAATAGGATGTGAATAAATAATATTTACTGCATCTAATAAGGCTAATCCAGTAATTCCTCCTGCTACTTTGTCTCGAAAGGAGACAATAGTTGAGATCCCCATAGATTTAATTGTAATAAATTAAGAACTTTGAAAGACCTTTTTTCCAATCATGGATACATTTATGTTTTCTCCTGGACTATTTTTTAAAAGATCACTACTACTAATCACTTATGACTGGCCATTACTAATATGAAGTTCTTGATATTTATTATTTGCAGGTCTCTGACCCGACAGTTGGTGTTGACTTCTTTGCAAGGCTAATTGAAGTGAAGAATGGAACCAGAATAAAGTTGCAGCTATGGGACACCGCAGGGCAGGAACGCTTCAGGTAAATATCTCTAATTACTCAGATATTCACATTCATAGTTAGGCAAGGCCAGATGTGCAGGAAGGTATAAACTGACAATGATATGTTGAGTGGTTGGGAAGTAGGTAAAGGAGGCAGAGGTTGGCAGAATGCACTCAATATTTAGAATGGGTGGGAGATAGGTAAGGGGCCAGAGGGTGACTGAATGCATTTGAGATATATTGAGAGGTTGGGAGGTAGGAAAGGAGGCAGAAGTTGGCAGAATGCACTCAATACTTAGAATGGGTGGGAGATAGGTAAGGGGCCAGAGGGTGACTGAATGCATTCGAGATATATTGGGAGGTAGGAAAGGAGACAGAAGTTGACAGAATGCACTCAATATTTAGAATGGGTGGGAGATAGGTAAGTGGCCAGAGGATGACTAAATGCATTCGAGATATATTGAGAGGTTGGGAGGTAGGAAAGGAGGCAGAAGTTGGCAGAATTGGGAGATAGGTAAGGGGCCAGAGGATGACTGAATGCATTCGAGATATGTTGAGAGGTTGGGAGGTAGGAAAGGAGACAGAAGTTGACAGAATGCACTCAATATTTAGAATGGATGGGAGATAGGTAAGGGGCAGGTAGGAAAGGAGACAGAAGTTGGCAGAATGCACTCAATATTTAGAATGGGTGGGAGATAGGTAAGGAGATATATTGGGAGGTAGGAAAGGAGACAGAAGTTGACAGAATGCACTCAATATTTAGAATGGGTGGGAGATAGGTAAGTGGCCAGAGGATGACTAAATGCACTTGATATGTTGTAAGGTTGGGAAATATGCAATTAATCAAAAGTTTACTGGTACTGTGTAATAAGATAATGAATGTTTCATCATGATTAATAAAATATATTTTTCATTTTTTTTTCCAGATCTATAACCAAATCATACTACAGAAATTCAGTGGGAGCACTTCTAGTGTACGATGTAACTAACCGTGCTAGCTTTGAAAACATTCCCCATTGGATGACAGAGGCTAAGCGGCACATAGAACCTCACAGCCCAGTTTTTGCACTTGTTGGCTGCAAACTCGACCTAGTCAAGGCCGGAATCTATCGGGAAGTAAGTGAGGAGGAAGCGACTGCATTTGCCCAACGCCACAGCATCTTCCATATAGAAACATCTGCGAGGACTGGGCATAATGTTGAAGCTGCATTCACCGCTGTTACACAAGAAGTCTATAATAGGATACAATCGGGAGAATACAAGGTTGAAGATGGTTGGGACGGTATTAAGGCTGGGTTTGTGAGGCCTACGGGTATAGACTTCAATCTCGTAGAGGCAGAGCCTGCCAAATCTACTTGCTGTTAGGTAATCCTAATCATGAGAGCTCTCGCTCTGAATAAGTGAGTTCAATAATAATGACAGTCGCTAGGTTGACGATTAGTTGGTTAGTTGGCTTAATTACCATTCAACAGTTAGGTGCCAATTAACCCTCAAAATAGCTCTCATTTTCATATAGGTGACTCGTTATAAGTTTTAAATCTTTTTAGTTTATACTTACTCTTGGTAAGTAGATCTTATTTTAAAAGCTAAAATATTTCCAATGGTCAGTTTAATAATATATAATATGTGTTAAGGAGAAACTCCTCCACTTTGCCCCTTTAATGCCAGAATGATAGATAACTCTCAAGGGAATAATAGTCACCCATATTTCATATCAACTCTTATCTTTCTTGTATTTTAGCATTTCATACAATTACATAATTTCCTAATATATTCAAATAATAATTACTAAAAATCAATAATATATATTCTTTGTTCTGTTGTTTAATACACCTTATCAACCTTTCCTCATGAAGGGGAAGCCCACGGGTTCAAACATTCTTCTAAAAAAGGGCTCCTGTTATTATTATTATATTTTCCCCAATATGTTTTGACTATCCACTCCTCAAGGTTTTATTTTTATTTCAAGTAGTGGGTTTGTTCAACTGGTATGTAATACTGTTGTCAAATCTTATATATATCTTATCTTATATATATATATGCCTCAAAAACTGGCTTGGCTCCTAGTCAAGTACAATTGGTAAGGACATAATTTTCAAGTCTTTCAAAAGTTTTGTTATCAGTCTACAATTGATCAAAATATATGGTGTATTAAACAACAGAAGTAAGATGTATTTCTTTTTCTGATCCAATATAGTTTAAGCTTTTGAATGCATGAACAGAGGGCCAAGACCAATCCCCACTATATATATATATATATATATATATATATATATATATATATATATATATATATATAGAGAGAGAGAGAGAGAGAGAGAGAGAGAGAGAGAAGAAGCACACTCACTAAATATTTCAGTTGGAATAGATTCTAACATTTTTTAAGCTGTTATATATCAGTATAATGCTGTTTCTTGAAAATCTGTTGATCATAATTAAATGAATATTCATTTTTGAAATATAATATAGCTATAACGCTATATTTAAAGGCTCTAGTAACTGTGATACTTGTCCACAGTAGCAATCTGGTTATTGGTCTGGCATTAAATGGTGTAAAAGCGTCATTATAGCCAATGTTTTGGTTTAATGTAATTTGAAAAGTGTGTTTTGTGATATATTGTAATTACTTGCCGCTGGTTGTTTGGTTGAAAAAGCCTGTGTATAAATAAATAAATGATCCGGTAATAGTGGGAGGAATGAGGCTAAAGTCATTGTGAGAAGAGCGAAATGTATCCCAATTTCTTTAAATATTATATTCTCAGGATATTTGACAAACAGGTTATTAACTGTCATACTTATGTAAATATAATGATAGATTTCGTTGTAAATTCATAAAGTTTAGCAAATACCTCTACCAATACAAATTATACAATTGGGGTCACATTTAAATTCCTTATCTAAAACATACCTCCTATCTATGTTCTTCAGTAGCAGGTTCGGAACCTGTTCAGATTCCCAATTCAAAACATCTTATGTGGGCACCACATGACTTCCTTGTACTCCTGTTAAATTAAATAATGAAAATGTTGGTTACATTTTATTTAAAACTATTTCATTTGAAAGTGTCATTCAATATCTCCATTCCATTCCAATGCATTGGAGGAAAAAAAACCAGAGAACATAATTTATTGATCTTCTGTGACAAAGGTAGTCCAGTACAACATTTTTGTATCCCTAATACTTATGGGACATTTGATTTTTTTTTATTTTTGCCTTCCCCCTTAACTGATTTTGATGTAAAGGGGGAGGGCTAAATAAAAAAATCTGATTTTGATGCAAAAGTTGACATTACAACAATCCTAAATATGAAATTTCAACATTCTAAGGCTAGAGTTAAGTTATATTATTCAAGATATAACTCCTAAAATATGATGCACATAGGTCATGTCAAAACTAGAAAAATGATCCCATAGAAGGCCAAGACGCATAATTCTGTTGAAATCTGAAAGCCAACAATTTTCACGATGGGAAAACTCCCTTTACTTCGTACAAGGAAGTAAAACAGGTGGATCATGATAGGTTTATTTTTGGGACCAAGTAATCCACCACCATTGGGTCACAGCTACACACTACTATTACAATTCACCTTTTCTGCACTTCACATTGAAGTACAAGATTTTGATTGCAAAATAACTGCTCAATTTGGCTTCCAAATTATATAAACATAAATTTTTGCAGTAGAGGTTCTTTATTAGTTGTAATACATATCAGCAGTCTGTGTCTTAAAATAAGAAAGATTGGTTGTTGTAATATGATTGTCTTCCTCCCTCTGCCAAACAATCAGCCTCTCGACTTTATATTTTTAATAACCAAATATTTTTATTCTAGTTTAAATATAATTTTTATTGTTTAAAATGCAAGTAAATAATTATTTTTTTACTTCCACTATATTCTTTGAACAATAATGGTTCTCTTATTCATCTATAATATGCAATTATATTCTTTTTATCCTTCATTCTTTTTGTATGCCTTAGTTGAATTTATGGAAAATCCTTTTGTAAATAGTGAGTGTAATCTCTATTCTAGTGTTATTCTCTTAGACTTTTATTTTGATATTTTAACACCAAATATTTTTATAGTTGACTTGTTTATCTAGTTATGTCTTCATTTCACCTCTCAAATATATTTTGGAGAACGTTTTGTTGGAATGTTTTTTGACTGTTATTTGTTATTTTGAATTGATGGCATTTTAATAATAAGTGTATGACTGTTAAATCTCTTGTGATATTTGATTGTGTTTGTGTGTGTGTATGCATGTGTGAGTGTATATTTGTGGTCGAATGTGAAAAGTAATATATATATGTATTAATATAAATATATACCTATAGATGAGATGAACCATTTTTACTCCTTAATCATTCCTTGTGTTCCTTCCAATGCATATTCGTTCAGTTGGAATATATGAAATGCCAGTTGCAAGGGAACAAAGTAAATTTAACATATTTTAATTCAAAAGAACTTTAATTTCCTTTTACACATTTCCTGTGATGCCAATTACTCTCTTGTCCAAAGAATCATTACGAATTTGAAACAATACATCTGACAAATGTAAACCTTAGTTTGTTTTAATTTTGTAATATGTTATTTTTTTAAGTGAAAAAATTGGCAATCAGTTGGTAATTACTTGAATAAAGTAAAATCTCTATTTTCAGATATCAATTAGCACAATACAGATAATTATTTTCAGATATCTATTAGCACAATACAGATATCTGTTTTCTTTAGTTGAGGCCGACCCACATCAGACAACTTTCTCTTAAGGGAAATTTGCTAATATTATTATTTAAAGTGGGTGTTAATAAATAATAACACGTGAGATATATGCAAATACGTTCTGTGGATCCCCCCCCCCTTCTTTTGTTCTTAGATTACTAAAATTTGAGTGATTGAGGTAAAACTGATTCTAATTCATTAAAAATTACAGACTAGCTTTAGTAAATTGTTTTCAGTAAAATTAATATGTTATATTCAGATATATTTCATTAATTGTTTGTCTTTCCGGTTTATCTATCTATTCAACACTATGAGGTTGGCTGGCCTGTTAGTTTTCAATTCAGTCGCTTTCCGTTGTAGAGATTATTAACTTGTATTCTATATTGACTAAAAGATTTCTCATTACCGTCTGTATTCATTCACAGTAGTGTTACCTGTTTGTATGTTTATCTATTGTAAACCTTCGGATGGGAAATCTGCATAGTTTACGCAGCCCCTACGTGATGGACTTTTTAACCTTGTCTTTCAAGTAGAAAGTGACTGAATAAAGGAGCTCAATGCTCTTAGAAAGACCAAATGCTAAAAAATGTCAACACAGATCAGAGAGGCAGAGGTCTCTTGTTTTTGGGGACATCATGCTTTCTTCTTGTACATCATCTTGGTTTTTTGTAAGGATAGGTATCTGAGAGCAGTAATAGAAGTTAGCATTAAAGCTAGAATGTTGGAAACTTGATAGGTTTATTACTAATAACCCAACTTAGACTTTAGGCTATATTAATATCCTCAGAGACAAACAGGAGGGGGTTATAAGGGAAGCCAGAAATTAAAAATAGCGATATTTTGTTTCCTATTGGTTTTTCGGCTAATATGAACATAACAAAAGTTGTTTATTTTAATATTTAGAGTAACTTTTATTATATACTTTTTTTCGTATACCGAATTATAAATGAGATATACGCTAAAACCTATAGCGGAAGTGAACAATTTTATTTGGGACAAAAGACCCAACCGAAATAAATAAAACTCGGTATATTTATTAGCAGTAAAGCTTTCATTATAACAAGCCATACCAACATTTCTAGGGAAGGGCAGGAGTGGAGGTTGTAACGGAGGCCTGAATTTAAAAATAGCGGTATTTCATTTTCTATTCGTTTTTCGGTAAATATGAACATAACAAAAGTTGTTTATTTTGTTATTTAGAGTAACTTTTATCATATTCATTTTTGTCTTTTAACAAAGTATAAACGAGATATACACTATAAACTAAAGTGGGAGTCAAATATTTCATTGGGCGCTAACGATTAAACCGAACTTAAAAAAACTCGGTATGTCAATTAGCATTAATTCTTCCATGACTATAAGCTACATTAAAATTTTTAGGTTAGAACGGGAGTGGGGGTTATAAGGGAGCCCTGATATAAAAATTCGCGATATTTCATTGTCTATTTGTTTTTCGACAAACATGCACATAACAAAAGTTGTTTACTTTGTTATTTAGATTAACTTTTGTTTTATACGTTTCTCCAGGAACAATGTGTGGAGCAAGTAATTTACGTAGAAATATTGATATGCTCGACAATTCATTCCAATTTGAACTATGAGGTACCTCAGCTGGAAAAATTAATTCAAATCTATGTTAATATTTTGTCCTTAATGACTGAAATCTATGCATAATGCACAGGAGACGGGAAATATGACAATTTGGAGGACAGTGAAGACACATAAAAAATTAATTTTATTATTAACAAATGCCAACAAAGGGTATTAACCCTAAACACGTGGACGAGTAAATGTCAAAATATTGTGCAAAGTAACGCCCTACCAAAAAAATACCATCACCATCCAGCCTCAAATGAATTCCCTGTCGAAGCCGGGTATCTGAGCTAGTGAAGCCTTACGATAAAACATCTGTACTATTAACTTCAGGCTACTCTAGAAGACATTATTCTGTACTCTATGACATGGTAAGATTTTTTTTCATTTGAAAGTGATATACGATGTCTCCATTCCAATGTATCAGAATAAAATATATAGAGCAAAAACAAAAGAAGGTCCTATACAATTGTTTCTACCTCTTAATACGTTTAGAGGAATTTGATTTTTTTTTTATTTTTGTCGTCCACTAAACCTCTCTCCCCCTAAGGGGAGTTTAGTTAATGGAAGGCTAAAATAAATTTTGATCAAAAGGAGAGGTGCACAACTAGAAGCTATAACAATAAAATATAAAATTTCATCGTTCTAAGGCTAGGTGGTTTTGAGTTATGTGAGATATGTATAGACACATCATGCTGAATGAAACTAGTCAAAATGGGTTCAGGGAGGGTAAAAAACAGATAATCCCAGTCTGGAAACAAAAACTTTTATGGTTGCAATACTTCCATTAGGATGTACAAGGGAGTAAAAATAATAAAAAATTACATAAAAATATAGAGCTACACATTGGAAAAGAAAAAAAAAAAGGATAGGTACACTAAAGTGGTGTAGGCAGTTTGATGAGACCAGGGCAACTGGTCCTTCCTTCCTCGAACTGCAAGTCAGTGTGCTCAGGTCATCCATCCGAGGAGTTATATTTGCTTTTAATATTTACACAGGTTTTATTCTTATATTTTTCAAACTGTATCTCGACACTCTCTAGCTTATTTAGGAATTGTCCCATAGACCCACTAAGAATATTAAGTGAATGTAGGTAGGATGAATGAATTGACTACGCTTCCACTATTAAAGCGGCAGAGCACTTTCGATGCAGTGCATCATCGTCAGTGCCTGAAGGTCTTGGATGTTGACCTGACGGCTCTTGCTAGCTGGACAGTCCAGCCCTTCCCAAACTTTTTATTATCTTAATGTTTGCTGGGTACCATCACCAACTTTCCCCTAATTTGTTCATTATCAATTTTCTCGATGTATGTACGGTTAAATTCATTCATATCCCCCAAATAATAAATAAATTAAATTTTCATGAATATTTAGCTTCATTTACTGCAATTGTTAGCGACTTACCAGTGAGAAAAATGTAAAGATTACTTGTGTCTTGAAAAATAGGAAATGTGTGTTCAATGTCTGAATTAATGGGTTCAAAACGATTTTCAATAAATAGAGTGTGATATCTTTAATTCAAGGGCAGAAATAACTTGGGCATTAAATAAATAATACACAGTAAATAGCTGCATTTGTCTATATTAATATTTCACATTGTAAAATAAAAAAATATAAAAGTTCACTGTACATAGGAATGAATAAATTAAAACTGGATGGAAAATTTAAGTACAAACTATCGTTTTTAAAGACAAAATTATAAACAATAATACAAATACAACTGAATAAAAGATAAAGTTTATTATCACAGATACAATAAACTGTTCTTGAGGCCAGTTTTCAAATAAATTACAAATAGCAGTAATACTTCGGATTTTAAAAATTAAAGGAACAATGAATTTCTATCACAATTAAGCAGGAATAGACGTGCTGGTGAATACTCTAGAGCCATCAGCTGTATTCACTTTTAGAAGTATACTACATAAAGCAAACTTAAAAACACGATTTTTTTTTTTTTTATAATAAAAATAAGAGATTCAGAGAAAAATACATTTGTGTCAAAACATTTATACAGGTGTATAATTGCCTTGGGGAGTATAAAATATCTGACCTTTTAATAATCTTCTACGCAGCTCTGCCAGGAGGAGTCTTTTCTCCTTCTTAATCTTCTTGAGAATCCCTTTGTTCTCATGTGCTCTTCTAGAGAGGTAAGGAAGGACTTCATTGACTGGCCCATATGGAATGTATTTGTAAGTAGAATAGCCTGCTTGCCCCAGCGGGAATGTAATATAGTCACACATACCCAGAAGCTGGCCAAAGCATATCACCTTGTCTTCGGGCTGGATATTCACCTCCTTCATTTTCTCTATAGCAAACCGAACTGTGTCTTCATTGTGCGAAGCAACCATAATTCCAATTCTATTAGGCTTCCCCTTTTCTTTGAGATCTTTTATTCTCTGCATACACTCAGAAAGAGTGCGATGGTACATTTCTGATGTTGCTTCATACGTGGGATTGATTGGGTCAGGGTAGCCAAGGGCAGCGGCACGTGCACGCTCTTGTTCCATGTAAGCTCCTCGGACTAATTTGCAACCAAAATAGAAATTTTGCCTCTTTGCCTGATCCAAATCGGTTGAAACTTCTTTGAGAGCATCCTTTAAGTAACATTGGTATGTATTAAAAACAATAGCCTTATCAGTATTATATTTCCTCATCATTTCTAATGTTATACGAGAAATAGCAGGCTGAAAATATGTCTGCTCTGCATCAATCATTACTCTAACATCGAGGTCTTTAGCAGTCTTGATGAGTGTATTCAGTCTCCTGATCATGTTCCGGAACATTTCTTCTTCTCTAGAAGACAGCTGAGAAATAAGTCTGACCATTCTTCCTTCCTTCAGACTCGGAACACGGAATGTATCACTTAACTGAAAATTTTCATCAACAATTCCACTCCAAGGAAACAAATGAATAACTCCTTCACTATCTTTAACAACTTTCTCAAGAAACCTTTTGGTATCTTTGATCCCAGCTTGTTCTAGCCTCTTCTCTAAATCAGCTGCAGTCAATTTCTGACCAATCACATTACCCTGACCTCCAACAACATCACTAACAAACTTTCGGGCTCGCATAATTACCTCAGACAATTGAAGCAAGAGCTGCGGGCGCCCAAGAGCTGTCATCTTAATAGCAGTTATGCCAGTTCCATAAGTTGCACCAGCAGCCGCATGAAGGCATTCCTGGAATGTTTCTACATTTCGCTCACAAGTAGCTTCATTGAGATAAAAGTATGTCCTTGCACTCTGAACTTTGTATCTTCGATCAGCAAAAGTTTTAGTAACATTGTATTGTGGCATTTCCCCACCAACTGATGATGCTTCTGATGGCGCAGCACTTAACTTAACCTCAGAAACACTGGATGCAACTTCTCTCTTTTCAGCTTCTTCTTGACTAATATCTTCCTCCACTGAGTAGTCAAGAATTGGTTTCACACCGAAACTCCTAAGTCTTGTTAGAGTAGGAACTATTCTGTTCTGGTCTTCCCCAGCAACAAAATGTCCATAGAATGTAGCTTTCATTAACTGAACGAATAACGTTTCACCTAGGATGGTCTTAGCTATTTTCATCAACTCCATATTTTTCTCGACAACAATGTTTGAGGAGCAAAGAGTATAGACTATGTAGGCTCTGATTATTTCCCATGTTGTTTTGCTTTTGAAGGCAGCTTCGGGATCATTGAAACTAGTGTCGAGGGAATCTTTCCTCGGTTTGTCAAGGTGGTAAAAGTCCGTTACATTAGTTGTTGCCGAGCTCCTGTACCTTTTATTTCCATCTTCCCGTCCCTGGGACAAATGTCTCTTCAACGAAATATTATTGAGGCAATTAAAGTTGTAACTGTATTTCAAACCTACTTTACACTTAGCCAATGGACGCAAAAAAGCCATTCCAGGACACCGGATGTATAATAAAGGAATGTACTGTGTCGGTATAATAATGTCTAAAAGAAAACAAGAATAAAAGACGAGCCGGCACGTGAGAGAATGCAGTAGGAAAGCACTATATATTAATACTCGGCAAACAAGAGAGAGCCGGCGAGAGGTTGCAATACAGTGAGCTACACATAAGGTTATATGGCATCGATTAAATAAAAATCAGGTTTGGAAATATATAGAAGATATTGAGAGTTTTTCAAGAAGATTCATTTAAATTTTTTTGTGAAAACTTATTAAGAACAACTCTTTCAGAAAAATGTCACATGAACTTTTAATAATATTCTATAAGAACTTATAAATACTTTCAATTTAAGCTTCCTGTATGAACCTAATTATGTGTAAACAGACTTAAAGATATGCACACATGCATCCAAGCACTCCTTATAAACTAAAAAATGTTAATGATAATACAAGTATCTACTAAAATTTTCAACTACTAAAAATGTTTAAAAATTGAATGACTTTCCTTTAAGCGTTTATTTTATTTAATCAAAATTTGTCTCTTTTTGGCTTGTTCCCAAAAGGAATAAATAGTTACTAAAAGAGTAGTTTAACCCTCCGTCGGGCGCACCTCTGGACGAAACAAAATCGGGCGCACCCGGCCTGAGAGGCCGCTCACATATTTTAAACCCCCACTACCCAACTAATTAATTTTAATTTAAAATGCTGGTAGGACAGACTTCGCTAGGATCTTCGGAAACCAAATATAATATTTATAACGTAAAATATTGTTTTTATTAGAATAGAATGAAGCTTATACTAAAACAAGTAAAATTGATCAGGCGCATTCGGCCTGAGAGGCCAGAGTTAGACTAGCACTTATTTCTCAAGATATCGACGAACTTCCATATAGAATAGCATTAATCTTAGTAAAAGGGACGATTGCAATAGATATATCTTGAAAAAAAATCATCTTCGAAATTAAGGAGCAATTGGGCGCAGTCGGCCTCACAAGCCACCTAGGGACCAGTCGGTCTGGATGAAGGATGGCAATAGACTAAAGTAGGGGATTCTAAGCATGAACACAAATCAGGAAATTACTGGGAATGGCCCCTCACAGGGGAAACAGAATGAGGCGTGGTATCAAAAAGTATGTTTTCCTGGCCTCTCAGGCTAGCTGCGCCCGACGGAGGGTTAAAAATGGTAGTTCGTTAAAATTGGTAAGCATTTATCAGTACTGGGAAGAGTTGAAGCAATGATAAAAATTGTCATATCCTACAAGTAAGTATTAAAATATCTCTATTAGTGTGTATTTTATAGTAGAAAAGGAAAGAAATATTAGCAAGAGGAGGATAAAAGAGAATATGCACATCATAAAACAAATAGAAAAAAGGTGATCAATAAGGAAACAGAGGTAAAACATGTGAATAATATATTTTTTAATTTATTATAGACTTTAAAGTGATAGTTGATCAACTATAAATCACTTGTTTACTATTTAGAGTACAATACATTAGGGATAATCGATCTATTTTTAGGCCATTCTTCGACTGGCAATGGTAGCAAAAGGTCCTCAAGAAAGATATAAGCATTATTTTAATTGTCTTTCTGTATTCGAATTTCTCCTGATAAGGTGCGAAACTAGCAGAGAAATAAAAACGATTTTTAAATTAATCATTTGAAGTATTCATTATTTTTTTGATGTTATAGAACCAATCTTGATAAGCTATTGACGCTCTACAATCGTTAGTATATACATTTTTTCATAGTTCAAATATCAAGGGAGTTATTCGCATTTCCTTGTTTTCAGCCTTCTACAAACCGCCGCTTATACTCTTAAGGATTTTTAGTTAGAAATAGAAAATATATGACGAGATGAGATCAGTAGTGTGTCATGCAGACCAGTGGGAAATGTGATTTCTTTTCGCAGCTCTTGCGAGACATCGTTTTTACTTCATAGATATAACAACTAAATAACTGTATAGAAAAAAACATTTCAAATAATAAATTAAGATATACATTCTTCTAATCTTTATATTTTCACGGAAAACCATTTTTATTTCAAATCCTGGAATACAGATACAGTTGGACTAAAAAGGGTTTTCCAGTAAGTATATGGAAACTCTCTAAAGTTCATACAGAACCCCCCCCCCCAGGCTGACTTTTTTCGTACTTTTTATTGACTCGAATGCAGTTGAAACAATATTTTGAATACCGTGTCATGACTAAGCCTCAGTACAAGGGAAATCAGCTAATTGTTGGCCTTTAGAGTCGGGGTTGGGGTCTTCTATCATAGCTCACATCATACCTATTTTAGCCTTTCTGAGTTAGCTTATTATCCTCGATATGTATGTTAACATCTCGGATTTATCAATTTTGACGTATTCATTATTGATATAAATATTTATTTTTCTTAAAACGTTTTCCTTTTTAGTTTTAATAAGTCTTATCAGTCGGTTATCAGCTGGCTACACTGTTCACAGGTGATTAGGCTGTGACTCATATTTTGAAGTTGTGTTAGTTAAGTTTTTATTGTATTTTCACTGAACAGTATTTTTATTTTATAATGTCTGCTGCCATGGAAAGTATCCTTAAACATTCATTGCTATCGGAGTCTGAAATAAATTTTCTCTTCTTTATTTGGTATTTTATTAATGTTTGTTTATTTTATTGGAGCATTTTGTATAAATGTTAAGAATTGACGTTTTGAATTCCTTTTATTAGCGAATCCCTATATTCAATAACATATTAATATTTTGTTTTTAATGGTGTGTGAAGTAGTTTAATTGTCATTAACATGGTTTTCTCCCATTGGTTCTATATTTGAGCTATCTTCAACACTTTTTTCTTCAAAGTCCTTTATAAATGCTTTTATGACTTTAACGTATTCTATGCTTTGCTTGTGCTCTAATAAATGCTTTTGTTCGCCATGTGTCTATGATAAGTCTTATTAGCTCCTATTTTGATTTACTGAAACCAAAACAAGCTTCATTTGATGCTGTTATTTTTTTCTCTCTTAAAAAGCTTAGGTTGTTCTGCAATTCTTGTAATATTTCTTGATAAGAGAGAGAAACTGAATCAATAATCTTATGTATAAACCTCTTGTTAGGTACACCCGTTACAAATATTTAAAAGAATATATAAAGTGTATTAATTTAGAGTACTTTAAATTGTGTGTTCTTATATTTAAATACATGGCATCAAGGGATATTATGTATAAATTAGTGCCTATAATAACATTATTTTTTTTCTTTTATAAATATAAAAATGAGAATATAAATGAAATGTGTCTAGTTGGCCAGTAAAAATTGGGACCTTCTTTAGGTGGAATATTTAAGGAGGTAACTCACTAAACCTGTGATTGGCCAATAGATGGGAAGAGTGCTCATAGCAAAGCTGCAGGCATTAATAATTTTGAATAAGTCATTTAATTAGGATATGCGAGGTTTGATTCTCATAAAGCTTATGTAATTTAATGTGAAGTTTTGGAAGTCAGCCCATTCAGAAGATACTTCTCGGAGAAATTATCTCCACAAATAGAAGTAGTATTACTAGTGGGGGATATTAATATGAAACTTATTATTATGTAATCTGCTATGTCTCAATTATTTGTCTATATTGTATTTCTGTTGACTATGGCAATAATACAACTGCTGTACCTTGCAACCTTATAACAACAGTTGTAACCTCTGCTATTCTGACAGTGCTGTTGATGCTCTTTTCATATTATAAACCCAGCAAAATCAATAAATTGTTTGATACCTGTGAACAAATTTTTTATAGGCCCTCCTCTTCTCACTTGCCCAATCTTCTTCTAATCTTCAAATACATTTGTAATAAAAGCTATGTGTTAAGATATACCCAGCAAGCTTCATCCTCCTTTTTTCTATGGCCTTTGTGAGACTTTCACGTACCACATTTAGAACTTTTACACATTAGATTTCTTTTGAGCCCAACTTGTCTTAACACTCCGGTACTCGCGCGTCATCTGAGAGATGCCTAGACAACATGTTAATGTGTAGCTCGAACGTGTTTGAACCGGCGCATCCCCCACTCCCACTACCCTCCTACTATGGTAAGACTGTCCCACCAGTATTGTTTTGACTTCCCTTCTGTCAACAAGTAGTGAGTTATTTACTAGATCATCTATCAGATCCCATGCGAGTACTTTTGTAAGTATCAGTTACTATGTACAAATTTATTTTTTAATGTATTTTTTGTCTTGTTCTACTTGTATGAAGTACTTGCTGTGTAGTTTTTAGTTCAAATTATCATATCATAATCCCGTTTTTGACTATCATCCGCGAGATGAGGCGCGACTATTTTTGTTACACTTACTAACATTTCTCCTACATTCATTGTTTTTTTTTTTTTCATTTTAGAGTTATAATGTCATCAAATAAAAAGATCTATGATTTATCTAATGAAGAAGATATGAAGCAAGTTCATAAACAGCTCTTCGAAGTGGATATTGAAAGCGATAGTGACACAGAAACCCTCTCTGTACACTATGAAGTTGAGGAGGAAGTTAGCGATGCCGGTGAGGAAGTAATTGAGGAAAGAATTGGAGATTCAGAAACTGAACAAAGTGGAGAGGATATTAGTTCAGATGAAAAAACTGATGACCAATTTTTTAGTGGGATTAGGAAGAGAGGCAAGCGTATTGAAACGTATGAATGGAAAAAAACTCCTTACACGGCCGGAAGAACAGCAAGACATAATTTGCTGACTAGACTACCAGGTGTGAAGGGGCCTGCAAAAGATATAAAGGATATCTACAGTACATGGAAATGCCTATTCACTGATGGGATAATAGAAATACTTGTAAAATATACAAACCAGTTCATTGACACAATCAAGGACAATTTTGCTCGCCCTAGAGATGCAAATTATACTGATAGAGCGGAAATACAAGCCTTTATTGGCTTGTTGTACATAGCAGGGACACATAAGGCAGGGAGATTGAATTTACAAACACTATGGAACAGCGAAGGGTTCGGAGTAGAAATTTTTAGACTGACAATGAGTCGAACTAGATTTCTATTTTTATTTAGATGTCTTCGGTTTGATGACAGAAACACTAGGAGTGAAGAATCTTGTCTGACCGACTTGCTCCAGTGCGAGATCTTCTGGAACAATTTCTGACGAACTGTCAGGCTTGCTACTCCTTATGTCTCGTTGTATGAAAAATTGGAGGCATTTTGAGGACGTTGTTCCTTCATTCAATATATGCCATCTAAACCAGCCAAATACGGCTTAAAGATTTTTGCTCTTACAGACGCAAAAGTTTACT
Organism: Riptortus pedestris; assembly: GCA_019009955.1. Lineage (NCBI taxonomy): Eukaryota > Metazoa > Arthropoda > Insecta > Hemiptera > Alydidae > Riptortus > Riptortus pedestris. The sequence goes on along the minus strand of CM032229.1, from coordinate 182,095,665 downwards.
ATACTAGCAATTTAGAAGTGTATGCTGGAAAACAACCTGAGGGCCCCCACTTTGTAAGTAATAAATGTGTGGATGTAGTGGAAAGGATGATAGAGCCAATTCGTAATACCGGTCGTAATGTAACTGCAGACAATTGGTTCAGTGACATAACGTTATTGAAAACACTTTCAGAGAACCATCGTCTGTCTTTTGTCGGTACTCTGAAAAAAAAATAAATGGCAGATACCGCCGGAATTAAAAACCCTAAAGAACAGGGAAGTGTTTTCTAGCATTTTTGCATACAGAAAAGAGGGGACATTGGTGTCATACGTTCCAAAAAATAAAAATAAAATGCGAAATGTTTTGGTGATTTCCAGCATGCACTTTGAAGGAGCAATTGATCAAAACACGGGCCCAAAGAAAAAACCAGAAGCTATCACATTCTATAACAAAACCAAAATTGGAGTGGATATCCTCGATAAAATGTGCTCCAGTTACAATGTGTCTCGCAATACAAAACGTTGGCCGATGGTGGTGCTATTTTCATTATTGAATATTGCCGGGATTAATTCCCAAGTGATATATTTAGGGAATGGCAATGATGTGCCTGTCAGACGGGAATTTCTTGAATAATTGGGGAGAGGATTATTAGAGGAACAGCTCCAGAAAAGAAGACAAATATCGTCGCTTCCACCACTCATGTTGGGCAGATTGAAGGAAATAGCACCATCTCAAACTTTGGATAGCAAAGTGTCATAAGTAGACCCTCAGCGGCAGATACTTCTTCAAGAAAAATGTGTGCCCCTTGTCAAAAACAGCAGAAGAGATACACACAGTACAAGTGCCAAAAATGTGGACAGTATTTATGTCTGGGTGATCATTGTTCATTTGTTTGTGCTGAAGGTTGTGTTACAGAAGAACCAAAGGATGACTAAATGGGGGGAATTATTATAAACTATAATATGTTTTTGTATTTGAGCTTTACATGTTTGTTGTTTTCATTGTACACAATTTATTTTCTTTATTAGCAGATTTCCCTTGAGGGAAATCAGCTATTGAGGTTGTACTCATGACGGAATTTTCGAAATTTTTCTTCAAATGTCCATCGATCCTACCTAGTAGATGACGAAAATGAGGTCCGTTCAAAACTGTATATATATATATATATATATATATATATATATATATATATATATCTATATCTATCTATCTATCTATCTATCTATATATTTGTCTGTTACCGCTCTAGCGGTCGCAATTTTTGTTTAATCGTTACGAAACTCGATATTTAACCGTTTTATGTAAAAAGACAGATCAAGTTCGTTAATGGCTGAAATCGGACCAGAGGGAGGGGGGGTTTAAAGGGGGGGATTTTCGAAAATTCCAAATATCTCCGTTATTATACATCGGATCGAAAAATTGTATATAACCAATCTTATTGCAAATTAAATTTACTATAAATATTGTCATATACGTTTATTCTCTATCTTGAATATTAACCGAGATATTTGCATTTTTCAGTTTTTAGCAAACCGCCACTTCTACTCATGTTAAGTAAACAATACTCTGCTACATAATAAATCACATTATTGGAAGTTTAAATAACAAAAATTGTATTCAAGAGACCATTATTATACGAGATACAAGCAAATATGCCCTGGTGACCCCCCCCCCCCCATCTTAAAGTTTTGGACTACTAAAATTTTATTGATTGAGATAACAATTATTCTGACTCATTATTAATTACAGTACTAGATATAGTAAATAGTTCTCAATAAAATAATGTGTTATATTCTGATATATTTCAGTAATTGTTTTTCTTTCCGGTGTGAGCCGGCCCGGCCCGTTTGTTTACATTTCTAACCTAACGCTTCCTGTCGGCAGGTTATTGAAATTGGATGAAACATTTCTTATTTCCGTTTGTATTTATTCACGGTGTCGTTGTGTTAGCAGTATGTATATTTATCTATTACTAAACTTCCCGAAGGAAATCTGCTTAGTTTACGCAGCCCCTGCGTGACGGACTTTTATTTATATGCTAATATTAAAGAGTTTGACTTTTCATTAAAATAATTATTTTGATAAAAAATGTTGTAAATAATATAAATATCCATAATAGCATAGCAGTTTCATTATTATTACCCATTTTAAAAACAATCAATGGCTCTTATTTAATAAAATGTAGGTAATAGAATGTTTTTTTTTATTAAAAAGACAGAGGCATCTGACAGATGACACGCGAGTACTTTTGTTACAAAAGGGGGCGCGAGTACCGGAGTGTTAATGACACTGCGTCAAATCCACATTTCCATTGCTTCTGACTATATTCCCTATTACGTATGCTCTTGTAAAGCAGTACACCACAAAAAATTATTTAAACTAACAAATATTTATTTGTTAGTTTAAATACTCCTTTTGCTTTGAAGGCTTGCTTAGTAAGTTTTATATTCTCCAATCAACTTTGGCTTTACTTTCATTGTCTCTAGTGATGATGTTTTATAGGAAAAAAACTCACATTTTAGCAAATTTCACTTATCAGCTATTGAGGTTGTACTCATGACGGGATTTTCGAAAAATTTCCTCAAGTTTTCATCGATACTTTCTAGGAAATGATGAAAATGAGGTCGGTTAAAATTATATATACAGGGTGTTTGGTAAGTAGATAGATAAACATCTACAGGTGTTTCTACTCTTCAAAAGAAACAAAATTGATCATATGATGTATATTCTTAATCCTAATAGTATTGAAGAATAATCAATCAATTTTGTGATTTTTCAATGTACCTTATGTTTTATTACATAAATTATTGCTATTGGATGTTTTCTGGCTATATCATTTGAAAGGCATTAAATTCTTTTTAATAATCATTTATTTTTATTAGCTATTTCGGTTTTATAAATATTTTTAACAGAATCTAAAAATAAAAAATTAATTTAAAAAAAAACAAACATACATTTTGAAACCTCAAAATCATCCTATGAATCAACTTAGGACTTTTAGGTTTTTAGAAAGACTTTTTCGGTCAATATGCTTTCTAACCATACAAACTATTCCGATGGGACTTTAACAAATGTTGGAAAGAATTCAAATACAAGTCTTCTGCAAACGTTCAGAACATTAAAGTAATCGTAAAGAGAAGGTCACTATGCTTCAAGGTGGAAGAAGTTCAGAAAGGAATTCTCTTCTCTCCCTCCCTCCCTACACTCAGTTTTGCCAACCAACCTACCAGGCGTTTATGATCTCAGTTCTGTTTACATTATTTTTTTTTCAAAACTATTAACTATATCTAGTACTGTAATTTATAAAGAATCAGAATAATTTTTATCTCAATTACTCTAATTTTAGTAATCCAAGAACAAAAGCCCCCCCCCCCCCAATGGTCTGATTTCAACCGTTAACGAACTTGACCTTTAGTTTTGTATGAAACAGTTCTATATTGAGTTTGGAAACAATAAAACAAAAATTGTGACTACTAGAGCGTTAACAGATAAGTATATGTATATATAATTTTGAACGGACCTCATTTTCATCACCTACTAGGTAGGATCAATGGACATTTGGAAAAATTATGCAATGCAAGAGTTGGTGTTCAAAGAAATTGAATCACAGCTATTATAGAATTCAAATCCTGTGAAGGTTGGCAGGAAAAAAGTTAGAAATGTCATGATATTTACAGGTAGCAGTATTGGTCAAGCAGTTAGCATCAAATTGAATTAAAATACAAATATATCCAGTAATAGATGTCTCATCCTGTACATACTATGGTTTTCCTTAGTAGGTTTTCAGATCATTTGTTTAATTTAAAATTTGCCGTCAAAGAACTGGAAAGAAATTCGAAGCGATGTGAGAAAGAGGAAAAGGCAGAAAAGCTAAAAGCAAAGAAGGCAATCCAGAAAGGGAATATGGAGGTAGCTCGAATCCATGCAGAGAATGCGATAAGGCAGAAGAACCAGTCGGTCAACTACCTGCGGATGAGCGCTCGGGTCGATGCTGTTGCCAGCAGGGTCCAAACTGCACTCACTACTCGCAAGGTTTGTGCAACTCATACTTATACTTTGTATGATTAAACATTTTGTAATATTATATGTTTATGCATATGTATAATCTGATATATTATTATTTATGTATTATACTAACATACACCTTTTGCTACTGTGGCTAATTTGTGGGATGGGTTATCTACAAGTTACCACCCTGAGGATTTTATTTAATGAGTGAATCACTGAATAAATTTCTATTGCCCAGGGAGGAATCGACCTCGCCACTCTCTAGATTTACCATGTGAGATGAAGCCCAACGCTTTAACTCACACAGCTGACCTGAGCCACTTATTTATATAAATTACTAGCTCAGATACCCGGCTTCGCCCGGGAATTCATTTGAGGCTGAATGGTGATGGTATTTTTTAGCAGGCTTTACATTGCACAATATTTTGACATTTACCCGTCCCAGTGTTTAGGATTGATACCCGTCGTTGCCGGTGATTTGCTAATAATACAATTATTTGTTCGATAATTCTTCACAGTCTTGGATATTTTTATATTTCCCGTCTCTTATACATGTAAATATGGTGAATTTTTATTTCAGGCCTCCCTTATAACCCCCCTCCCGTTCGAACCAAAAAATTTTAATATAACTTATAATCATGGAAGAATTAATGCTAATTGACATACCCAGTTTAGTTAAGTTCAGTTCAGCCGTTAGTGCCCGCTAAGGTTTTAACGTATAACTCATTTATACCTAGGTATACGACAAAAGCGTATATAACAAAAGTTACTCCAAATAACAAAATAAACAACTTTTGTTATGTGCATATTTGCCGAAAAACCAATAGAAAACGAAATATCGCTATTTTTAATTTCAGGCTTCCCTTATAACCCCCACTCCTGCCCGTCCATAGAAATGTTGGTATGGCTTATTATAATAAAGGCCTCACTGCTAATACACATACCGAGTTTTATTTAGTTCGGTTGAGTCTTTTTTGGCAAATAATATTGTTGACTCCCGCTATAATTTTTAATGTATAACGCATTTAAACTTCGGTATACGACAAAAGTGTATATAACAAAAGTTACTCTAAATAACAAAATAAACAACTTTTGTTATGTGCATATTTGCCGAAAAACCAATAGAAAACGAAATATCGCTATTTTTAATTTCAGGCTTCCCCTATAACCCCCACTCCTGTTCGTCTTAGAGAAAATTAATATAGCCTAAAGTCTAAGTTGGGTTAGTAGTAATATACATACCAAGTTTCATAAAATTCGGTTCAGCCGTTTATGCGTGAAAAGGTAACAAACAAACAAACAAACAAACAAACATACACGAAAGAAACAAAATGCAGATATGGTGTCTATGACATGTGAAACGAAAAGTTATCGTGAAATTTCACGAAAAAATTCAATGTACAGACAGAGGTTACAATTTTATATATATATAGATAAATAATATAATAATAATCTGTTATATAATAACCCACTTTATTCGAAGCTTAAATAACAAATATTGTTTTCAACAGATATTTACTAGATGAGATACATGCACATAAGATTTGTGATCATGTCATCAATTAATATTTTTACATTATTGACTCAAAAATGTTTATTTGATACCATACTCGATATTTAACCATTTCATTCAATACTAAAGACCATATTAGGTAATGGCTGAATCGGCTTAGGGAAAAGAGGGGGAACAATGAAAATTCTAAATACCTCGATAACTTTGAGATGGATCGAAAAATTTTATATAACTAATGTTGGAATTTTAATTTTCTTCAATTGTTATTAAATACATTTTTTTAAATCTTAAGTTTCTTAAATATTAAGTGAGTTAAATGTATTTTTATGTTTCCTGCCTCAGTAGACCCCCACTTATTAATTGGTTGATTTTTTCCTATAAGTAACTAAGTACATTTCAAATTCTGTTTACCTAGGATTCGTATTATGAGAAAAATAGGGAAAAATAACACACACACACACGCTCTATATATATTTGATTTAATAATAAAATTCCAACAAAATTATATAAAAAACTAAATTAAATATATTTCTAATGCTCATTCTCACATGGTGAACCTAGAGTGGTGAGTTTAATTCACGCCTAGGCAATAGGAATTTATTTTGTGATGAACTCATTAAATAAAATCCTTAGTGGTGCCATCTTGGATAGGAAAGGGTGGTAATCTGTAGATAAGCCGTCCCAATTAGCCTTAGTAGCACAAAATGGATGTTTATAAATAATAATTTAATATTGCTCTTTCTCTCACCCCCCCCCCCCCTATTGCCCTCTTGACTCTAGGTTTGCCAAGATAATTTAAGCTGATCTCAGCCCTTAAAAATAGTAACTTAAAATAGAAAAATAATCATTTGCTTCTTTCTTAAGGTGACACAATCTATGGCTGGTGTTGTAAAAGCAATGGATGCTGCAATGAAGTCTATGAACTTGGAAAAAATTTCTTCTCTTATGGATAAATTTGAAAACCAATTCGAGGATTTGGACGTACAGAGTTCATACATGGAGAACACAATGTCTCAGACAGTGACTACATCAATTCCTCAGAACGATGTTGACAGTCTGTTGCAGCAGGTCGCTGAGGAAGCCGGGTAAGCTGGACTTCCATATTCTTATATATTATTCAGTTTTCTTTCAGATGAAATGTCTGTTTTTAGACCAAAGCATATTCATAGCATTCATCTTCTTTCTCTACCAATAAATAAAGAAAAGAAGTGACATTTTTTGTCACATCAACTTTTCTTCTAGAGGTGTGAATTTTGTACTTTGGTCAGGCACTAATATTTCAGTTCTGATTGTCTTGATCATGAGAAGGAAGTCATGTTAAGATCTAGAATAAAAAGGATTTTGAATAATTGACATATCCAAACAATTCATAAAAATAATAAATGAAAAATAATAAAACTAATTATAAAAAAATCCCAAGAAAGGTTATAAAAATGCAGACATAGCGATAATTAGGCATGATCTTGTTTTATTTTCCTGATAGCAAACATTAAAAAGGGGCTCGGGTTGGCCGTGCCAGTTAGGGCTAATCTCGCATGGCATACCTAGAGTGGTGGGTTCGAATCCCGCCAGTGGCCTGCATTAACACGTTCAGGACGGACATCAAAAATGTGGTCTATCCACAAGTACGGCACGGGGTCAATTGACCCCGTGGTGCAACTATCCACAAGGACGGCACGGGGTCAATCGACCCCGTACTTATGTCCCTTTTAATGCGCTACTACAACTCGAAAAATGAACGAAATTGCTATATTCAAACATTTTTTTACTCTTTGGACATCAAAAAATATATGGCAGTCGCAGGCCGTGTTTTCATCAATTTTTTGTTACGTGACTTAGAAATGAATATTTACCTTACATTTTTCACCTTGTCGGGAACTTTTTTTCTCCTTTGTGTGATAATTTTGGTGATCAACAAAGGATTTTAATTTTTTTTTATACATTAAAATGGGTGAATATGATTTAACTTTAAATTAGGACACATTACAATCAAAATGTATTAGTTTATAAAGATAAAATTACAAAACGAGAAAAACAAACTAGGAACTAGGAGTTTAGTTTAAACAAATAATTGGAAAATAAATATAATAAAGAAAAAATATGAATAAACAAATAATTATTTTGTAATTAACAATTCTTCATTATCACAATGGGTAGGACATAGATTTATGGCAGTTTTTGAAGCATTGTAGACAAAGTGACTTCATGTTGCACTCTTCACAATACGTTCTAACTTTTTTGTCTGCTTCTTTAGAGGACAATGTTTTTCTTAATTTTTCGAAACACCCGGAACACTTTTTTAATAAAGCTAAATCCACTAATTGTCGGCCACGTGATTTGCTCATTATACAGATTAACCCTCGGTCAGGCGCAGCTGGCCTGAGGAGCCTGAAAAACATATATTTGATGCCCCGCCTCATTCTGTCTGTCCTGTAAGGCGCCATTCCCAGTAGTTTCCTGATTCATGTTCATGCTTAGAATCCCCTACTATAGTCTATTGCCATCCTTCATCCAGCCCGTCTGGTCCCTAGGTGGCTTGTGAGGCCGACTGCGCCCAATTGCTCCTTAATTTCAAAGATGAGTTTTTTTCATGATATATCTATTGCAATCGTTTCTTTTACTAAGATTAATGCTATTCTGTAAAGAAGTTCGTCGATATCTTGAAAAATAAGTGCTAGTCTAACTCTGGCCTCTCAGGCCGAATGCGCCTTATCAATTTTACTTATTTAGTTTAAGCTTCATTCTATTTTAATAAAGTTATTATTTTACAACTAAATAGCATATTTGCTTTCCTTAGATCCTAGCAAATTCTGTCCTACCAGCGTTTTAAATTAAAATTAATTAGATGGGGATTGGGGGGCTAAAATATGTGGGCGGCCTCTCAGGCCGTGTGCGCCCGATTTTGTTTTGTCCAGAGGTGCGCCCGACGGAGGGTTAATGTTTCGAAACGACAGCAAAAAGTAAACTGAAAGGGGAGGGACGCGTTCTGTCATTTACATAAGCCTTTGTAAATAACAGAACAAGCGGTTCACAGGAAAAGCACGGGAAATAACACGGGGCTATATGAGCCCGTGCCGGACTAGAGCCCAAATACCACTCCACAAGCCGGCACGGGGTCATAAAGCCCCGTGCATTTTTTCAATGATATACGACATATTTTTTGGATTTGAAATGCATAAACGTACTATTTTTAATTATATTTACTAGTACAAAGCAAAAACCGTCAAAGTATTTTTTGAACATTTATCTTCAAAACCGACCCGTCCTGGGAGACAGTTACGTACGGGGTCAATTGACCCCGTGCCGTCCTTAACGTGTTAAATAAACTCCTTGTGCCCACCCTGGTTAGAAAAGGATGGAAACCTGTAGATAACCCGTCCCGGTTAGCCTAGAAGAATAAAGTGGATGTAAAATAATAAAAAAAAAAAACATTAGAAAACAAAGCTGATCAGATCAACTTAAATATTGTCAAAATTTAAATTATTACAGAAAATAACACATAATATGAAAGAAATTTTTTTTCATGGCAAGGATCACCAATAAAAACATTTTTCTCTGCACAAACTTTATTGATACTGGCTTACATGGCACCTCTTCAGGGGCTATCCATTTCTGAAGTTCTCGTTTCCCTCTTACATTCATTTCGACAGTCCTCACTGGAGAAGTAGTTGAAACATTGGTGACCCTTTCTATAAAAATATGAAGAACCTATAAAAAAAATATAGATAGCCCCTGAAGAGGTGGCATGTAAGACACGAAACATGCAGGGCAGATTCAATAAAAGTTTGCGCAGAAAAAATGTTTTTATTGGTGACCCTTGCCATGAAAATATGAAAAACATATAAAACAATATTGGGTACAGAATAAGAAGTATGAAAGAAATATTTATTTACATCCACTTTATGCAAGTGCAACTAAATGGGACGAGATATCTACATGCACAAGGGTGGGACCAAGGATTTGGTGAGTTTATCACTCCACCGAATTCCTATTCCCGAGGTGAGATTCAAACCCATGACTAGATTTACTAAGTGTATTAAGACCAATACCTTAATTCACATGGTTAACCTCAGCCCCCAGTAAAATATGAGATATAATAGAAAAACCATGAGTTTTTAAGATAGCTCATTGCAATTTTGGGCTGGCCATTAATCTTTCAAAATAAGAGAAAACGAAACGACTAAAGATTCAGCCAGCAATGATGGCATCTGTCAAAAGATTGGGAAATAATACTATCACAATAGCGATTAAATTAATTTCTTGACATTTATCTTCCAGATTCGTTCTACATTGTTCAGTTTATTCTGAAACATTGTTTTTTATTTATTTATTTTTTTTTTTTTTTTTTAATTTTTTATTATCTTAATTATTGATTATGTCTTAATAAGAATTTATATTTGGATGTAGTGTTCTCAAACATCAATACTGTTTTTTGTGATGGTACAGTGAATGGAATACCAGTAAGCTCTGTAAGTTTATGACTGGTAATAAAAGTCTTGAGAAAGAGGGAAACAAAAATCAGGAAGCTCGATGACAGTGCATGAAAGTGTTTAGTAGAGGCCAATCCACCTCAAGAATTTAGAGGATTTTCATAATATTTAAAGATTAGCCATACTTTTCTGTTATAACTAACCATCATTCTATAGGAAAAACAAAGAAAAAGGACCAGTGGATGCCTCTGTAGTAAATTTTACAGCATTTTTCTGTAGTCAATTTTACATGCTTTTCAACATTTTAATGTATGAAGGTAATCAGCTGGTTGATTTTGTGTCCATCCCCATTTTGTCAATCTTGATGTGACCCTCCTCCCCTGATAGTAGGGTTGAATCATTTTATAATACTTCTACAATTGAAGTTTAAGAAACGTAGAGTGAAAAATAAATAAGTTGAAGATATTTCATGTGTTTTTCTTCTATTTGAGCTTATGGCTTTTTGTCTTCAAGGGAGTTTGTTTTGTTTTTGCTTTCTTGTACGAAGTAAAGAAAGTATTGCATTTGCGAAAATTTACAGTATTCAAATTTTAATGGAGTTATCTATTTTTGAACTTCCATGAACCCATTTTGATGTTGAAATTTTATATTAGGACTGTTGTGTCACCTACTTGTGTGCCTCCCCTTTTGAGCAAACCCAAGGCAGAGGGAAGGAGGTTGGGGGGGGGGAAATGAAAATAAAAAATTGCAAATTTGTTTGAACCTACTAGAAATACAAAAAAATTGTATTGAACGGTTTTTGTTTATTATGAAAAGATCTACAAATTATGTTCTATGATATTTTATGATCTGATGTGTTGGAACAGAAATATCGTATATTACTTTCAATTGAAGTAATTTAAATTAATTGTAAGCAAACCTTTTGTTTATTTAATTGAATAGGAGTACAAGTAAGTCAAGTACCCACATCAGATTTTTGTATGTAATAATGTTGATGATGTTTCAGATTGGACCTGAGTATGCAACTACCACAGGCAGCAAGTGTAGGAGCATCTACGCAGGCATCGACCGAGCAGGATGAGCTAACTCAGCGACTGGCCCGCCTCAGGCAAGCTGAGTGATTCTTTCCTTTGCCAACAAGCCTTGTTGATGATGATTCATGCGTCACTACTCCGAGCCAACATATTATGCATTTGTCGGCTCTCAATCTAAACCTTGTAATGCTTTTTACAAGTTGAAGCCATTTAAAATTTTAGATAGGCCAAATGCCACAAACAGCTTTTCTCTAGACTTATAATACAACAAGTTCTTATTTCCAACTATTATTATGTACTTCTATGATGATTAAAGGTATTGTTTTAATGCCAATATCCTTTGTATATTTTTACTTAATGTTGTTATTAAATAAATATTTTTGAGTTTATTCTGATTGCTGTCTTATAATTATAATTTCTCTCTCTCCCCCCCCCCCTCTCTCTCTCTCTCTCTCCCCCCCTCTCTCTCTCTCCCTCCCTCCCTCCCTCTCTCTCTCTCTCTCTCCCCCTCCCTCTCTCTCCCCCCCCCCCTCTCTCTCTCTCTCTCTCCCCCCCTCTCTCTCTCTCCCTCACTCCCTCCCTCTCTCTCTCTCTCTCTCCCCCTCCCTCTCTCTCTCTCCCTCCCCCCCTCTCTCTCTCTCTCATCATTTGCGTCAACTCCTACATAGGATCGATGGACAATTGAAAAGTTTTTGAAACACACAGCATGAGTACAATATCAGTAGCTGATTTCCCTTCTGGGAGTACTGCCAATATTTGAGTTAGACAGGAATCTATAGGCAAACAATTTAATAAAATTTCATTATCAACAAGATTAATCATGTAACATAATTGCGTTCAACTGTGGAAGTACAGAATTTAATTAAACTCATTAACAGAATGTCCTAAATGAAGTAGAGAGGCACACAGGCCATATTTTAAACTTAATTTCTTCTCTCTCTCTCTCCCCATTCCTAATATTGCCTACCTCTGTTCCTATTACCAGCTATCTGTTGCCCAAAATGCCCTTCTGAGCAAAATTGAATGTTATGGTAGTTGTTGCTGATGGCAGGGAGGGGGGGGGGAGAGAGAGAGAGAGAGAGAGAGAGAGAAACATACAATAGATAATGTATTGTTCTAAAACACTAGTCCTACAGAAATAGTAATTTTAACAGAGTTTGACCACTTACCGTGGACATTAATAAATAACAATAGCGCTTTTTGATTATTTTTTATAAACAAATCGAAGACACCAAGAAGAAAACTTCTAGACAGACTGTGTTAGATTGGGCAATCACTCAAATGTCAAGTAAAGTTGAACAAGTCTGTATTACCTGGTTTTAGCATGTAGAAGTATCTGGGAGGGATAATTTTGGAGATGAATAGTGTCAAAGCAAATGTAAATCCAAAATGAGCATGGGGAAGAGGAAGGTAAAGTAGTCCATGTTGAAGTGGCATTAATTAAACACAGGCCATATTTGAAACTTTGTTTATTATAATTAATTTGTATTAAACATTAAATAACAATACAAGAATAATTTATTTACTCTTATTAGGCTCCCCCAATTTTTGAAGGCACTTAATTGCAGCTTGGTGTATATTAGTATCTAGTTTATCTGTAATAAACATAACAATACATTAATATTTATAAACATGGAGATAAAAGAGTAAAGTAAAATAAGTAAGAGTGAAAATTATAGACAATGGGACTATAGATGAGAGCAGCAGTCTATCACAGAAAAGGGAATTATGAAGACCAATATAAACAAACTTCATAAATAATTCAATTCATAGAAATTATCTTCATTATTTATTTAACCAGGAAGTAGCATAAACCATTTGGGAATCGATAATTTGAGAAAGATAAACAAAGGTAGTGAAATTGGAAACGTGATTAAAAATTCTTCTACAATATTTAACATTATCAAATCATTAGAATAATTGGGCTGTGCTTCAAGCAGGTCATATAGTTGTAAACCACCACAATGGAATTAGTTTCATGAACAGGAAACCCAAAGGACTATTCATGAGCCTACAAGAAGTTTGTGAAAAATAAGTCAAGACTTAGCTAAGAGAGATATGGGGTAAATGTTACACCACAGAAAGTGCAAAATAAATTATTTGATTTCAATTATTATGGCCGAGTTCCAAGAAAGAAGTCATTTATAAATGAAATAAAACATAAGCATAGGTGGATTTTTGCAAAGGAATATTTAAACTCAGTCATTTTTTCGGGCGAATCGAAAATCTGATATGAAATAAAAGTTTCCAGTTATTAAATAATTTGTTTTCCTATTTAAAAATATATAATGTTTCCAAGTTATTGTAATTACGAAATAATAAAATGCAGGTAAAGCCTGTTTTCAGACATTTTTGGACCATCTTAGGATTTAATGTAGGAATCTCAATGACTTTTCATTAAATTCTCGAATACACAAAATGTTGCTTATCTGAAGCTGGGTCCACCTCTCTTATTTAAAATAACTCAGGTTATCCAATTTATGCACTTTATTTTCAAAACTTTGTCTATTTTACAATTAAATTTCTCATTTGGGAGATTATTAGCGAGATCGGAAATTACTTCTTCAGATAGTATTATAAAATGAAACTCACATATTTTATGTTTCCCCTTGAGCGGGAATAATACGGGTGATTTGACTGGATTACTGCAGATGAAGACAAATGGATCGTCGACCTCGCCATCTGGATAGATCTGACGGTACTCTTCCTGGGCTAGGCAGTCGCTCAGGTTGACACATCCTAGGAGGCAGCCTGTGGGGTATTTCTTTGGGAAGACTATATCACCCCCTCTGATATTCCTATAGACATTAGCAACTAGTTCTATGTCCTCAGCCGTCGGGACTTTAGCTGCAGCTGCAATCCACAGTCTCCCTCGGTGTGCTGTGTACCAGCTCCTTCCTTCGTGCCTGAAAACAACAATTAATAATAGTATTTCATCAATCTCCTTATACTCCTTTATTTATTGAAATGAAATGAATTTGTTTTCATTAAATGTTAGCTTTTGGTTTTATAAAACATTTACTAATATTTTGACAATTCATTTATTTATGTATTATTAAATAGCATCAATAATTATATAATAAAATTAGCTCAGATTTCATGAATACTCAAATCTATCAATTCAATAATAATTTATAATAAATTAATTTGGTTTGTTTGTTATTAGTAACTGGGATGTGTTATCTCCAGGTTACCACTCTTTTCTAACCAGGGACTAATGATTTTATTTAATGAGTTCATCACTAAATGAATTCCTATTGCCTAGAAGGGAATCAAACTTGCCACTCGAGGTTTACCATATGAGATTAAGACCAACGCCTTCACATGGCTAACCTGAGCCCGAAATAAATTTTGTTAAGAATGCTAAATTGGAATAAATATCCATTAATGAGTAAACTATGAATATATATATATATATATATATATATATATATATATATATATATATATATATATATAATTCCATTACACAGGGACTGAGTAAACTAAACAGACTTTCCTCGAGCTAGTATATGATGTGCTGATGATCTTAAATCATCATCTATTTTCTATTTCTCTCTTAATAAGAAGCCTAGGTAAACAAGTATCAAAATACTGAATGCATGATGTTTATTGACTCTCTTACACAAAGTGAAAATTGCACGAGAAGAAGTAGGGCTTTACTGAGACTGAATACTAAAATAAAGTCCGTTACGCAGGGGCTGCGTTAACTAAGCCGATTTCCCACATCCGTCACGTATTTGCGGCTTCTTCTGAACGTAAAAGTTCAATGAGAACAATATTTGATATTAGGGTTTAAATAATGGGCTTCACAATACAAAAGCTTATTGTTAATAAGACATCAGTAAAAGTGGGGGTTTACTGAAGCCCTAAAACTAAAAAAATGCAAATATCTCGGTTAATAATCAACATAATGAAAATATGTACACATCAACATTTATAGAACATCACATTTGCAATAAGATTGATTCTATACTCATTTTCGATCCAACGTATATTAACAGAGATATTTTGAATTTTCAAAATTCCCCCGTTAAACCCTCCCCCCTTCCACTGGTCCAATTTAAGCCATTAACAAACTTGATCTTCATTTTTACTTAATACGTTTAAATATTGAGTTTTGTAATGATCAGAAAAAAAAAAAAAAAATTGTCGTCATCAATGGACATTTGAAGAAATTTTTTGAAAATCTTGTCATGAGTACACAACCTCAATAGCTTATTTTCCCTAAGGGAAATCTACTTACAATGCTAATGCTTAGGAAATTTCTAGATAATACAAAAATGCATAGAATAACATTTAGAGGAAATTAAATTTGCAATATGATTAGTTATTATTTTTTTATTCCAATTCATAATACTTCAGATGTTACAATTTTTTTGTTTTATTCCCCTCTAAAACCCTTTTCTTCCCAGTTCAGTTTCAGCCATTAACGGACTTGATAAATAAAATGATTTAATATTGATTTTGTTAACAATCAATCAAAGATTGAGACTACTAAAGCGTTAACAGACAAATATATATCAGACCTCATTTCTAGCATCTCCTGGAAAGGATGAATGGGCATTTTTGAAGAATTTTTTTTTGAAAATCATGACATGAGTCCAATCTCAATGAACATTTCCTTTCATGGGAGAGAAATTCATCTGCTAAAAGAAATGGGTAAGACTTAGAGAAGATGATATTACTGCTTAATTCCTTCAATGAGGAGTGACGCCCAGGGCTGGTGCAGGCTGAGACATGCTCCCGTGTCTGCCATCTCCATAACCTGCCTGTCTTGTACCTTCCCAATGGAGTTATGCCAGGAAGAACCTCCTTCTAGCTTACCACTAGCAGCATACTGTAATGTCAAATACAAAATTAATGTATGTAAAGCCAATAAAAAAAGCCCAAGATATACTACTAATTTCATACCACCATATATTCTCTATTTCTCAATAATAATCCGATAAGTAGATCTGGGGTGTTGTTGTAGGCTGAAAACCAGAAAGTACGAATAACTCCCTTAATATTTGAGCTACAAAACAATGTATAGAACAAAAATTATAGAGCATCAATAGTTTAATAAGATTGGGTCTAAGACATGTTTCAATCTGATGCATAATAACAGAGATATTTCAATTATTTTAATTCCTCTTCCTCTAGCCCCCCCCCCCTATTCCTGGTCTGATATTCAACCATATGGAATATTATCTTTAGTGGTGACTGAAATGGTTAAATGTCGAGAATAGTACAGTTCAAATAAACATTTTTGAGTCAAAAAATAAAATCTTAAGGTATTATATTCTCTATTATTCAGTAAAGCCCCGATGAGTAGAAGTGGAGTTTCATTGTAAGCACATGGGGGGAGTGAAAAAAAGAAAGGTTAATATTTGAATTATGAAAAAATGTATAGAACAACAATTGTAGTTTAATAATATTGGTACTATTACATTTTTCAATCCAACAGAGATATTTAGAATTCCCTCTCCCTCTAACCCCCCCCCCACCCCTTAATCCTGGTCCAATTTCAGCAATTAACAAATATGATCTTTAGTGTTGACTTTAATAATTAAGTATCGAGTATGGTAGAGATAAATTAAACATTTTTAAGTAAAGAAATCACATCTTAATTGGTGTCATAACAATTTATTTGCATGTGTCCCACCTAGAAAAGGTCTTTTGAAAACAGAGTTTGCCAGTTAAGCTTAGAAGAAGACCTTTCATGATATATTCGTTTACTGTTAAAGTATGATGACTATAGGTGGATGTTTACTGATAGATGGAAAGTAAAAAATTGAAAAAGATCGGTTAACACTCAAGATAGAGCGAAGATGTATAGAGGAACATTTATAGAAAATTTAAGCTTTCAATCCGACTTATAGTAAGGGAGATATTTAGAATTTTCAATGCCCTCTCTAAACTATATGCGAGTGTGTGTATTACTTTTAATGGACATCATTTTTGCCATGTAGGTAGGATTGATGGACATTTGAAAATATTTTGAAAATCGCGTCATTAGAAAAACCTCAATAGCTGATTCTCTTTAAGAGAAATCTGCTAATAGAGAAATATTTTACTACAAGAATGAAGAATGTCTCCTATCATAAGTCACTTGAGTTCCCAGTTTATTATTGTTCTATGCAGTTTGAAGTAAGACTCAAACAACAGGAGATGTTATGAATTTTGTGATTTGGTCCTCCTGTAAACTGTCCCTTCAGATGGTCTAATTCTGACTATTAATGAACTTGATCGTTGTTTCTCTGTTAAAATTAAATATTAGGCTTAGTTTCAATTTGCCGAAATTTACCTCCTCCAAACAGCGAACAGACAAACAATCTTTTTATATCACATTTTTAAATTTAAATGTATTCAGTACTCCTTTACTACAATCAATCAATTTTCATTTCAAGTTTTACATTCTATTATCGAAAGTGTTTATTTGATCAATAGCATACTGTTTTTAACCATTTCATACAACTCTGGATTATACTTGATAATGAAATTGGACAAGGAAGAGGAGGGGGAGGTACATCATAGAATTTGTAAGTTAATAATATAACAGTTTTTGATTCAGATAAAAAATGTTATAGAATCAGTAATGCTCTATGATCGTTGATATGTACATTTTTTGTAACTCAAATGTTAAGAAAATTATTTGTATTTTATTTTTTCAGCCTTCAGTAATAAAAACTACTTACTCAAACCGCAAATATGGCATACTATAATCAATGGACTATCAGGAGAAGGATTAAAATAAAAAATCCAAAATGCCTCCATTATTAAAACTCAGATAAAAAATCTGGGCATAATAAATCTTATTAAAAATTTATTTTTCGTCAATTGTTATTTTAAACATTTTTACCCCAATTCAAAGATTAACTTAGATATCAACTTTTTTTTTTTTTAGTCTTTTGTAAAGCCCACTCCTACAAATGTGATTTTTTACTTCAAGCACCTGAGCCACTAATGATCTCATTTTCAGCTTAAATTTTGAAGTCCTGTTTACATGGACTTCTTATAAAAGAAAAAAAAGAAGATATATGTTTCAGATCCATATGGCGAGCCATTTTTAATATTTCTATTTCTATAATAGAAAATAATGAGAAGAGAAATAAATTAAATAAATAAAAATAATGTAGCATGACTGAGTAAAAATGGAAAAAATAAATAAATACTACAAATGATCTTACAATAGGTTCAATGTCAAATGTAGATTTTGGATCAAGATTATCATTCTGAACATAGGTAGAAGAAACAGAGCTATCCATTATGTCTGCTACTTCTTCTAATAGTGATGATTCCAAGTTGAGCTTCTTAAACTCATCATCTAATATACATCTACCTGCAACACACAATTAATATTAACACATTGCCTGTGGAGTTGATCTCTGATTATTTACAAAAAAAAGTCTGTCACGCAGGGGCTGTGTAATATAAACAGATTTCCCACATGCTGGTATAACATACTCGTGATCTCACCAAAAATTCTCTATTTCTATGAAAAAAAAATCGACTAATAGAATGGGAGAGGGGAGAGGGTACTGAAGACTGAAAACATGAAAGTACGAATAACTCGCTTAATACTTGAGTTACGAAAAAATATGTACACCAACAATTGTAGACCATCAATAGCTTAACAAAATTGGTTCAATAGCATTTTATGATCCAACTCATTATAATGGACAAACCTGTGAATTTTCAAATTCCCTCTCTTAACCCTCATTATTCCAGGTCCGATTTTAGCCAATAACAAATATGATTTTTAGTGTTGACTGAGACAGTTAAATATCAAGTATTATATAAATCAAATAAATATTTTCCATATTCATTATATAACAGAGAATTGTTTGGAGATGAGTAGGAGTAGGGATTTACACTAAAAAATAGTAGGGGGGGGGGGGCGGCTGAAAACTAAAAATTCCAAATATCTCAGTTAATATTGAGGATAGAGAATGAATGTGTACAGAAAAATAAATAGTAAATTTAATTGGTAATAAGTTTGGTTCTATACAATTTTTCAATCCAATATAATAACTCAGATTTTTCGAAATTCCAATTCAGCCATTAACTAACTTGATCTTTAGTTTTGCATGAAATATTTATATATCGAGTTTGGTAATGATCAAATAAAAATCGCAACTGCTAGAGTGGTAGAAGATTACTAGTATATAATTTTTGAACAGACCTCTTTTACAGCAGATTTCCCATAAAGGAAATCTGCTAAAAATCTTGATTAATATTCAAGAAAGAGAAAACATAAAGAGAGTGCATAGAACAAAATTTATAGAAAATTAAATTTACAACAAGATTGTTTATGTATGGTTTTTTGATCTGACTCATAAGAACAGAGATATTTTGATTTTATCCCCTTCCATCCAGTCAAATTTCTGCCATTAACGAACTTGATCTTTAGTTTTACACTTAAAAAACATTGATTTTGAAAATCAATTTTGGTAACAGACAAGTATATATATATATATATATATATATATATACACACATACACACAAGCACACACACACATTATATTTTGTGTTGTTGTTTTCAACCTGGTTGTATATTTAACTGGTGTTGTTTTTTGGAGTTTTGGTCAATATTGGTGAAAAAATCTTAGTTTATACCAACATTTCGAGAATATTTATTTTCTCTTCTTCAGGGCAAGACTAAAGATATTTAAAAACTATTGTACATAACTGTTGTACTTCTGGTTACATTAGGAGTACTCATGTATATTATATATATATATATATATATATATAAAATTGTAACCTCCGTCTGTACATTGATTTTTTTCGCGAAATTTCATGTCGTAGACACCATAACTACATTTTGTTTCTTTCGTGTCTGTTTGTTTGTTTGTTACCTTTTCACGCATAAACGGCTGAACCGAATTTTATGAAACTTGGTATGTATATTACTACTAGCCCAACTTAGACTTTAGGCTATATTAATATTCTCTAAGATGAACAGGAGTGGGGGTTATAAGGGAAGCCTGAAATTAAAAATAGCGATATTTCGTTTCCTATTGGTTTTTCGGCAAATATGCACATAACAAAAGTTGTTTATTTTGTTATTTGGAGTAACTTTTGTTATATACACTTTTGTCGTATACCTAAGTATAAATGAGTTATACGTTAAAACTTTAGCGGGAGCCAACAATTTTATTGGGCACTAACAGCTGAACCGGACATAACAAAACTCGGTATGTCAATTAACATTAATTCTTCCATGATTATAAGTTATATTAAAATTTTTAGGTTCGAACGGGAGGGGGGTTATAAGGGAGGCCTGAAATAAAAATTCACTATATTTACATGTATAAGAGACGGGAAATATAAAAATATCGAAGACAGTGAAGCCTTATCGAACAAATAATTCTATTATTAGCAAATCCACGGCAACGGCGGGTATCAATCCTAAACACTGGGACAGGTAAATGTCAAAATATTGTGCAATGTAAAGCCTGCTAAAAAATACCATCACCATTCATCCTCAAATGAATTCCCGGGCGAAGCCGGATATCTGAGCTAGTATATATATGTCCCTAAGGGAAATCTCCTGAGTGGATGTTGAGCTCTGAAGTAAACTAACCAGTGAAATCCAGGATCAAATTCCTAGCTCTCGAGTGCTTCAGTTCCTGGAGTTCTTCTTCCTTCTTGCGTAATTCCTCCTTCTGCTCCTTGCTCAGCCAGACGGAGTTGGTCGAGAAATAGTCACACTCATCATCTATCACTCGTGTACGTGCTTCACTGAAACAGTCAAAAACCCCTTAGATTTTTAATTTGTAAAAGATTCATTTGGATTATTTATTATTACATACCATTTTTATAATTATTTCAGAAGAACCCAAACTAAAATACCACTGTGAGATATGAAAAACATTTCTTTCTAAATATAAAAAAGCCCATCACACAAGTACTGCGTAAACTAAGTAGATTTTTTATGCACTGGAATATGATACGCTGGCGATCTTATTTCACTAATGTTTAGTGACTGAAGTACTTAAAGTGAAAACCGGATAAGTTGAAGTAGGTGTATACAAAAGGCTGATACCATAAAAATACAAAATAAAATTGTTATTATTCAAGTGAAAAAGACATTTATAAAACCATAGTTGTAGACAATTAAAATTCCAACAACACTGACTGGGTACTGTTGTCATGATTCTCATTGTATTAAGCAAGTACTTGAGATCGAAAAAGTGACAGAGCAGGTATACAGAGACTCCCGGAAGAGGGAAGCTAAAAATGAAAAAAGTGAATCCCTATGCCATATATCGGCTTTGAATGATACTGAAGCTCCTAAAAAAAAGTAACAGGCAGCAAAAGAAGAAGAACTAATAAAATTATAAGTAGGAAACCATCATTAAACTTGAGAAACTATTATATCAGTCCGATTATCTTCCTCCAGACTGTCATCATTCTGTAGCAGCCTAAGGGTTAAATCTTTCATGCGCCATAAGATGTTAAAATGTTTTTCCAATATAATTAGTTTCATGTTCTCAGTAATTATTTGAAGGAATGAGATGATTATAGATTAAGAGCATAGATACCTAGCTTTGTCGTATTCAAGGAGCCTATCCTTCAGTTGAAGAGCATTAACCAGCGAACCACTGTCATCTCCCTGAGTCAGTCTTGACAACTGTGGCTTATTTGCTAATTCTTCTCTTGAGTAAACCTATTCAAGAAAAATAAAATTCATAATTATTCCATTTGCATAAATAATCTGAAGTATGCTGAGAGTTTGAAGAGACAGAATTCAGAGAAATCATACAAAGAATTATTTTAACACAAGTTCTTAATACAATCAAGTGCCAACAGCTAAAGGTCCTACTAATGTTAATAGCAGTTAGCTACCATGGCAAAGCATTAGAGGGCCAACATCTATCCATAGCCTTCTAGAGACAGCTATCATGCCATGAATTAGAGGGTCATGTCTATCCATAGCCTTCTAGAGACAGCTATCATGGCAAAGCATTAGAGGGCCACATCTATCCATAGCCTTCTAGAGACAGCTATCATGCCATGAATTAGAGAGCCACATCTATCCATAGCCTTCTAGAGACAGCTATCATGGCAAATCATTAGAGGGTCACATCTATCCATATCCTTCTAGAGACACCTAGCATGGCAAAGCATTAGAAGGCCAAATCTATTCAAAGTGTTAGAGAGAGAGGAAGAGCTTACCGGCCTTGAGCAGAACAAACATGGGCCTGATCCTTCCTGCTCACAGACGATTCGCCCGCACTTGAGGCAATTATTCACTAGTGCATGTTTGCTTGCCTGACAGCTACACATGTGCCTCCCTGCAATATCAAAAAATTACTATCATCAGTAAGACTTTTGTACAATTTATAAAGTTATTATACAATATTGTTGGTATTTATCAATGTCCACTTTATGCAACTAGAGCTAACTGGAACATGTTAGCAGCCCTTTCAGGCCAGGGTGTGAGTTAAGATTTCATTTAATGAGTTTATCACTGTGTAAATTCCTGTGGCCCATGCTGGAATCGAACTCGTCGCTCTAGGTTTAACATGTGAGATTAAGATTAATACTTTAACTCGCATAGCTAACCTGAGTCCCTAGCTCAAATTCAATGAATGATTATGACCAATGTCTTAACCCACATGGCTAATCTGAATCTCTATTAAACATTATTAGAAAATTAAATGTTCACAAGATATGTTCTATAACATGCTTCAATCGGATTCAAAATAACTGACATATTTTGAATTCTTGACCCCATCCCCCTCTATTCCCAGTTCGATATCATCCATTAATGAATGTGATGTTTAGTGTTGAATGAAACAGTTAAATACTAAGTATGGTACAGATCAAACATCAAATAAACACCTTCGAGTATCATCACACAATGTATTTAGATGTATCTCACATAGTAAAGGTTCATTGAAAGCCATATTTGGAATTTAACATTGAAATAAGATGTTTCATGATATATTGGCTTATTGTTAATGTACAATAACTGAATGAGAGGCCTTACTGGAGGACAAAAAGCTCGCTTAATATTCGAGATACAAAAACAAATTCATACAACAACAATTGAATGAATGAATTTAGCCTTTATTATTAAGAGTAAAATGAAAATAATAGTTTACAAAGTTAATATTTATACATGATTTTAAGGTACAAATACGCTAATAAACAATATTTCTTACATACTTTGAATTTAGAAAACAACTGGTGGTTCATTCTTTATAGGCCTTCCCCGAAGGGAGTACAGTCTAACTTCCCGGAATGACAAACTCTTGGGAAATGAAGTTCAGCATTAGTGAGTGCCATTTTCTTTGTCTAGAGCTAACCTGTTGGGGACCAGTTGGGTCCGACGGTATTTTTAAACACATCTCTCCATCTTGTTGGGTCTCTTTACTTCATTTCCAGTTATATGGCGTCCAGTCTGTGAGTCTTTGTGACCAACTCTCATCCCTGTAGTGCATTAAGTGTCCCGCCCACTTCCATTTTAGCATTTGGATGAATAAGTTGACAACATATGAATATGAAGCACACTTCTTTCAGCTGCAAGTTGCCAGACGCTCCCTTTTAGCCATTAACGAATCTGATTATTAGTTTTACATAGAACTCCGAAATATCAAAATTTGGTAGTGATCAAACA
Organism: Riptortus pedestris; assembly: GCA_019009955.1. NCBI lineage: Eukaryota > Metazoa > Arthropoda > Insecta > Hemiptera > Alydidae > Riptortus > Riptortus pedestris. Next base: position 182,072,086 of record CM032229.1, on the reverse strand, counting down.
AAAACATTAACAGGGCAATATATCTCCATCTACCTATACATAAATAGTTTTGGAATAGACCAAATTTCTATTCTCCTATGCAGGAACAATGGACATTTGAAATTTTTCTCAATATCATGAGTACAACCTCAAAAGCTGATTTCCATTGAGGGGAAATCTGCTAAAAAATAAGATAGTTTACCTTTCAGAAGGACGACATCATCAGCTGAATAAAGGTTGACATACTTAGTCTTCTTCTTCCCATGCTCTTCCTGAAATATACGTTTAGTCAAGTCATTAATCTGTACTATCTATTAAAAGGAGTCATCAATAACCATAAAATACATTTTTGTAGTATTTTATATTATGATGATTAATCAAATTCTAATCAGGTGTTAATAGTTTTGGAATACCATAATCAAATTGTGAGTTAAGTACAATAATGTTATTGATTTATAAGAAATTAATTTTTTTTTTCAAATACTGAAATATTATTATTATTTATTAACATCCACTTTTTGCTACTAAGGCTAATTGGAATGGGTTATCTACAGGTTACCACCCTTTTCTGGCCAGGGTGGGACTAAGTATTTTGTTTAATGTGTTCATCACTAAATAAATTCCTATTGCCCAGGCAAGAATCGAACTCGCCACTCTAGGTTTACCATGTGAGATAAATGGCAGAGCTTGAATACATGGCTAACCTGAGCCGTAAATATTAAAAAAAAAAAATGTGAAATAATACCGTATTGGTTTTCTTTGCCTCTCCCTTAGCTTTGCCCTTCTTCTTCTCTTTCTTCTCTGATGGCTCTACATAGTTTTTAAGCTCACTCTTTTTGTACCCATGAGCATTTGCTGTGCCAATGCAATAAACTCATTAGGTGAAAGAAATCAGTCAGATATAAATTAATCAATTATAAGATAACATTTTTGACATACATAAAGGTTTCCTACGAAGGAGTTCCTTGACAAACTTCTGGTGTGTGGGATTTGAATAATCAACAAGTGTTCTCATATAATCTTCTAGATCTCTATTTGACTCTATCATCAGAATACACCTGAAACAGTTGCATTATTTTCTTCATATGATAGATAAAACAATGGCTCTTATCTCCTTATATCACCTCTTACTCCAGGTACTTGGATAATCTTGCAATCCAAGTATCATCATTTTCTTGTGTACTCAAAAGGTACAAAAAACCCAAGAATGTTAGTAAAGTCTGTCACACAGACCATGTGTAAACTAAGCAGATTTCCCATGTGCTGTATGACATACTAGGGATCTCATCTCATCATATGTTTTCTACTTCTAAGTAAAAATCCGAATACAGAAGTAGGGGTTTATTGAAGAGTGAAAACAAGAATGCTTAATATTTGAATTACAAAAAAATGTACAGAACATGAATTGTAGAGCATCAATAGTTAAATAAGATTGGTTCTATAACATTTTTCAATCCGACTGATAATAACAGGGATATTATGAATTCCCCCTACCTCTAACCCCCCCCCCTCTCATTCCTGGTACAATCTCAGCAATTAACAAATATGATCTTTAGTGTGGTCTTAAATGATTAAGTACTGAGTATAGTATAGATCAATTGAACATTTTTGAATCAAGAAATAAAATCTTAATTGGTGACGTCATAACATGAGTTATTTGCAAGCATCTCATCTAGTAAATATCTGTTGTATACCATATTCGTTATTTAAGCTTGGAATAAGATGTTTCATGATATATTCACTTAATGTTACAAAGCAATGACTAAAAGTTGGAGTTTACAGAAAGCTGAAAATCAAAAAATGCAAATATCTTGGTTAACATTCAAGCTAGAGAAAAAATGTACATAATCACATTTATAGGACATTAAATTTGCAAAAAAGAACGATTCTATACAATTTTTTTATCGGATGTATAATAAAAGAGATATTATGAATTTGATTTGATTAGCCTCATTCTATTGATCATATATATACATTGAAAGGAACTAATTTTTCTGGATGTACACAGTAGGGCTGTTTCCTCTACAATACGTTTTATTTTGACAGAGTGCACTTTCAGAGCAACAGCTACATCTTCAGCGCCTTATTTTTGTGTTAGAGAGAAGTTGCTTGTACAACAGCTGCTGGGTGAGAAACTAATTTTTGTCATCTCCTGGGTCGGATTGATGGGCATTTGAAGAAGCTTTTCTAAAATCATGTCACAAGTAAAACCTAAACAACTGATTTCCCTCAAGGGAAACCTGGTATAAGTGCCACAAGCAGAATAACTGATCCCAAATAAAAATCCCATTTCAGTTCCACAAAAAGCATTATTTGTGCAGTTCAACACCTGCACATGGTCCTTCACTACCCATTCCCCCATAAAAATAGTTTCACTCTCATACTATAAGAAGCTGTGAAAAAGAAAATATAGTTTTCCAGGGATATTGTAGATGTTATTTTAAACGAGCCAAAATTGAGATTACTGTTAGAAGAGAACAAGCCTCTCACTTAAGTAATTATTCCCGTTGAAAAACTTATGATATGAGAGCATGCCTTCGATTTAACAAATAGAACATGATATATTTGTATGATCATATCCAGTTGGGTTGACAGTATATGTAAAACTATTGTTAAATCTGCCCATTAGATACCTTCATTATTGTCTGGTTGACTGTTTGAGATCATCTAGTGATGACAACACTGGCGGACAGAATCAACATTGATTTCAGGTATATGAAGGGAGGGAATAAGACATTAGAGGAAAACCCCTATTAAAAGAAATAGTTTGATCTGCCCTATTATATTGGGCTGATAGATAATAGCATGATTTAGTTATTTAAAAAATGGAAGCTGGTTTTTGAACTTAGGACATAAAATATTATAAATGAACCAAATAAACACTAGTAATTATTTTAGAAAGTCTGAGGTCATTATAGTAGTAGAAAGTAAGAGACCTGAAGAAACATACTTAGCCATATCTTGTGTAACTGGAAAATGAAGAAGAGATGACAGCTCTGATATGAGCCATTCACTTAAATCAGAAGTCATTTCTAATATTTATTCTCTTCAGATTCAGATTTATGAGTTACAAGAAAGTAGGAGTTTTAACTTCAAATTCAACTTCTGATATGTCGTTCGTAAATGATAAGCATTTGAACAGTAAACGTCCTACAATAACAAAGTTGGCCAAGGAGGTAAGAATATATGATGAGACCATACCTATTACTGACTATTTCCAATAACATAGCCTATGGCAACGGAATGAAAAGGCAAATTCATATTTCTGTTCTCAAAACCTTCAATCATGCTAGTCATAAAGTGTTTTATAACAAGGATGAAAACTAAAAAAAATCCAAATATCTCGGTTAACATTCATTATAGAGAAAATATGTTTTTAACAACATTTATAGGAAATTGTATGTCCTATAATATTGTTTAAGTAAAATATTTGTATCCAATTTATAGTAACGGAGGTTACTTAAATTTTCGAATTACCCCCTCTAACCCCCCCCCCTTCCACTGTGCTATTTCGGACATTTACTTTAATCTTTCTTTTTATACAGAAGGATTAAATTTCGAGTTAAAATTAAATAAAAAAGAAGCTAGGTATAAATTTCGTAATTTGGAATAAGCAAAATGAGTAAATAGTATTTGCGATTTAAAAAAAAAAGTCCGTCACGCAGGGGCTGCGTAAACTAAACAAATTTTCCACGCGAAGGTTTACAATAATTATACATACTGGTAACACCACCGCGAATATTAAGTGAATAGATACAAACTGTAATGGGGAATCTTTCAGTTACAAGTTAATAACTCTACAACGGAAAGCATCTAAATTGTAAACAAACTGGCAAGCCAACCTTAATTCTAGACCGAAAAGACAAACAATTTATGAAATACATCTGATTATAGCTCATTAGCTAGTGCTGTAATTTGCAATGAATCAGAATCAGTTTTATCGCAATCACTCAAATTTGAGTAATCCAGAAACAAAAGAAGGGGGGGGGGTCAGCAGAACGATTTACATATATCTCACAAAGTAAAAGTTCAATGAAAACAATATTTGGTATTTAACCATGTAATGAAGTGATTCATAATATAATAGGTTATTATTAATATAACATGAGTAGGAGTAGGGGTTTACTGGGCTGATATTCATGATACAGAAAATATGTATAAAACAATATTTATAGATCATTTAATTTCCAATAAGATTGGTTCTATGCAATTTTTCAATCCGATGTACAGTAATGGAGATATTTCAAAAATCTTCCCCCTCAAAGCCCCCTCCCCTCTTACTGGTCTGATTTCAGCCATTAACGAACTTGATATTTATTTTTACATAAAACTTTAAATATCGAGTTTGGTAACGATCAAACAAAAATTGCGACCGCTAGAGCGTTAAAAGACATATATATAATTTTGAACGGACCTCATTTTCGCCATCTTCTGGGTGGGATCGATGGACATTTGAAAATCGTGTCATTAGTACGACCCCAATAGCTGATTTCCCTTAAGGAAAATCTGCTAAATATGCCTAATGAAGGTAATGTTTTTTTTTTATATATATTTATTGAATATCTGGAGTAGCATTCACCCGGCACCGCCAGATGCCGGGTAACCTACAACCCTAGTTCTATTTACCCCCTCATCATTTCACAGCACCCCTTTTAAGTAGAACATCAGAGTGTTCAGTAGAAGAGGAACTGTCGGGACAGCCATGATAGGTCACACTGTCCCCCAACCATTATCTAGGTCCCTCTGGATCTCCGATAGAAAAAAGGAGTAACATTAGACACCTCTTTGCCGTTAGCTCCTTGGATTAGGAGGGGAAGGTTATTGATAGCAGAGTGGTTATATGATTCGGGGCGTGCTGGTCTATACTGAAGTCCAGGGAGTTTCTGCATCGTTCTCTTCTGCCTGCGATGGCTGAGGACTCTGCCCCGGCCTGTTGTGAGAGAATTCGAAATGGCACACCAGCCTGTCCATAAATGGGAGTGCGAAAAGGTTGTCGAATGGATTTGTGAAAAAGGCTTTTCCAAGTATTCCTCAAGGTTTTCTAATCAAAAAATAGATGGGAAAGCCCTTTTACTTATTAATGAGACTGATCTTAGAACACCTCCACTTAATATAGAAGTGAGTAATCAAATGTTTTCACCTATTTCATTTTTTCCTAAATCTTTCAAACTCAGTTTAAGTTTTGACATAACAGTTTTTGAGCTTCATAACATATGAATAAATTTGTCATAGTTTTTATTAGTTTTGTGATTTGGAATTTAGTAAAACATGTCATTTAATCTACAACAATATTTATGTTTAAATAGATTATAGGCATACTTGATAATACAATATGTGTACTACTCTCAGCTTTGCAGAGCCCATTTTCTATTTTACTCTACTATTCATTTTTAAGACCTCTTCCCAAAAGTGAAGTTATTTGCGGGAAACAGTATAGTTCCTTTCTTTTACTTAATGGAATTAAAATTTTGAATTATTAAATGCTGTTATAATATAATTACACAAGTTTTACATTGTGTAGTCTTGTAGATAATAGAAAGTTAGCTTACACTGACCATGTAGGAATGCTGTATTTATTATAACTCTCTAAATATTGGTAAAAGCTATCACCACTAAATGAGGATGGCATACCAAGTATGTTCGGGTTTCACTCTTATGTATATAATTTGATAGTATATTTATTTTAAGGGAAATTAGCTGATGTTGTCTTTGTTGATGCGCTTCTGAGACAATTTTTTGAAATTTTCTCCGAATGTCCACGGGCTGTACATAGTCAATGATGTACATTTATATTAATTAATATGTATTTATATTTAAAGTGGATAAATAATTACATTAAGAAATAAAGAGATGACATTTGGCAGCAATCAAAAACCAAGCCTCCTTGGAGAAGAGGAAGGCCATTTTGGGAAAGTGGCGATGGTTAGGCAGGAATGGAAGTTGCAACGGCAGGAATTGATGTCAAAATGAATATATATATCAAATTTTGATCAGTACCCTATTAAGAGGCCTCTACAGATATTTATTATGCAACATGCACTTTCAATGAGAAAGCTGGTAAGAATTTTGCCAATATCGGGAAGGTTCTAATGGCTTTTAATTTTTTGAAAAAAATATATGTTTTAAAGACATCGATTGACTTCATATACCAAATTTCATAATGGAATGCCAATGAGTCCCTATGGAAATTAATTCTTTTCAATTATCAGGCATGTGAAATGTTCCAACCAGTTTTCAACTAGTCTCAACAGAAAAAGAACAAACTTGAATTTCATTCTTTCTAGTAACCACTTGATTCTTAAGTCTTCTTTTGTGAAATGCTTTGTGCAGTTTCTCAGTTTTGTGTTCTAAAGTGAATTTGAGTTGATGGAAAAAAAAAAAAAGAAAAAAAGATGACAGAGAATGAAAAGAAGAAAAACTGGACTATGTTTTCTCTCAAATGTTGTAACCCTTTTAATGAAGAAATCATCCTAAATCATGTAAAACTACTGGAAATGTTAAAGATTGGATGTGCTTTTTAAATTCAGGCTTAGAAATGGGTATGAATTCTGTGATAAATGTAGGAAAAAACTTTCTAGTGAATATAAAAACCAATTCGATCAGGCAGACAAAGCTTTTCCAAGTACCAGTAAAGATGATGTGTTTATTGATAAAGATAGATCAATTGATTTTTTAAATAAATCTCTAGAGCTTATTGGTGAGTCTCCTTTAAAGAAAATAAAAAGTTAAAGTAGAAACTTACACAAAATGAAAATAGGAGAAACTATAAACAAGCCTAGAAAAACAACTAACCCTTTTTAAAAACACAGAATCAGAAGTAATAACAGATGAAAATAAAATGGAGTCAGAAATGTTGTAGCAGTGAATAAATAAATGTTCTATAACTTCAAAACGGAGTGAACATTTAACCATTTTGTCTGTCTTACCATCCAGTTGGAGTTGCAAAAAAAAACTGAATAAACATTCAAAGTCAGCAACTACATGGCACGTTCAGTGAAAAAGGTGTTCTATCAACTCTAAATCCCAAACGTGGGAAAACTGGATGAAAATACTACTCAGTTGGTTGTAGATTTCTACAATAGAACATTAATTTAGCCCAATTTCTGAAAACCAGCTTCAAGTGAAGCAAGATAACTACAGTGAGCACCATACTGAATGTGTGAAAAATAAATAAAAACAAAGTACATGTTTTTTTACTGCCAGAAATAGTGTTTGGTATATAACATTTTCATATCTATGTGTGGTACAAAAATTTCAGAATAATTAGTAGTGTTATTCAAATATTGGGAAATGGACTTACTGATAAATGCTTTTAATATGGAGATTATAGCAAATTTCATATAAATGACAAAACAATTTTTGTTTATTATATGAACCGACAGTCAGCCCATTATACAACTTGGTATATCAGTAGTCAATTACTGTCTTTAACACATAATTTTTTTTCAAAAAGATTGAAAGGAGTGTTTTGGAGATTTTAAAATTTAAATTTCTTATAAAAATTTTAGTTTTGCATACCATTGTCCTGGTGCATATTAATTTAAAGAGCATGTAATTATAAAGAGAATGACACCAATTTCAGCTCTGTACTGTAAATAGTTTTGTAATTATAGCAGTTTGAAATATCAAAGTGTTGTCTAATTTGTGATTATTTTTATTTTTTGACAATTGTTTGCTCAAAAGCTAAAAGCATTAACAATTTGAAATTTCAGTTTTTCTTCATAGTTTGACTGACACTACCACTGTATTAAAAATTATCAATCGCTGAGATATCAGGGTTCTGTACACTAATTGATTTGTTGTGGAATGGCCCAAATATATGTAGGGCTCTAAGGGCTTTGAGAATAGAAATGTATACACAGCTCTAGGGCTTTGTGAATACAAATTTAGAGAGGGGCCTATGGGCTTTGGGAATACAAGAGAATGGAGGGTTTTGAGAATACAAATGTAGGAAGGGCTCTAATGGCTTTGGGAATAAAAAATTATGGAGGACTTAGAATCTACAAATATATTTGGGGTACAAAGGGCTTTGAGAATAGAAATGTATACACATTTCTAAGGGATATGTGAATACAGATATTGGGAGGCTCTATAGGCTTTGGAAATATATAAGCATGGAGGTCTCGAAGGACTTTGAGAATACAACTGTATGAAGGGCTTTGAGTATATGAATGTATGTACGTCTCTAACGGCTTGAAGAATACAAATATGAGGGGTTTGAGAATACGAAAGAAAGGAGGGCTCAAAGACTACAAATATAGACAAGGCTCTAAGGATTCATGCTATTGTTTTATTAACAAGTATTGAATAGAAGTTCTTTCAACTCATTCTTATATTTTGTATTATTTAAAACCATTCTTAATTATCTTTTCATTTAAAGATTTTAGGTGATGTTAAACGGCTTTGGCTGGAAATCAGGCAGCTAAAATTAGATTCTCAGTCAACGCTGCTTGAACATGGTTACGATCCTCAAACTCTACTTTATTGTTCTAAAGGCTTTTCAAATGTCATCCCTCATGGCTTCCATGGAAATAACCGCTATGAGGTAATCTAACAACTTTTACTCTTAAAATTAGTCTAAAGCTACTAAATCCATTGGTTACTTATCTAGTTTTAAAAAAATTATCAGTTTGCATAATGATTTTTGCCTATTTTTATTTCACAGTTTTGTATCTTTATGACAGAATGGCACAAACTCCTGGAAATTTGAATGTATTTTGAACAGTGTTAGGGATAATCATAATCCACTTGGGAACATAAATAAGGGGGTGGGGATTAGTCCTTCTGACAATGACCATATTATTACATAAGTGTTACTCTTCTTGATTAATCTTCAAAAATAGCCAGCATTTGAAGTTTAAATTTTTAGTTGATGGGCATATTTTTTACTTTTTGTTTAATTATAATATTGTAATTTGTTTAAGAAAATTAATTCAATTATAAAAACATGTTTCTACAAAATAAGTGAAATTATAAAAAAATTGTTTTTACAAAATCAATTAAATTATAAAAAATTGTTCCACAAAATTAATTCAATTATAAAAATCTGTTTCACAAAATTAATTCAATTATTAAAATGTATTTCACAAAATTAATTCAATTATTAAAATGTATTTCACAAAATTAATTCAATTATAAAAATCTGTTTCACAAAATTAATTCAATTATAAAAATGTGTTTCACAAAATTAATTCAATTATTAAAATCTGTTTCACAAAATTAATTCAATTATAAAAGTTTATAAAATAAGTGAAATTATAAAAAAATTGTTTTTACAAAATTAATTCAATTATTAAAATCTGTTTCACAAAATTAATTCAATTATAAAAATCTGTTTCACAAAATTAATTCAATTATTGAAATGTATCTCACAAAATTAATTCAATTATAAAAATCTGTTTCACAAAATTAATTCAATTATTAAAATGTGTTTCACAAAATTAATTCAATTATAAAAATGTGTAACACAATATCAATTATATTATATAGATCTGTCTTAACGAACAACTTAATTCAATTATAAAAATATGTCTCACAGCAACTTAATGAAGTAAAAAAAAATATGTTCCACAAAATAAATTAAATTTTAAAAAATGTGTTTCTACAACAAAAGTTATATAAAAAACATGTTAAAATATGTTTCTACAAATTCTTAATTAAATTATAAAAGTATCTTCCTCGATTCCAATTACTAAGAGCTTTCGTTTTTGTCATAAATATAATAATTTCAATTTGTCACAATATTTTTTTTTTGCCATGTTTTTATTACTAATTATTATGTTACCGCTGTGTGCATGAATATCTAACCCCAACCCCCTCCCTCCTTCCCATTCTGAAATTTTTTCAAATGGTTTTTTATGTGTTATTTATTTTGCTTTGGTTTGGAAACTTCCTCATTGCTGTTGGCGTAATATGTAGCTATATCGGTAGGACGAAATGGATAAGATATGATAAGTAATCAGTAAGTGATAAATAGATTTACATGTCATTCATTGCCTTTGATCGACATACTAAACAAATATAAGAGGCCTTGAAGGTTCAAGTGGGCACCTCTACATTCTCTAAACAAACACACCCACGTGAACACTTAAACTACTGTTAATGGGACAAAGGAATTTTCAAGATTATCTACAATAATGTTAACAATTTTTATCTTTATATTTTCATTGCTTTGAAATTAACCTAATATATATTCATTAAATTTTAAAAAACATAATGCAAAAGTGATGATTAGGAATTTAGAGAATATCACATTAAATCTTAGAAATATTTTAATCGCATCTCTATGTGTGTGTGTGTGTGTGTGTATATATATATATATATATATATATATATATATATATATATATATATATATGCAATTTAGGTTTATATTAAAAACAAATTTATTATTTTTCCTTTTATGATATCTCACTTATTTTAGTGCTAATACGTGTGCTTTTGTTTTTTTATGATGCTTTTTCAACTTTATCCAAATTGGTTAAACACATGCATGCTTAGATATGGAAAAGGCTGTTAGCTACACATGAAAATAGTAGCTTAGGCATATTCAAGTAATCAAATAATAGCTAAATTTACATCAATATGAGATAATTTTTTTTTTCCTGGAGTATAAAATGTCCATCATGCAAAAGCTTGATAGATCCACTGATAGGAGCTGAAATGATACTCAGATGGCTCATATGAACATTCTTAACTAATATTTCTACTGTAGTCATTACCATATTTTCAGAAGTCATGAATCGAATATCAGAGGTCAATGAAGATAATAATGAGAGTGCAAGAGATGGAGTGAGGATTTACTGCAATCTGAAATGAAAAAAAATACAAATAACTTTTTTAATTTTTGGAGTTAGAGAAAATGTAAAGAAAAAAGTTGTACTAGATTTCATTATCACAAGATTGGTTATGTACCGTTTATCAGACCCAATGAATGACTGCAAAGGTATTTAAGAATGTACTTTTCGCCCTGCTCCCCTAACCCCACCCCCCTGCCCACTTCTACTGACCCAATTTCAGCCATTCACAAACTTGGTCTTTATATGAACCATTAAATATCGAAACATTTTTAGGTGCTATAACACACACACATGCGTAGTTTATTTTATTAATGAAGTAACCCCTTTAGAGAGTTTAATATCTACACATCCCTCATTTGTATATCACACGTAGTTGTGTGTGTATAACAACAGTCTGCATATAGCTCATTTTCAAGGTGTTATAAATGGTCAGTCACCTTAGCAGACAGGCTATGAAGAGATGGCTTCAAAACAATTCTACTGGCAAAAAGAATCCCCACCCCTACATTTCCTAAGAGCTTTTTTGTTGTATAGCATCATGCAGAGGGCAATGGGAAGCCACCGTATGCTCCGCTTCTGTCATTTGTTTGTGTCTGATTATTTCCTTTTCATGGAAGCAATATAGGCAATTATTTGTGGCAAAATTTCAGCAACTTTTCTGGCATTGTTTATAACAAACATTATATCAATTTTCATCACTAATTGACTACAATGAGGAGTTGTTCTGAGAACAAGAAGTTCTGATTTCTATGTACCTACTTGTCCCATTCAGTTTGAAAATTGCATATATTTGTTTTGAATTATTTGAGCTTGATTCATTTCCAAAATGGCGAAGTAATTTCTTATTAAACCATTTTAATCGAGATATAAAATATAAAGTGGTGATTGGACTTTTGGAAGTTCTAAGTTTAAGAACTTTATGAAGGAAAAAAAACTGATGATTAATGAACTGTTTGGAAAAGATTATCAATCCACTTGCACTATGTTCCTCCGTGACCCAATTACTCCTATTTACCTCACTTACAATCAATCTTATCTATAATAGCTCTCTCATATCCACTTCATACACACTCAAAATTCATAGGCTCATATCTTCTCAAATTTATACCTATTCATGTTTCCAAATTCGCCTATGCTTATATCTCTCATTTTAATTTAACAATACTTGCTCCATTAATTAACATTTTTTAGTTAGAAAATTGGATATAGGAATTTGTGATTATATAAATACCGCCAAAGCAGTAATATACTAGTATATATATATATATATATATATATGTGTGTGTGTGTGTGTGTGTGTGTGTGTATGTATATACTATGTAAGGTACCTGGCTTCATTCGGGAAATCAATCGGATGCTGAAAGATGATTGTCTTTTTATTTCCAAGGCTTTACTTTGCACAATATTTTTACATTTCCCCATCTCAGTGTTAAGGAATTGTACCTGAAAATCTAGTAACTAAAGCAAACATTTTAGTCTTGAAGAATAAAAAGGAAATGATATCCTGATCAACCCCTAGCACCATTCAAAATACCGTGAACAATATTAATTTTAATCATGGATAGCATTCATCTTTATTAAATACCATTACTGAGTAATTTTGCTTAGGAAATAATTTAGACTGAATAATGTGTGGATTGTATTCATTGCTGGGCTATATAAGTCCTATTTATTTACATTTCCAGCCTGCATATTTACATTTACAGTAGAACCCCTCATATCCGACCTCGCATTAACCGACTCCTCGGATTATCCGTCACTTTTCTGGGTAAAGTAAGATTTTGTGAATCACAGTGGCAAGCTCGGAGAAGATACCCATCGGAAAACAACAGTTTTAAATTACAAGATGCTCCCACAAAAAACTCTTGCTGCAAAGCATGAAAATGTAACCGGAACAAAATTAGCCAACCACAAAATGCAATTGTTTGTCATTGGGAAATCTAAAAAGCCCAGAGCATTCATGCATCTGAATGCCATCCTGTTTATTATCAACATCAAATTTCGGCTTGGATGGACAGTTCTTTGTTTAAAAAGTGTTTTTTTGTCAATTTTGCACCAGATTAGAAAAACACTTGAAAATGAAAAATCTGCCACTCAATGCAGTCTTGCTTCTCGACAATGCTCCATGTCATCCTTCTGAAAATGAATTGAAAATGGGAAACATTAGAGCAATGTTTCTTCCCCCTCATGTGACACCCTTGATCCAACCGATCTCAGGGCATTATCGAGTGGTTGAAAAAGAGATACAGACGATAATATGTCGGCTCCTTATTAGAACAAACAGAAGCAGGCAGTAACCTGTTTGAGGCAATGATGTCTTTCAATATAAAAGATGCAATTTATACTGCCGCTCAAGCTTGGGAAGAAATAAAAGATACCACTCTACGAAATTCTTGGAAAAAACTTTGGCCAAGTATCCATGGAATATGATGGTTCAAGCTCTAATGAGCCTGAAATCGTCAAAACAGAAGCGGAGATTCTCCAAGATTTACAAGCCATTGATGGCGAAATCCAGCCAGCCGACGTAGAAGAGTGGGTGACTATTGGAAGGAGACATGGCTGAGGTCACCAACGAGGAACTTGACGACGATCAAATCGTAGCTGCAGTTCTTAAAGGTGAAATGGTGGAAGATGAAATGGACGACGAAAAACAAGAGCCTGAAAAGATCAGTCATACGGCAGCTAAAGAGGCTTTCGAAATTGCGATGAAATACATCGAGCAGCATCCAAACGCAACACCCATGGATGTGATGTGCATTAAAAAGTGGAGGGATACCTCTGCTAAAGCAAGGTTTCTTCCTTAAGACAAAAGAATATAACCGATTTTTTTAAATGAATTTGTAATGTACGAATATTTTAAATTAAATATTGTATAATAAATATGTACTTTACTCGTTTCTGTGTGTTTTTATTCACTTTCTGTTGTTCCTCGGATTATCCGACCTTTTTTGTGTACCGACCTTGCTCCGGTCCCGTGGGTGACGGATATGAGGGGTTCTACTGTATTCAATTTTACAGCTTTCTGGTAATATGGATAATCGATGATATTTGATAAAAACTTATATAACAAAAGTTACTCTAAATAAGAAAATACACAATTTTTGTTATATGCATTTTTGCAGAAAAACTAATGCTGAATGAAATATGACAATTTTTCATTTCTTACTTCTATTACAACACCCATTCTAGTTCGCATCCACAAATAATAATAAAGCATATAATCATGGAGAAGTTAAAGCTAATTTACATACCAAGGTTTTTTTAGTTCTATGCAATCAGTTGTGTCCAATAAAATTGTTGACTCATGATGTAGTTTTTAGTGTATATTTCATTTATACTTCATTATATGGCAAAATTGCATATAACAACTTTTACTTTAAATAACAAAATGAACAACTTATGTTACATTTACGTTTGCCAAAAAACTAATCGGTAATGTAATATCGCGATTTTTCATTTCTGGCCTCCCTTGTAACCCCCACTCCTGTTCTTCTCTGAGAATATTAGTATAGGTTAAAGTTTAAGTTGTGTTCCCAGTACTAAATGTACCAAGTTTCATAAAATTTGGTTCAGTAGTTTTGGAATGAAAAGGTAACAAATAAACAAGCAAACAGACACCAAAGCCAACAACTTTTGATTTCGTTTCAGTTCCATTTGAAATGTAATTTTGAGAAAAAAAGTCCGTCACGCAGGGGCTGCGTAAACTAAGCAGATTTCCCACGTGAAGCTATACAATAGAGAAATCTTTATACGAGAGCCGTCTCTCTATACCTTCGTTATCGGCCCACATTTAATAAAAATACAAATATCTCGGTTAATATTCAAGATAGAGAATAAATGTATATAACAATATTTATAGTAATTTTAATTTGTAATAAGATTGGTTCTATACAATTTTTTGATCCGACGTATGGTAACGGAGATATTTTGAATTTTCAAAAAACCTCCCCTCTAAACCCCCCCTCCCCCTGGTCCGATTTCAGCCGTTAACGAACTTGATCTTTCTTTTTACATAAAACGACTAAATATCGAGTTTGGTAACGATTAAACAAAAATTGCGACCGCTAGAGCGGTAACAGACAAATATATATATATATACAGTTTTGAACGGACCTCATTTTCGTCATCTCCTGGGTAGGATCGATGGACATTTGAAGAAAAATTTTGAAAATCGCGTCATGAATACAACCTCAATAGCTGGTTTCGCTTAAGGGAAATCTGCTAAAAAACAATGTACAGGTTGTTCAAATTATATATATATATATATATATATATATATATATATATATATCCTATATATATGTAGACATAGATATATAAAATTTTGAACTGACCTTATTTTCGCCATTTAGATTTAGGTAGGTCTGATAGACATTAGAAGAAATCTTTTGAAAATCATATCATGAGTACAACTTCAATAGGTGATTTTACTCACAAGTGGGTAATAATAAAAATCCTCCTGATTAATAAAGTCTGGAAGTTTATTTTTTCATGGATCTAAATCTCTCTCCTTTGGGATAAATAAGCATACATTAGCAAAAGTGAATGGATTCTTATGGAAATTATTTTTAGTAATTATTTTCCATATCATATCATCAGCCAGATATTTATCAGATGAGACATTGGCTCAGCCCCAGTCTTGGGATTTAATAAAATAAGCTTTTTAAATGTTTAAACTTCTTCATCTTTTTCCCCATTTTATTATTAAATTTGATTCTACTGAGTATTATTTTTAGAGGTGTCTATATTTTTATTTATGTATAATAAAGAAAATTAATTTATTTATCAATCAAAATTATAATATTGTTATAGTACTATTTCATAGTGCTTTCTTTACTTCTGTTTTATTTAGTTTTTTCTTTCTTTTTTATGACTTAAAAATTAAAAAAAAAAAATGATATTTGTATTCATCATGTTTTTGTTTATAAATGAAAAGCATGTGATGCACTGATTTGTATGGAACATGTAGCAAATAAAATCCAAGGATAACTTTAAAAGAGGAAATAAATAAATATATGTATATTTGTATATGTATATATTGCAACATTAACATTCACCAATTATTATTATAGTCATGAAATATATTTATTTTTTATTATTATTGTTTAAAATTTAGGAACAGGTGGTGAGTCTTCGTTACCAATCGCTAGATGGAGTCCATGAGAGTGAGTATGTGCAGGCACAGTCTAGCAGATCGTCGGAGGATGGGCACGCAACATTCCTCCAGCCCGAAATCTGCAAGGCGCTCATAGCGTTGGCGTACTGCTTCCTAGTTACTTGGATCACAGCATTCGTCATGGTTATAGTCCACGACCGGGTTCCAGACATGAAGAAATACCCTCCCCTCCCAGATATATTCCTCGACAATGTACCCCACATACCTTGGGCCTTCCACATGTGTGAATGGACTGGCACAGTCCTTCTCTTCATTTGGCTCTCGGTTCTTCTCGTCCATAAACACAGGTAGACATTTTTTCCTTCATTTTTTAAATAGATACTTCTTTACACTATATAGTATAACATCCATAAATAGCAAATATTAAATGTTATTTAAATCTACTTTGTCCTGCTGAGGCTAATTGGGACGGGTTACCTACAGGTTACTACTCTTTTATAACCAGAGTCTGGCTAAGGATATTATTTAATGAGTTCCTCATGAACTCACCACCCTAGATTTACCATGTGAGATTAAGACCAATGCCTTAACTCACATGGCTAAATGGAGCTCCTCCACAAATAAAAGACTATGACAAAATACACTAATGAGACTGGCAGGAAATTAGAGGATTTGTTAGACTGAGCATATTATTCTATACAAAAAATTAATGATGAAATGAAGTGTTTTGATTTCATTAAAATTCATTATTATATATTCTTTATTAAATGTTTAATAATACACACACACACACACGCACGCACACACACACAAAATATCTCTGTTATTATGTGTTGGCTCCAAAAATTGTTTACAACCAATCTTGTTGCAAATGAATTTTAATTTTCAGCCTACAGTAAGCCCCCACTTTTATGCATTACACTTTAATAATAAGTGGATATAACTTGAAACTTCTCATTCCAAGCTTAAATATCTTTTATTGTTTTTTAACAGATCTTTACTAGATGAGATACATCCAAATGCGTTGTGTGATGACATCATCAATTAGCATTTTATTTCTTGGCTCGAAAATGTTTATTTCATCTAGGGGAATAGGGAAGTTGGGTAATTCAAAAACACAAAATATCTCCATAATTATGAATCGAATCGAATAATGTTATAGTACTGATCTTACTAAACTATTGATGCTCTACAATCTTTGTTGTTTAGATTTTTTTTAAAACTCTAATTATTAAGAGAATGATTTATTTGTACATTCTTATTTTCTGCCGTCGTTATACTCCCATTTTTACTAATCTGATTTTTACTTAGAAATAGAGAATATATGATGTGATCAGTAGTCTGTAGTACCTGCACATGAGAAGTCTGCTTAGTTTATGCAGCCCTGCATGATGGACTTTTTTTTTATCATAAAACTAACCTATAAATTATATTCTATCACAATTTTTTTTTCTAATGTATTGGAATGGAGATATTGTATCTAACTCAAATGAAATAATTTTAAATGATGTGCAGCAAAACATTTTGTTTATTTAATTAATCGGAATACAAGAGGTCTTTTTATAGCCACTTTAGAATTTTATGCGCCTGATGATTGTACCACAGTTTCAATAAACATTTTAGGAAGGTGCATACTACTTTACCACCAGTTAATCCGTTCAAGATGTATTTCTGGTTTAGCCAATCCAATTATCCTTTATCTGTAATTATAACGTGACAGGTGGTAAGCAGTTCTCTTAGTTTTCAATTTTTAATACTTTCATTATTTTACTCATTTAGTGGCAAAAATATTCTTGTTGTAGGTTTATATTGCTGCGGAGGTTCTTTGCCCTGAGTGGTACTGTCTTCCTCCTTCGATGCATCACGATGCTAATTACATCACTCTCCGTCCCAGGAACCCACCTAGACTGCAACCCTCGCTCTTCAGGAGTTGAGTAAGTATATTCAGTCTCATTGTCTCATCTTACATTCCTACTCGTCCAAAGTTAGTTTCTCATAATTGATTGTCTAGTTATCAGAATCTGTTTTAGTTAAATTTTACAATACAGGTTTACTTTTCAGCAGGTTTCCCTTAAGGTAAATCAACTATTGAGTTTGTACTCATGAGGTAATTTTCGAAATTTCTTCATATCCATTGATCCCCCCCGTAGATTACAAATATGAAGTCCTCAGGTCTCTGCCTGTCCCGCTCTCTCTCTCTCTCTCTCTCTCTCTCTCTATACATATATATGTGATACTCATATTCCATTGCTTCTGAGACACATTTATTCATCAGAAGATTAATTTTTGAAAATCTCTTATTACCCTTTAATTGCCTCATGCATATGTACATATTTAAACATTGTTTAAGGGAATTCAGCAATTGAGGTTGTACTCATGATGTGATTTTCAAAAACTCTCCTCAAATGTCTATTGATCCTAACTATAACAAAAATGAGGCCCATCAAAACTATATATTTATTTGTCTGTTATTGCTCTAGAGGTAGCAATTTTTCTTCGATTATTACCAATCAATATTTATAAATTTTCTGTAAAACTTAGGATCAAGTTCATTTGAAATAACCCTGCTATTATGAGTCAGACAGTAAAATTGTATATAACCAATCTTGTTGTAAATTCGATTTCCTTTAAACGCTGTTCTATACATTTTTTTCTCTATCTTGTATATTGACAGAGATATTTGCATTTTTTAGTTTTTGGCCTTTAATAAACCCCTACTCTATTTCATTTTAAAAATAATCAAGAAAAATTTTATTTGACTCTTAAATATCATATACTATTTTTATTGAACTTATACTATGCTAAATATATGCTGTTTCAGTATGACGTCATCATTTAAGATTTTACATCTTAACCTATATGATTTTTATTTGTTCAAATTTCATGGGGAGCTAAAAATTATATTAACTAATGGTTCAACCTGGGAGGAGGGAGGGATTAATTGAAATTTTTAAATATCTCCATTATTATGAGTTGGATCAAATCATTTTATCAAACTTTTGTTAACTCCCATTTTCACTCATCCAATTTTCAATTTAAGTACATTAGACAGTAAATCTTGTTTCCAGTTTACATTTTAATTACTTGACTAATTAATATTTTACAAAGGCTTTTGACTAAATAGAGAATAGATGGTGAGATGAGATCATCTGCATGTCATATTCCAGAATGTGTGAAATCTGCTTAGTTTATGCAGCACCTGTGTGACAGACTTGATATGTTTAGCAAACTGTTTCTAAAACTTGATCAGTAACTCTCATATTTTGTAAAAAATATATAAACAACATTAGCAAAATCTATGACAATATTCCTTTACTTTATAACATCCTTCATTCCTAGGAAAGAATTCTATGGAGTATATTCATCTATGCAGTACATAAGGCTAATCACGTTAGTTTTATTATTTCAGAGGGGATTTTGATATCTTCCAGAAGATGAGAGCTGCATACAGGATCTGGAAGGGAGCGGGGATGTCAATCCAAGGAGTTCGAACGTGCGGAGATTACATGTTCAGCGGTCACACTGTTGCCTTGACAATGCTCAACTTTTTCATAACTGAATGTAAGTGGTCCCAATTAGTACTGTATTGTGTGTATTATTCTCCTATACAAGTAGTGTGTCATTGGTGCAATAATCCACAATACTCCTGAACTAAAGCTACTAGCCTACCTTTCAACTACTTTATTACAGGTACATTACATCTCATATACGAGAGACACTAGACTACTCCACTTGTACTGTATCATGATACAATAAATAATCCTATACCTTGGGCGCTAAACCAATTCACAAGTACTGAGTACAATAGTCCTCATATATGTAGTAACCTACCCCACTATTACTGTATCACAGGTACAATATACCACTTCTCTGCTAGTATTGAATCGTA
This sequence comes from Riptortus pedestris, assembly GCA_019009955.1. Lineage (NCBI taxonomy): Eukaryota > Metazoa > Arthropoda > Insecta > Hemiptera > Alydidae > Riptortus > Riptortus pedestris. The sequence continues at coordinate 182,052,303 of CM032229.1, read as the reverse complement.
GGTACAATAATCCTATACAGGGGCACTAGCCTAGTACATTATTATGAGTTGTATCAAAAACAGTTATATAATTAAACTTGTAATTTTAGTTCTCTATATATGTGGTTCTATACATTTTTTTCTTGAACATTAAAGAAGTTATTATATATAACAAAGTATTTCTTTGTTTTCAGCAATGAGTAAACTCCTACTTTTAGTAATCGTTGGTTAATAAAAAGCCAACATATCATGAAGTGCCCTATTTGAAATAGCAAATATTGCTTTTTGGGGGTAAATGTCAATATGCTACATGTGATGGTGACACCAATTAAGATTTAAGATGGGTTGGGGAGCTTAGAGAAGAGCTAAAATAAATAATTGTGAATTTCTCTGTTCATATAAGAGATGCAAGAAAAGTTTATACAACTTTTTTGATATTTCAATTATTATTATTTATAAATGTCCATTTTTTTCTACTATGGCTAATAGGGACTAGTTATCTACATGTTACCACCCTTTTCTAGCCAGGGTGGGACTAAGGACTTTATTTAATGTGTTCGTCACTAAATAAATACTCGTACCTATTGCCCAGGTGGGAATCAAACTTACCTCTCTAGGTTTACCATGTGAGCTTAAACACAACACTTTCACTCACATAGCTAACCTGGACCTCAAATTGGTATATCAAGAAAAGATCTATAAGTTATGTTTCATGACATTTTTCAATCTGATGTATTAGAACAGAGATATCATATACCACTTTCAAATGAAATAATTTGAAATCAAGTGTAGCTTAACATTTATGAATTATTTAATTTAATATGAGTACAAGAAATTTTGTACACCGGGAGAAATAAAAATTAATATAACATTATAGTATTTCATCCCAGCATATGGTAAACCCATTTAGATGTAGCCCCTGGATGCCATTTCTTTTAGCAGATTTTGCTATTGAGATTGTATTTGTGATGCGATTTTTGAAAAAAATTTCATCGATCTTGTAGGTGACAAAATATGAGGTATATATATATATATATATATATATATATATATATATATATATATATATATATATATATATATAGACACACACACATTTGCCTATTACTGCAAAGTGGTTACAATTTTTGTTTGTTCATTACTAAACTCAATATAATCATTTCATTTAAAACTAATAAAATTCAAGTTCGTTATCATCTGAAATCAGACTGGAGGGAGGGGAGGGGGGTTTAGAAGGGAAGAAAATCAAAAATTCAAAATAACTTTGTTATTATGAGTAGGATTGAAAAACTTTTATGTAACCAATCATGGTGTAAATTAAATTTTTCATAAATGTTGTTCTGTACATTTTTTTTTGTATTCCGACTATTGAGTGAGTTAATTATATAGTTTTTAGCCTTTGGTAAACCCACAATTTTAGTCATCGCACGTTAACAATAAGAAAATATAGTGTAAAATGTGTTATTCTAACCTTTAAGTCCAATATTGTTTTCTACAGATTTTTCCTAGATGTGATACACGCAAAATCGTTGTATGATGGTGTCATCAATTGAGATTTTATAGACTGCCCACTTCTACTGATCAAATTTCTATTTGGAAATAGAGAATACGTTATGAGATGAGATCATTAGTGTGTCACGCCAGCACATGAGAAATCTGCTTAGTTTACGCAGCCCCTGCATGATTGTCATTTGAAGCCATAAGTATACTGAGCATGAATGTATTCCTTTATAATTGTCTATATTTGATTTTTATGTTTTAGATTCTCCAAGAGACATCTACTTGCTCCATACTTTTTCGTGGTTGCTTAATATGTTTGGAATATTCTTCATCCTCTCTGGCCACGAGCACTACTCTATAGACGTATTCATCGCCTTCTACATTACGTCGAGACTGTTTCTCTACTACCACACGCTGGCTAACAACCAGTCGCTCATGCAGAGGGACCAGGGGAGGACAAGGATTTGGTTCCCTCTCTTCAGTTTCTTCGAGTCCGACATGGACGGGATTGTCCCCAATGAGTACGAATCTCCAGTCGTACTAGTACAGAAGCTCTTCGTCTTTATAAAGGAGGCATTTAAGAGAATAACTTTCTTATTCATTGCAAACCTCTCCATTAAACCAATGTCCAGCTCTTCTGGCTCTAATCACAATTCTAGGAGGCACAAACGGAAAACACAGTAGAATATAAAAAAAAAAAAAAATGTGATAAAATATTTTTAATATATAAATAATTTTATATGCTTAGAATATTATAGTATGTTATTTATATAAATAAAGACTTATTAAGAATGTGATGTGATGTACTGAGCCAGTATTTATATATTTCTTTTTGTGTAAATTCTGTACTTCCCATTTATGAATTAAGTTATTTATTGTCCTTACTTTATTGTGTCTATAATGAAATGTATATATATTTTTTCTTTTTATACCTGAAATATGTGAATATGATTCTCTTATGTGGATAAAATGAATATTACCCTGAACATATTTATTTTACTCGAGTATATATGTGATATTTGTTAAATATATTTAATTCATCATGTATCTATTTATTATAACTAATCACTTTCTGTATCTATGTGAAATACTCCCTCCACTATGTCTATTGAGTTCTGTTATTCCCTTTCCTCCATCCTAGATTCTCTGCCATCTCTAGTATACTGTTTTTGATAGTCACTCCCCCTCCCACCTTGCCCATGCACAAGTAACTTATAACAAACATTAAGTGACACTCTAAGACCACAGTAATGTTTTTATATAAATGTTGTAATGATTAATTACATTAATTTTGTTTATTAAAATGTGAGTGTAAAGAAGAAAAAAAAACTTTATTGAGAAAAAAAAATGTTTGAGCTGCCGTCTGAGCACATTAGAAAAACAGCTAGATATTCCCCTTGATTGATATTTATTAGCAGATGGTATTGAAGTTGTACTCATGATGTGATTTTTGAAAAAATTCCTTAAATGCCCATTGACCTTACTTAGTAGATGACGAAAATGAGTTCCACTCCAAATTTTATATATATATATATATATATATATATATATATATATATATATATATATTTATAAAGTGTGCTGGTCTCACAGTGGTAGTGGAGTGGTGGGAGTCAAGTGGGTAAATCAATCTGAGAGCCCATCAGTAAGAAGAAGTACTTTAACTCTTCTATATCGTCCCGGCTAGCAACTGGCCATCAGTAATATGACCAATGCCCGCCTATCAGATTGGGTCCCTTCATTCTTCTGGAGGCATCTCTTTCCAGGTCCTCTTCGTCAATGGGGGCTGATCAATCGCTATTTAAAAACTGAGTGCGTGTCCCTTGAGTAATCAAGGGCGACTGAAGATCTTTAAGGTCTATAATGCCAACCCAAAAAAAAAAAAAATATATATATATATATAAAATAAATAAAATTATTATTACTTCTCTAGCTGTTGTCATTTTTGTAGGTTCCTTAGAAAATTCGATATGTAAGCGTTTTATGCAAAACTAAAGATCAAGTTCATTAATGGCTGAAATCGGACCAATGGGAGGTGGCAATATTGAAAATTTGAAATATCTTGGTTACTATGTGTTGTATCAATAATTGAGCACACTTCAAATTCTGTTTACAATTACTACGAGATGAATAGTGAATAGATGGTGAGATGAAATCACAGTGTCTCTAACTATCTTGTTGGAAAAATGTTTATTTTAAGGAGCCCAGTCAATACATTTTAAAAAGTCCGTCACGCAGGGGCTGCGTAAACTAAGCAGATTTCCCACGTGAAGTTTTACAATAGAGAAATCCGCCTAATAACAGCTGTAGTAGGAAGGGATCTGTAAACCTATTCACGAGGGACGAATAGTTCTGGAAACGGCCACCAGAGCTCTCGGCGGAGAGTCCGGAACATGGCGGTTCCGTCGACCACGCACACAATACAAATGCAAATATCTCGGTTAATATTCAAGATACAGTATAAATGTATAGACCAATATTTATAGATAATTTAATTTACAATAAGATTGGCTCCATACAATTTTTCGATCCGACGCATAATAACGGAGATATTTTGAATTTTCAAAAATCCCCCTCCCACTGGTCCGATTTCAGCCATTAACGAACTTGATCTCTCTTTTTACGTAAAACGCTTAAATATGAAGTTTGGTAACGATCAAACAAAAATTGCAACCGCTAGAGCGTTAACAGACAAATATATATATATATATATATATATATATATATATATATATATATATATATAGATAGATATATATATATATATATATATAGATAGATATAGATATATATATATATATATATATATATATATAAGATTATATTTATATATTAAATTTTGAACGGAACTCATTTTATTAGCAGATTTCCCTTAAGGGAAATCAGCTATTGAGGTCGTACTCATGACGGAATTTTCGACATTTTTCTTCAAATGTCCATCGATTCTACCTAGTAGATGACGAAAATGAGGTCCGTTCAAAATTATATATATTATATATATATATATCTATATATATATATATATATATATATATAATTTTGAACGGACCTCATTTTCGTCATCTCCTGGGTAGGATTGATGGACATTTGAGGAAATTTTTCAAAACTCGCGTCATGAGTACGACCTCAATAGCTGATTTCCCTTAAGGGAAATCTGCTAAAATAACTACAATCGGGTAATTCAAATAAAGGGTTAGAACTGCCAATATAAATGATACTGTTGTCATACCTGTAGGTGGAGACCGTCCTGCTAGCCAGCTGTACTCGACCAGCAGCCAGTGAAGAGGTCTCCACGACAGGTATGACAACAGTAACTGCAATCGTTTTAGCAGATTTCCCTTAAGAGAAATCAGCTATTGAGGTCGTACTCATGACGCGAGTTTCGAAAAATTTCTTCAAATGTCCATCGATCCTACCTAGGAGATGACGAAAATGAGGTCCGTTCAAAATTATATATATATATATATTTGTCTGTTAACGCTCTAGCGGTCGCAATTTTTGTTTGATCGTTACCAAACTCGATATTTAAACGTTTTATGTAAAAAGACAGATCAAGTTCGTTAATAGCTGAAATCGGACCAGTGGGAGGGGAGGGGGGTTTAGAGGGGAGGATTTTCGAAATACAAAATATCTCCGTTACTACACGTCGGATCGAAAACTTGTATAGAACCGATGTTATTGAAAATTAAATTAACTATAAATATTGTTACGTACAGTTATTATCTATCTTGAATATTAACCGAGATATTTGTATTGTGTGGGTGATCGGCAGGACTCCATGTTCCGGACGGTCCGCCGAGAGCTCTGGTGGCCGTTTCCGGAACTATTCCTCCCTCGTGAATAGGTTTAGAGATCCCTTCCTTCTACAGCAGTTATTGGGCAGATTTCTCTACTGTGAAACTTCACGTGGGAAATCTGCTTAGTTTACGCAGCCCCGGCATGGCGGACTTTTTATAATTTGCAAGATATTTTAATTGTAAAATTATAATGCCCTAAATTCAGAAATTAAAATTTCAATGTAAATAATAATAATATGCATGTACTAAAATAAAATAAAAGATATATGAACAATAATAACAAAAAATATAGTAAAACAATATCAAAAATTAAAAGTAATTATGGGGCATAAATGTGGCTATTTTTGTTTCCAAGTGAGCCTAAACACCATTTTTATTTAACCCTTGAACGATAGATAACGAAGCTAGTGAATGTTTGTTTGTTTCTTAAGGTTTTAGGATGAAAAACTACTAGGTTATCAGGCCCGATAATATCTATCTCTAGTTTTGGACAAGCATCTGCACCCTGAGAGCAAACGGTGTTTATGTAAATTTTTATATTCTTATCTATATTGGTATTTAAAATTTAACTATATAAATGAGGATATAACAAGTTTGTAATTTACATTTCTTTATACAAATCTGCTATTTTCATAAAATTAAATAATTTATCTAGCTCTTTGGGGTCATCCCCAAGGGCCTCTGCTGTATGCTAGCAATTGAATGAATAAAATGTTTAATGTAAAATAAAAATAAACTTGTAAAAACTATTAAACCAGGAAAATATTCTTCACCATAGGTGAATTATCCGGTGCTTCAATTAAAATTTATTTTATTAAAATAAAGGGGTACACAGGTTAATAAAACTTTATATTCCACGGTAAACCATTTCTATTTCAACCAGTCAAGGATAAATAACGAAGCTAGTCCATGAATAAAATGTTGAGCGAAAAACAAAACAAAAAAAACCTGTATTAAACTAGGAAAATATTCTTCCCCATAGTTGGGTTACCATGTGCTACAATCAACATTTTATTTTTAATAAAAATAAAGGATATGTGCCCCCTCTTTTGAAATTGTGTTGGTATCAAGTCATGATCCTGTCAATGGTCTTCCTTCTTGGAGAAAAGGAGCTTTTCCATTAATTAAAATAAGATAGACCAATAATATATGTATATATATATATATATATATATATATATATATATATATAAGCATTTATAATTAATTACAAGAAATAAGTCCCCATTTCCACCACATGAGTCTTTTGAAGACATTTATGAAAACAAACAATGTGATCTCTATGTGAATTGTATGTCATTGCTGAATCACAGGATAGAACAGTTGAATACCCTTTCCAATACAGCAATAAATTAATTTAATTTTTTAGTATATAAAGATAACATTTCCTTCGTAAGAGAAACTATATAGGCAATCCATATGGAAAGAAGCACAAGACAAAAAATTTAGTATAGTTGGATGGCATAATTAAACCTCTCATGACTAACTTAGTTTCAAGTCCTGTGTAAACAGACCTTGAATTACGGAAGAAATGGAGAATACGATGCGAGATGATGGCGTATTTATCAAACAAGTGGGGAATCTACTTAGTATACTAGCTCCGGACGAGATTTGATGAGTGATTTGAAATCTCGCTTCATGAAAACTACCTTGAAGAGAAATATTCTAAAATTATCCCAATCTTTGGTAATAGTTCTTATTAGTGGGATGAATGCTGCGACTGTAATTAATAAGTAAACGAACGGACATGACGGATGGCTGTTTATGAATGTTAGATGGGTGTTTGATTCGGCTCTATTGGTCGATGCGTGGATTAATGTTGAATCGCTTCTGCTTATTGTCTCCTCTAATTTGATTAACAAATGAACTAACTCCAAACTTTACAATCGATAGCTTTTGAACAAGGCTCATCATTTTAATTGGTATATCGATCTGTTTGTACGTGGACTGAAGGATTGATTGTCAATAGGACCATGTGGAGGGAGGTGTTGCCCAAGGCGGGAGGAGACCGGGCCAGATATATTGAAGATCTCCTCAAATGGGGTGGTCTCTGGTTGGATTTCTCCCATCGCAGCTTAGGCCCTCTCTTGTCTCTTCTCCAGATATTCCGGCTCCTCTACCTCCTGTCCGGCCTCCTTTATCTATTCAACGACCTTTTCGTCCTGGGACTCCCGTTCCTCCTCACTCCTTCCGCTGTCTTCATGCCACTGGGTATTTGCGTCTTCTCGACGTCCGTTATATTTCTGCTTGGGATCAAAGGCCTGAAAAGACTCATGTTGGTGGGAGAGATGGACCTTATGTCGTACACGGAGCCTTGGGAGCGTCGTATCATCGAAGAGGATTCCAAGAGTGTCCAGAAGTTGGCCGATCTCTTTAGGTATACCGTAAGCCTGTTTGCGTTCGTCTACATGCTCCTCCCTCTGTTAGTGGATCTAGTCCGAGCTTCTCTGGGATATCCCAAGCCCTATTTAGTACCTTCTCCTTTCAACACTTACCTTGAGCAACTCCCGCAAAGAGATTACCGTTTCTATGTAGGCGTACTTGGTGCTGACTTATGGTTTGCTATAGGCATATCCAACACAATTGCATTTCAATGTACTCTTTTCTATGGAATATCATATGCAACGACTCAAATAAAAATCGTTAAAGAACACATTAAGCATTTGATGGGGGAAGAAAAGGGCAGATACTCATCCGTGCCGAAGGAATGGGCCCTTAGGGACATTCTCAGAAACCACCAAAGAATAATAAGGTTAGTTGGAATTAATTCACTTGGAGAATCTGTTTTCAGGTTGGAATAGAAGCTTTGTTTAATTATTTTCCAAGAATTTCCTCTCGAACACCAGCAGTCACACAGCGAATAGCAACTGTAGACCCGTCAACTTGTAGAATCTGAAGAGTTGAGGTAGCAGAAAATAGAAACAATATCTGGTTCCAATTTAGGCACCCTTCAAAAATATTTGTAATCAATTCCGTGCCTCTAACCATTCTTACTTGTTTATTAGTTCAAAGTATTTCTCATTTAGTTAAATAATTGTAAAGAAATATGAGTATTCTACTTGTTGAGTTTTAGGAAGTACTACTAAATAAACAGGTTAGTTGTAAGGGAAAGAATGGGGTTCAGTATCCATCATATACATATTTAACTTGAAAGGTAAAGTCATATTCTGTTTTTGATCTTTAAGATACACCGTATGTCTCTGGCTTTTCTTAAAAATTTATTATTTCAATGGAGTTATAGACAAAAGTAAATTGTTCCCAAAATTTAAAAACTTCAGAACTTCAGTAACATCAGTCAATGACCATTTTACTGAAATCAACCACAGAATAACTAGTGCTAACCGCGCTTTCTTTTCGAGTCTTAAGATAATGGAAAATTTCAGGACCTTTGAAACTAGGGGTCTATAACTCCATTACCTGACCTGTATGGATGTAAGACATAAGAATTGAAGGGCACCATGAAATTAAAGGTTGAAAAGCCTGAGGGTACGGTTCTTAGAGCCATAAGAGCACCGAAGTTAGATGGTGGCTTAGGCCTCTGTGGATGGAAGACATGTGAAGAAATTATATATGAAATGAGACAGTCGATTTTACATGATATTACAGCTAAGTGGTTACAATGGGCGGGACATGTGGTAAGAAGTAACCCAACTGGCTTTCCTGTACATGAGATTGAATGTGACAGTGGTGGGTACACGGCAGCGAGGGAGTCCGAAGATGAGATGGGTTGACAGACGCAACGAATTTTCACGCAATGAACTGGAAAGTAACGTTCAGTAAAGACAGAAGTGGAAAATGCTGTTATTAGCTGCTAAAGATCTCCAGGCCCTGTAATGGCAACCGAAAAGAATGCTTTCGGACCTAGTCCGTCAGGTGACGTTTGCTAGGATATAATGGTACAACACATACACTCACCCACGCATACACAGTTGTTCATTTAGTGATGTAACTATGCTGTTTTTGTGTAATATTAAATACTCATTTTAGTCAACACCTTCTAAGGAATTGTGTAATAAAATTGGCGTAGGTTGAACGGCCTGCAGCGGAAGTGCATCACTCTCCCCTACCTCATCCAGGGGCTTGTCTCAACCGTATCCATCACATTCATCATGTATCTCATTGATCAGGTATTTAACACTTTTAATACTCACATCAAATTTACTCATATGTCGCTAGGCCTTCCTTGGCGAAGGACGGTGACAAAGAGAAGGCCGGGCAGTCCGAGTTGTAGGGAGGAAAGAAAGCAGTTCCTGACTAAGTGCTTGTACAGCAACAGTACAGCCATTCAGTTGAAATACCAGAGAAGTAATGTGGCGGAATAAAATAATTACGGTTTACCGTGGAAATATGAAAATTGCACATATACGTACATACACGCACACAAAAACATACACATACACACACACACACACACACACACACACACACATATATATATATATATATATATATATATAGTCATCCGCACGAAGTTCACTCATGGGGGGCATAGAGAAAAAGAATGGGGGTGGGCTGGTCTGAGCATAGAGCAGGCCCCTTGCCCAAGTAGATCCCACCCTGTACACGAGGACTTGAGTGCGGCATCGGAACCCTTCAGGGTATGGCGGCGATCTCCTCCGTAGTCATGACTTGGGGAAGAACCATAGGGGCGGTATGTTCTGGAGCATGAGACCAGTCTATGCTTAGAGGATTAGACCCCTTAATAAATATATGTACAAACAATTTCTCAGTTCTATTTGGGCTTTTTCATGGAACACGAACAAAGTCTTTGCCACCCGGAAGGCGGGATTCACTACTTCAAAATTATAAATGTAAATAACATTTACGGTGGGGGCGGGCAGAAAAGATTTTCAATTTTTCTTAGAATTATTTGAAACGAAAACAAAAAATGAAGCATCACTGAATCTATATACTGTGTTAGACTACTGCATTTATATATGAAGGTTTCTAATAAAGATACTATATTCTGTTGCAGTTATTTGGAAAGGATAACTTAGTGTTGATATTGGCCCTGATATTCATAGTTATTATGTTGGTGATAATGTTTATTATGTGCTTTGCTGGAGAGTACTTGGAGCAGCAGGTAAGTCTTGAACCTTGAAGTAGTTTTGATATTTATAGTTATTGTACTGGTTTTAATGTCTTTTTATTATGTATGTCGGGCGGTACATGATGGGGTTACACAAGCCATTTAATTCATCAGATAATCAATTATTACCTATAAAAAAGATTATAACCAGGTGGATAGCATGACGCTATGTCAAAATGTACCAGTGTTTTGTAACAACCCTGATAGAAGCTAGTCTGTACCATCATATGTAAAGTGATTTTTTAAAATAAATAATTATAAGCTCCTGGAGTTGCATAAGTTTGAAACATGACCCACATAATCATTGTTGAATGGATTCTTATGAAAGAATTAAAGGAATATAGCCTAAACAAGCTCCTAAATAAGAGCTCCTTAGATAGCTTAGACCCCCCACCTTTTTACAACATGTCAATGGGGCAAATCAACAGCCATGTAAGAGAGATTAATGGTCAAAATCAAATTATTGCAAAAAGCCGGAGACTGAAGTGTTTCCCATAAAATTACTTAAAAAATGTAACCTGGCATGGAAGGTGGGGGCGGGGTGGCGTCTTGAAGAACTACTGGAAGTACTCAGGTTTGTCTAATCTACGTAGTAAGGTCCAAAAGTTTCCGGCCTGGGATAGAAGGAAAGGTGAAAGAAAAAACTGGTTTTACTGTTTTTCAATATATTCTCCTCTAAGTTCAATACACTTATTACAACGCTTTGGCAACATTTCTATACCATGAAAAAAATAATTTTCTTCTTTGTTAAAAAAATGTTCTTCCACTGCTGCTTGGAGCTCTTCGTCGTGTTAAATCGCCTTCCACGAAGGGTTAAACGGGGGGGGGGGGATTAATTTTGAGAAAAGGTAGAAATCACTAGGGGGCAAGTTTGGGCTGTAGGGTGGGTGAGAGATTTCTTGGAATCCACAGTCCTTCACAGCGGCCTTGGAAATCAATGCTGTGTGGACAGGGGAATTGTCGTGAAGGAGGCGGACGCCTCTGCTTAACTTCCCTCGCCTCTTCTCTTTAATGGCATCTCGTAACCGGTGAAGTAGGGCTGCATAATACTTACCATTCATTGTGGTATTCCTTTCTTTAAAATCTATCAATAGTATTCCTTTACAGTCCCAAAAAATTGTGGCCATTATCTTTTTTGTTGACTGCGTGACTTTTGCCTTTAAAGGAGGCGCTTTTCCTGGTCTTTTCCAATCCATGGACACTCTTTTGCTGAGTGGGTCATAATATAGAACCATTGTCTCATCCCCAGTTACAATTGAGTCCAAAAAATTCTTTGGGCGGCATTATACTCGCGTAAAAACTCATTGCAGCAGTGAACTCGTTCCTGTTTTTGATGAGCTGAAAGAATTTTTGGTATCCATCTTGCACTAACCTTGTTCATATGCAAATGTTCATTGATGATACTCAAAACACTTGTTTTTGAAAGCCCCAACCTCGCTGCTATTTCCTTGGTTTTCAGTCGTCGGTCAGACAGCAATTCAGATTCCACAAGTTGGATTGTTTCAGAAGTGACAGCTTCCAGTGGGCGACCGGGACGTGGGTCATCTTCTAGACTTTCTCTCACTAACTTAAATAATTTTGCCCATTCTTTCACTGTGGAATACGAGGGGGAGGACTGCCTGTATACACAATCCAAGCGCTCTTTAATTTGCGCAGGAGTAAAACCCTCTTTACAAAAGAATTTAATTACCGCACGGTACTCGAGTTTAAACATTGTAAAAATGGGGAGTTTCCTTTAAGGCTGGACACTGACTGGCAAGACTGAGGAAGTGCGGGCGATGCGTATGGAGTGAGCAGGCATGGACCTGCATAGGCGTGGAGGTCCCGACACGTTTGAAGGAGGGGAAGCAGGACAGGCCGGAAACTTATGGACCTTACTACGTATATACTGTATTGTCATTTAATTACTGTGTATATGAGGGAGATATTAACGACTGTTTTATAGTATTATATACACTTATACATAAGTCATTATTGGACGAAATTGGGAACGAGGCGTGAATAGCGGGAATGGATTTGAATGGGAGCTTCTGAAGTTATAGTCATTAACAATAATATTTTATTAGTGTGATTCTGTCTGATTCAAATATAAATAGGATAATATATGAGTATAATTCTGAAGAGGCTTCGTAGGAAGTGTAAAATGAATGTACTTATGATTAATAAATGTGTCGAAGAAGAGAGGTGAGAGTTTGCCTGCAATACAGTCTTCTGCCGATATATATTCATTATCAAATGTTTATAATGTTTCAGGGGAGCGAATTGTTCTACAGGATCTGCAACCTGCCTTGGTACACGCAACCTCCACATTCCAGGAAGCAACTCATGATGCTGATCATGGAGTCATCGAGGCCCCTTCTACTCGACTACAATCGGTCAAGTTCACTAAGCTACAGGGCCTTTTTACAAGTAAGCTAATGACAAGAAATGGTCGAAGGTTGAGACAAGGAAAGGAATAGAATGGGTTTATTAACGAAGAAAGCTGCAGGGTGTGGGTGGGTGAAAAGAGGAGAGGCTAGGATAGAAGGTAGACGAGTGTTTTGCAAAGTTAGAGGGATGTAGATTGTTAAGTAGAGGAGATCCCGAGGTATGGGAGGTGGTAACACAGAAGGAAGAACCTAGAGGGGAATTAGTGGTTAAGATAAGGGAAGGAACGTAATTCCAGAAGAGAAGCTGGAGTGGAATAGATCAGTGAGAGATAGAATGAGAAGATTTAGGATGGGTTTTGCAAAAGGGGAGAGGGTGATAATTGATTAAGAGGACGAATGACTAAGATATGGGAAGGAATGTTATTGCAGAAGAGAAGCTGGAGGATTATTTATTGCAGAATGGGAAGGAACGATTTTGAAGAAGAGGAACTGGAGGGAAATTATTGGTTAAGAGGAGGAATGATAAGCGAGCGAATGGGATGGGCCTAAGAGAACAGAGGCTGGGAGGGGGGAATGCGAGGGAGGCAGAGTGCAGGGAATCGGATTTTCCTAGATGGAATCCTTTCAAAATATAGTTTATATTAATCCCTGAATAACACTTCACTTTTCCTTCTCTGCTCTTGCTCGAAGAAGAAAGACAAAAATCATGGAGACAAAGGAAGGCAATCGTAGGAAACATTGAAAACAAGTACCTCATTTGCTCACGCAAAGTACAAGGGAATTCCACATACATAACAGGCTGTAATTTGGGGAATTATAATGGTAGGGAGGTAAAGATTACATTTTGCTGTATATTTAATACATTTGTATGAGATTTTGGATTCTCATAACAGATTGTCGAGGAGTAGCCTCCGACTATTCTTTTATAATATATACGTAGGTGAATCAAATATAAACGAGACTTTTTTTTTTTTTAAATTTATTTTAATTTTAAACGCAAAAAATAATATAGCTTATTTTTCTACATAATCCCCTGACTTGGAAACACATTTTTCCCAACGGATAGGTAGCTTTCCAATTCCTTCCATGTAGAAAGATGCAGGTCGTGTCTGCAGCCAATTGCGCAATAGGCTTCAACCTCACCATCACTGTCGAATCTTTGGCCTCCTAAAGCTTCCTTGAGAGGGCCAAACACATGAAAGTCACAGGGTGACAGGTCTGGACTGTAAGGAGGGTGTTCCAGTGTCTCCCACCCCAGTTGCTCCAATTTTTTCCTAGTCAAGGCTGCTGGGGGTGAGCATTGTCATGGAGAAGAACCACTTCTCTGATCGGTAGGTCTCGTCTTTTGCAGTGATATGCAAGTCGGATTTTCAACACGATCACGACCCCCCACAAACTGTTTATGGCATGCAAACACTCTGGCTCGCGAAAGTGTCTTTTCCCCGAACTGTGCAGTCAATCTCCTCAAGAATTCGGCCGGTTTTTCGCCTTCTGCGGCGAGATACTTAATTACGACACGTTGCGCAGTCGACGGGGGTACCTCTTCCTCCGACATCGTCACGGTGGACACCGAGACGATCGAGGTGGCGAGATCACGTGCTTCCCCTACTCCTGACTAACCTACCCAACAACAAAAAAGGCGGGAACGTTCTCCCACCACTACTGTGCCCGAAAGGCGAAAAGTCTCGTTTATATTTGATTCACCCTCGTAGTTGTGTATGTGTTTCTCTATCAACACTAACTCGTCTTCTGTGTACCTACTACTTATATTTCCATCTTTATCTTTTAATAATGCATCTACTTTGTAAAGTACTGCTATTTCATCAGTAAATATGACATGCCCAGCACAATGTCTAGTCTTGTATTCAAAAGGTTGAAAAGAAAATTGATTGAGAGCTGAGGTTATATGTGACTGATTTCATCCATCAGTTCAGAAATTTGCCAAGTTTACACAGCCCCTTCTCGATAAATGTCTTAGATTTAGATTATAATAAGAATGACCTTCATTATTCTCATTAGTACAGTGCTTAAAAGTGATTAACATATTGTATATGCATTATTTAGAGCATAGAGCTTCCTCTAAGGGACTAGTAATTGTAGAGTTCGGGAGATCAGTATGGTTTGATCTTTTTAGGTATCGAGCTTTTTTTGGCACTTGCCAGTCTAGCACATGCAGTCCGCATTTTCTTCTAAACTCGTCAATAGGTACTTGTAGGGTCTTACTTTCTTCCAGCTTTCATCAGACCTTCTCCACGGAAGTCCTGCCCGTTCCACATGAATCTTTTCCTCAAGTACAGTGCATCCTCGGTATTGGTGAGCCTTTTAATCTTGTTTTATTCGTTGCACTCTCTTGACACCTGTTAACCTTTTTTCCATACAGTTTGCCAAACTTGAATCCGTCGTTGCATTGATCTTGTGTAGGTCCCATGTTTGCCATCCGTGTGTTAAAACTGGAAGAATGCACTTGTCGAAGAATTGTTTCTTCTACTCCATTTGCGTCCATTTTCATTTCATTTATTAATCCTATTTGTGGGGAGTAGTCCTGTAGATCTTTTATGATTACATTTAATTTAGATTTAGATTATACTTTACCATTAATTTATCGTTTACACTTATTCAAATTAAGGCCTTGTATTAACTATATGTTAATTCCCATCCTCCCCCTCTCAGATTGACAAGGACAAATCACAATTATTTTTTTAAAATCTAATAGTTATTTATTTTTAATGATTAATTGCCAATATTAATATGATCTTAGCGATCATTAATGTGTTTGTTTTTAGATGGTGAACAGTGCGTTTTCATACTTTATGCTGATGAAGTCATTTAGCCAGCTGTGAGATCTTCATCCAAGAAAATATTCTCCAAATGAATATTGTTCATTGTATAATTTAATATAACTTATTGCTAGTAATATAATTTAAATACCCTAGACCTATTGCAAGTAACCCCATTCCTGTGTATACAGTGTACACGTGGAAAATAAGGAAAATCTATAGCGGTGCAGTATCAACAGGTGGTCAGTTCAATGGAAGAGTATTATCGAACAGCAAAAAAACTGGTTTAAATGTTGCTTGTTTCCTCGGGATATGTTTAGGAGCAACCCCTGACAGAGGATGGTAAACTATCTGAGAGACGAATCTTAGGCTTGGAGGACCCTGAGGCTTCTGAACACACTGAATAATTAAAGATGTTGGCTGAAGAACATGTCCTGATAGAACTGTAGTACATAGCGGTAAGTAAATTTGAGAGACAAGGGTGCATTTTGTCCCAATGAGTCGTGTGTTTTGCAGTGTCCCTCTAAAATAGATGCGTTTTTGAAGAGTATAGAGGAAGGCAGTCACACTATCCGGCACTCCACACTCTCAGTAGCAGTTTGGCTTCCTCCAGATGTGGATGTTACTCGACGGTAAAAGTCCTTCACGCAGTGGCTGTGTAAACTTAGCAGATTTCCGAAGTACTAGTATGACACACAAATGATCTCATCTCTGTTTCTAAATAAATATCCAATGAGTAGATGTGGGGGTTTACTGAAGATTCAAAACTTGAAAGTATGAATAACTTGCTTGGTTCAAGCGCAAAAGCGGAAGATAACCGTCTTGGTGGGGAATTGTCCTAGAGAGCTGTACTAGAGAAAATATTTATTTCATCCGCAACGGTAAACACAAGCTAATTACTATTTACCAGGCTGGTAACGAAGTTGTGCAAGATAGTAGGCTTCATGAAATTACTATGGACAAGGCAGATGAAGAAGCAGCAGATGAGCGAACCAGGTTTGTGAAATTATTGTAAAAAAAAATCTATTTATTTTAAATAAAAAATAATTTACCAATTAGTATAGAAATACAGAAATTAGTGATACAGAGACCATAATAGATCTTGGATTAAAGTTACTTTTGTAGAAAACAATGAAGAACACAGGACTTATAAATAGAATTAAAATGCCTACAGAAGTTTTCTAAGAGGGAAAATGAGCGTAATCTGTCTTAGGCAGAAAATTATTCAGAGAAGAAATGAGTATAGGTTCTCTTGATAAATACTTGTAATTACATATAAACATGTAATTATAAATTATGAATATTAATTAATCAGACAATTAATTGTGAATAAACCAACTAATATTTAGAAAATAAAAGTGAATAAATCGATTAATAATTATTAATAACAAATATTAATATGAAACCTGGGGCTCAGGTTAGCCATGTGAGTAAAGCGTTGGTCTTAATCTCACATGTTAAACCTAATATGGAGAGTTCGACTACACTTGATTTCAAATTATTTCATTTGAAAGTGGTATATGATATCTGTTCTAATGCATCAGATTGAAAAGTGACATGAAACATAACTTACAGATCTTTTCTTGATATACCAATTTGGGGTCCAGGTTAGCTATGTGAGTGAAAGTGTTGTGTTTAAGCTCACATGGTAAACCTAGAGTGGTAAGTTTGATTCCCACCTGGCCAATAGGAATTTATTTAGTGACGAATTCAATAAATAAAATCCTTAGTCCCACCAAACTAGAAAAGGATTGTAACCAGTAAATAACTCGTCCCAATGAGGCGTAGTTTCAAAAAGTGGACGTAAATAAATAAAAAATATAAATTAATAATTATTATTATTTATTAACGTCCACCTTTTTGCAACTCAGGCTAATTGGGACGGGTTATCTACAGGTAATTTTCTAGCCAGGGTGGGATTTTAGGACGTTATTTAATGAATTTCGTCACTAAATAATTTCCTTTACCCAGGCGAGAATCGAACTCGCCACTCTAGGTTTGCCATGTGAGATAAAGGTCAACGCTTTAACTCGCATGGCTCACCTGAGCCCTATAAGCCAATAAGTGAATAAATAACCTATAACGAAGCTAATGAAATCGTTCTCCTAGCATAATAGATCTAATTTACTTAACAGAGCAGTCCATTTTATAGTGATATATAGTAATAGAATTAGTTTTGTTATGTAGTTAGATCCTTCATCCTCTCCATCACACACCTCCGACAAAACAGATGTGATTAAAGAGAAACAGGTGTGATCACTGAGATGTGTTAAACTGCTCCTCCACAAAGTCCTGGGCACGGAATTAACAGCAACTAGAGTACTGTCCTGGGCATTGCGTTAAAATGCACCTCCACAAAGTCCTGGGCACGGAATTAACAGCAACTAGGGTACTGTCCTGGGCATTGCGTTAAAATGCACCTCCACAAAAGCCCTGCACACGGCATTAACAGGAACTAGTGTACCGTCCTGGGCATGGCGTTAAAATGCACCCCCACAAAAGCCCTGGACACGGTATTAACAGCAACTAGTGCACCGCCCTAGGCACGGCGTTAAAATGCACCTCCACAAAAGCCCTGGACACGGCATTAACAGCAACTAGTGTACCGCCCTGGGCACGACGGTAAACTGTACCTCCACAAAAGCTCTGGGCAAGACGTTAAACTGCAACGCAGTGAACACCCTGGACATAGCATTAAAACCAACCATCTAATACCTTGGGCCAGGCGTTAAACTGCGACCCCGCTGCCATTCTGGACAAGGCAATAAACCACCCTGTACATGCCGTTAACAGCACACCGATAATCGCAATGGACTCTGCAACGAACTCCCTTGGCGTGGTGTAAACAAACTTATCGGACAACCTGGGCAAGACGTTAAACTGCAACTCATCGCACGCCTTGGCACGGCGTTAAACTTCATTTTATCGGACGCCCTAGTACGGTGATAAGCAGTAACTCATCGGACGCCCTTAGCCAGGCGTTAAACTGCATCTCATCGGAAGCCATAGTACGGCGTCAAACAGGAACTCGTAGGAAGCCCTAGCACGGTGTTAAACAGCAACTCATCGGATGCCCTTGGCACGGCGTTAAACTGCATCTCATCGGAAGCCCTAGTACGGTGTTTAACAGCAACTCATCGGATGCCCTTGGCACGGCGTTAAACTGCATCTCATCGGAAGCCCTAGTACGGTGTTTAACAGCAACTCATCGGATGCCCTTGGCACGGCGTTAAACTGCATCTCATCGGAAGCCCTAGTACGGTGTTAAACAGCAACTCATCGGACGCCCTTGGATTTTTTAGAGCAATGCCATCAAAATTGGAAATCTTGTCTGCCTGTCCTACCCATTTTCTATGTTATTCTTTGAATTTCCGACACTTGTGGTCCTGTCAGCAAAGATGTTCTTTTAACGAACTTCTATAACGAGATACAAATGCATTCCAAATAAAGAGTACGGTGAGACTATAGAGACCCTTCTACTAAAACTATTTCTTCCCTCAGTTGAATTACCACTGATAATATTTCCCTAAAACAAGGTCTATTAAGTTAGTTAAATGATAACCTAAACGCCTTCTATTTCGTCTTGCATAGTGAGTAAATGCCAAATAGAAATTAAATACTAACATTCATAGAATAAGGTCCTGGCTAAGGTAGTCCTATATCAATATCCGTGATGATTTGTGAATCATGAAGAATATATTTTGGAATTTATTTTATTTAAATAGTTATTTTCAGTTGCTTTTATAATTAATGGCAATATTTTTAGTTTAAACCTGCCATGTTTTATGGAAAGGCAGTGAGAAAAGATAATGAAAGCTCCATAACGTGATTTAGAAAAATTAGACAATAGGTTTGCTCACGTGAATCTAAAGAAACTAAACTACAACGCGAGTTATGAGATAGAATTGCCGAGCAGAAGCATTTAAATATGCGTAGTCAGTGCTTTGGGATGACCTCTGAAAAATGGGATTATTGTGGGAGTGGACCGGTGAGGTAGACTTTACTTTCTAATCTCTAGGTAGTACCTCTCCTCTTACCTCTTTGGGAAGAGTGGCTCACATGGCCCTCACTACAAGCCTCCCTGTTTATCTTTTCCTAAGCCTGTTTTATATTTTCTACAGATATGCCTCAATTCACGAACAGATTGGAGGAGCTGTTATCGGCCAATAACAATCTTCTTGATTCCTCACCTATTATCCTAGCAGGTAATCATATGTCTTTTTATTAATCTTCGATACCAAAAGTACTTGTTTACTTGTCAATGGTATCTGCATTTATGACAACCCTCTATATTCTATTCACTAATATGGGGTATTTGCATGGTTTATTTATAGAAGATTTGAGGGCTGTTTTTTGAGTAGATTGTTTAAATTATTAATATGGAAAAAGGCCAGGATTTTGATAAGATCTCAGAATCCTTATAATGCAAAACTACTGTCCTTGAAGAGAGTAGAAATGAACTGCTAATGGGGACACTATAACCATTAGCATTTCCACTATTGTGTGCAGCCAAACTGTATTCATAGTACTTAGACTTTGTGATGAGCTACTCTCCCCGAGCTCTAACCCAATCAGTCCTTCCTTCAAAGAAATCTCTCACCTGAGCCAGGCACATTTCTCACATTCTGATTTGACATCAAATTTCATCTTACTGTCTTCATTCCCTCCTTACTAGAATCACATTATAAATGATCGTAAAAAATCAAGCTAAACAGCCTATGTTTAGTAGAGTATTAGCCCAGAAGTATCAAGTGTGAGGGAGTTCTTGAACCCGCAACTTTTTGTTTTCAATGTAGATTCTGTACTCTATTAACATTAAGGACATTTAACTCAGTGATGAAGTGATTCAGAAATGAAAAAAAGGTTGTCACACAGGGTCTGCATAAACTAAGCAGATTTCCCACGTGCTGGAACACTACTAATCTCATCTAACCTTATATTTCCTATCTATAATTAAAACTCTTATTAGTAGAAGTTGCAGATTACTGAAGTCTAGAAGAAGAGAATGAATAACTCGCTTAATATTTGCGTTATGAGGAAATGTATGGAATAACAATTGTAGACCATCAATAGTTTAACATGATTGACTCAGTAGCTTTTCAATATACTCAAAGTAACAGAGATATTTTGAATTCCCCCTTATTCCTAGCCAGATTTAAGCCATTATTGACTATGAACTTAAGTGCTGCGTGAAACAGTTATATATCATGTATGGTATAGATGAAATAAATATATTCAAGATAAGGACATAAAATCTGAATTGATGACATCAACACACCATCAATTTGCATGTATCTCACATATGCATAGAAGTGGGGGGTTTACTGAAGGGAGAACAATAAAAAATGCAAATATCTCGATTAATTTTCAAGATAGAGAAAAAAATTATATAAGAATATTTATAGAAAATTTAATGTGCAGTAAAATTGCTTCTATACAATTTTATATGATGTATAACAGAGGTATTACATTTTTTTAAAAATAACAGGATATTTTGTTTTTGTTGTGTTTCTCCTGGCCATTGTCCATGATTTTTGTTATCAGTATTTACTGTTAGGTAGTATTCTATAAATTTGATTGCTTTATTGCAGAGTTGGAGAGTGGAGAGATGCGGATAGTGGATGTGATAGAAGGTCTCCGGGACTGGCTGAGCAGCGGGGACAAGGAGCGAAGGCGGGATGGGACTCAGCTCCTAGCCGAGATCCTCCAGCAGCTGCCTCGCTCTTATCTCACCACCCCTGAGATTGATGTACTTACCGACTTCTTCTCGGACCGCCTTGCTGATCATTATACTACCACACCCCACGCTCTTCTTGCTATATCTTCATTAGTCAGTATTTTTTTTGGAAAAATTCGAATTATTTTCATTTTCTTTATTTTCACTAGAACTTTTACTGACCCTCATTTGTTTCCAAGGAAACACTTCAGCGGGGGAGGGGAATTGGAGTGGGCAAAACTAAAAAATTGCAAATTTTTCCATACCTATTAAATATACATACACATTTATATAGGGTCTTTTTTATACCATTAAGTGACCTATAAATTATGTTCTACACTTTTTTTTACTGATGCAGTGGAACAGAGGTATCACATGTCACTTTCAAATGACGACACCTAAAAAATGCATACATTGGGTAAACAGGAAGAAGACTCAAGAGAAGACATAATGAACATATATGTTAACTGAATAAACGCAACCCCAATTTTACAAATCACCTAAACAATACCAATTAATATAGGAGTAAAAAAAAAAATTCAAATGAAGACCTGGACCCAAGACTGCACTGTTAAGATCAGCTTATCTATGCTTACCTGTTAACAGCTACACCACAAAACAAACTAACCCCTCAGAATGTATGTAACCAACTAATAATTGACCACTGGACCACATAAATAGACAAACTTTCAATAAATTACTCAGCACAACTATTGACAGGCACGAAGATTGTGCCATCTCATCAAAAGTGCTTGCCACTGTCCTCGACGATCAGCCAGTAATGAAGGCATCTACCGACAGATGTGACTACATGACAACACTTAAAATAAAGTCAGCTAAACATTTTGTACATTTAATTTAAAAGTAGCACGAGGAAGACATGTGGTGCCAACATCAGATTTTTAGTATGGTTAATTTAAGGAAAAATGCATAATATGGAGTGTGAAATTCAACTAAGCATTAAAAATAAAAAGAAGTTGTTAATGCTACAGTTTTTATTGCATTATGAACATTAAACTGAATTCTTTTAGTAGTGTTAGTATACTTATATGTTCTAAAAATAAGCATGAGAAGGTATATAATAATCTTGTTTTTTTTCTTAGTGTTGTATGGATAACATAGCTGAAGAAGAGGGCTTGAAAATCGTTCGAAGCCTTGGAGCGAATGTTACCTGCCAAACACTGAATGTATCAACAAGGCATGCCTTCTACTCCATATTTCACCATATATTCACCAAGATGAAAAAGAAAGGTCAACTATTGTCTAATTTTTTTATTTATGTTGGCTTTGAGGCTATTTATTTTTCAAAAATCAAAGTAATCATATATTTATTATAAATATTAACAGCAGTTAATTTCAACACATAGATGAAATATCTCCCAAATCCTATAATATTTTGTATCTGCTTTTGCTATGGAATATTCTATCCTACCGTGGAATATATAAATTCCATTGTTTATTGAGTGCTTTCATGCTTGTGTCACATTTTAAATTATGTCAATTTCATCTATGTATAAAATAAATTGAGTTATGCACATGTAAGATGCATAAAATGTACACCATGACAGGCAGACATCTGAATAACGAATTATAGTATGTTAGTTATTTTCTCTTTAAATCTCCTTTAATGCTCTGTTTTATTGATTTGATTTTTAAATGATTTTAAGTTTTTTTAATCTTAAGTCAACATCTCATTTCATTATTTATTTAACCTTATGAAACAAACATAATTTATTTTGTTAGTCATTTTTTAAAAAAAAATCATCATAACTTTCCGTTTCATGTATTAAAAAAAACATTGTTAAAAATATATGATTTGTTGTTACAAGTATATCAATTTTTATTGAAATTCATGACAGCTTTTATTTCGAAGAATACAGTAGTTAATTTTAATATTTAATATAGTTATTGTGAAAAAATTCTGTACATTGTTTGTAACCCTGTTCTGGCCTACATTTTTAATTTTTAATGCATGCTTAGCATTTGAGAACGTCACGAATGTGCTGGAAATCCTCACCTAATAAATAAAAACTTTCAATGTGGGAAGACTTCATTCTTCAAACTTAGATTTATTTTTTTTGTTCTTGTGCAGTGCTCTCGGATTTTGCGAGTGACTTCCTGTTTGGGTTGATATCAGGGATGGATGGCGAGTCCGATCCTCGGAATCTCCTCTATCTATTCTCTTTTCTTCCGAACATTCTTGCGGAGATTCCTCTTAAACATTTGGCTGAGGAAACATTTTCTGTTCTCGAGTGCTACTTCCCTGTTGACTATTCTCCTGTGAGTATATTTAAAGTTAGGAGTAATAATTTTTAGGTGTTTATTTTAATATTAACTGATTAAAAATATCTATTCAAATATATAGTTTTAATGTACAATTATGGTTATATGGGAGAGGCAGTTTGTTAATTATGTAATTTGTTAGATTAGTATGTCTTTAAATTATTAAAATATCAATACATTTTTGTTATTTGTGTTAGAACAGGTTGAGGAGAAAGATTCTATAAGCCGTGAAGATTTAGGACGAGGGCTAGAGGCATGCTTGCTTTCATCGGAAGAACTGGGAGTGTTCTGCATCCCTTTGATTTGTGAGAAGCTGTCGAGTGAGCTCAGTCTAGCGCAGATGGATTCTCTTAGCCTACTTGTAAGTCTAGCTTCCATTCATCATACTCTCTTTTCATACTTGTAGCTAATTTTTTATTTATTTTTTTTTTTTCATGGAGACTATTCAAACTATATATACTGTAACACTAACAGCACGGTATATTTATATTTATTAAATGTCAAATGCAGAATTTGAAGAAGAAAAAAGCTAGATCAACTACACAATTCATTTAATGAACACATTTGTTTCCAAGGAAATCAAACATCTACAAATTATATTCTTCTTGAGGTAGCGATGGTACAAAGGTCAAAAGGAAGCTCCATCCTGTAGATCTCTCGGTGATAGACCTGAACTGGGCACACAGCGTCTCTCCCTCATCCTCATATTTTTTAATTATGGAAAGCTCCTTATCTCCCATATGCAGCAATAAGGGTGAAATATGAAGCTTGCATCTACGAGAAGAGGAATGAATTCTGGAAAAAAAAAAAATTAAAACAAAATTATGCAAAAGTAAGCTTGATGATTCTTCCCTAGAAGATACCGCATTGTTTTTTTTTTACATGGAGCTATGCAGGTGGAAAAATGTATTTCGTATACAAATAATTACTTCTTAATTAGTTAAAATTAAATTAATTCTAAAACATTTTTGTTATGTTAATGATTTTTGAAGTAAACATTTCTTTTGGATTCATTCAAGAATGTTTTTGCGTTATTTCCTTTTATCTACTTCATACTTCTGAAAACAAGTGATCGCCTTTGTGCAACTCCCCATGCATGTGGCTTTTGCAAATATATATTAACCCTTAAAGGGGAAAATATTTACTAATTATCGCTCAAATACACACACACATATGCATGGACGCATGTATATTCGTTCTTATATTTATTTATTAAAATTTTCCTATTTTATTACACTATCTGTTAACACCTTAGAGGTCACAATTTTTGTTCGGTCATTACCAAACTCGATATTTAGTTGTGATTATTCAAAAATTCTATATCCATACATGATATATAACCGTTTCACGCAGCACTTAAGTTCATAGTCAATATCTGCTTAAATCTGGCTAGGAATAAGGGGGTGGGGGAGGGAGAATTCAAAAATTCAATCAAATACCTCCGTTATATTGAATATATTAAAATGTTATTCAATCAGTCGTGTTAAATTATTGATGATCTACAATTGTTGTTCTATAAATTTTTTCAAATCAAATATTAAGCTATTCACACTTTCTTGCTTTCAACCTACTTCTACGCTTCCTGTTTTCCATGTAGAGTATCCCTCTAACGTTGGGAGTTTTATGTATTCCATCCTGTGGATAATACACACATTTCAGTAATTAACAATAGTTCGTAGGAAGATAGAATAATTATAAATACTATAAAAACAATAAAAAAAATATAAAAAGTACATTTGTGTATTAACAGTAGGTGTGGATCTACAAAATGGTAAAAGTTTCTGTTTGTCAGTCAAGTAATATACAATCATATAAGAGGTGATCAAATGTCTGTTCAGGTCTCATTGTCACATTTGTGTTTGTTAGTTTAAATTTGTACAAGTACCTTTCTTACTTGATTTTTGCTGATTTTTAGTACTTCTCTACTTGATGGACTTTTTTTATCCTGCATATATTCCTTATAAAACAAAGGATTATTGAATGTATTAAATTTGTTTGCTTTGTTTTTAGTCGAAAGGAGTACGTGTGTGGAGCATAGAGCTGGTGAGTGAGGGCTTGCCTCGGCTTTGGGACGGGATGAAAGGGCTGCTGATAGCTACGTCCGACCAGCACCTAGCAACTCAAGCTGCAGATGCTCTCATATCCATGCTCGCTGCATTTTCAAGTGCTGTACTCAGCAAAGCTGAAGCCAAAGCATTCACTTCGTTCCTTGATAACATCTCATTGAGTAAGTTTATTGTAACATTTACAATTTCCAGAGCTATAGCATTCATTGGAAAGGGCATAATAAATGGCAAATATGCGAAATGTTTTTAAGTAGTTGCAGCAAATCAAATTGTAATAGTCGCCATTAGGAGCACTTCACTAACAGCACGGCATATTTGTATATTGGATGTAAAGTGGAAGATTTGAAGAGGGGAAATGTATCAACTCCAGGAATTTGGTGTTCATGTGATGAACACGTGTTTGCAAAGAAATCAAAAATCTACTCAATAGGTTCTTTTTGAGGAAACGGCAGTGGGAAGGTCAAAGCATGCTACTGTGGGAACAACTCTCGCACGAAACATACATTACTATTGAAGATCCTGTTTGCCCTTTTTTTCCATCGAAGCTGTCGATATGAGTCCATACTTGACATACTTATTGATTTAATGCTCTAAATTTCTTTAGGTTGAGATTATTTGTTTTATCTGTATTGTTTTATGTTATATAATTATTAATAATTTGGATGCCAATGTATAATGAATCACCATCTGTTCCCCACTTGTTAACCTGAGATCCTTTTGTTAATAAAGAAATGCTGATTTATCTTCATAAAGAGTTAATATAGTATTTATTAATATACATTTTTATTCTATTTTCCAATGTTATTACAATATATTACCTTCATTCTTCAGGGCATTTCCCTTAAGGGAATTCAGCTATTGATGTTGTACTCATGACACGATTTTTGAGAAATTTCTTCAACTGGCCATCTATCCTATCTAGTAGACGATGAAAATGAAGGCCATTCAAAATTTTATATATATATATATATATATATATATATATATTTGGAATAAAATTTTTATATTAAGATATTAGAATTTTTTTTTTAATATAAGTGTGTTATTTTTTTTAATTAGCAATGAGACTCATAATTATTAATATCTATATGTTTGTATAGGCCTTATAGACCTATATAATTCAATTGAATCTAATATGACTATCTGCACCTTCAAACAGGCCAATATTCCTGATAAGAATCTATAATCATATAGATAAATATACCCAATTTTTTTTTGCTTATAAAAATAAGGGCAAATTAAAAGAAAACAATATTAAATGGAGCATATGAAGATTACCAACCATAATTGAAATGGACTCAAATAACACTTTATATAAGAAAAATTCTTTGATTTCACTACTAGCCCAATCCCCTACTACTTTCTTTACTTCTATCTTTTCAGTTTTAGTTGCATAAAACATAGGTTTTACTTCCAAGTTTTAATAAAGTAAACAAAAATTAAAGCTAAAATTATTTTCAGGTACCCATGGTCTACTGAGTGACCCAAGCCTATCACTGTTTGTTCCTACTTTGAAGCTCCTCTCCAGAGTAGCTCGTGTCTCAAATATCACAGCCACATTTATCATCAAAATGGTAAGACAAAATCCTTTAATTAATTGATGAGTGCACACAGTGAACTGAGGAGACAGAATTTACCTTAGCCTAGATACCTTGTTGCCTATACAATTGTTGCTCTGTACATTTTGTTTGTTGCTTAAATATTAGGCAAGTTGTTCATACTTTCTTGTTTTCAACCTTCAGTAAAACTCCACTTCTACTATCTGATTTTTCTTATAAATAGAGAACATATGGTGACATGTGATTAGTAGTCTGTCATATTATGCCATACATGGGAAATGTTCTAAGTTTACGCAGCCCTTGTGTTACAGACTGTTATCATAATGACAGAATGTACATTCTCAGTAAATAACTCAGTTTATACAAATTCCCTTTATGCGCATTAACAAATTAAATTGCGTACAGTTTATTAACACATTAAGTAATATACCTTTTAATATTTTTTTTTTTTTTACTTTCTAGATTCTGCCTCAGATGTCTGGTCTCCTAGAGTCTTCAAAAAGTAGTACAGACAAAGACATTGTCTTGAGGGCTGTTGATCCAATATTAAGCTCTTCCGTTGAATACGACTGCTGGGAGGCAGGTGAGTGCCCTCAATAATCTATTCAAAGATTGATTTTCCTGTTTTGTCCTGGTGTGTGGTATCCAGTATTTACCTTACCATTGACTGATTGCTAGTCATATGGTGCGTACTTCCAATAATGCAGAACCAGATCAGTTATATCCTATTTACTATTGATCTTACAGGAGCCTCCCATTGGCTATGACTGTTGGTGAACAGGGTCCTGCCCTGGGGGGGGGACCTCTAGACACTGATCAATTATCTTTTCCGATATTGTAATATTAATTTCTTTAGTAGCCTCTAACTTCTATGTTATAGCGGAGTCACTGATTTATCCCTAGTGAGTCCTGGTTGGAACTCTAGTGATAGCTATTTTTGTATTATTGTTACCAAATATCATATTTAATAATTTTGTGTAAACTTAATGATTAAGCTTGTTAAGGCAGAATTTGTACCAAGAGGAGTGGAGGATTAAAGGATGAAAATACAACTATCTACTTTATTTGTGTCCGGTTTAAAAAGCCAAACTTATTAACAAATGAATGGATTGGGTGGTAAATATTAATCAAGCTATTTGTATTTTTATTAGGTAATCCTCACACTAACTTGCGCAATTTTCATAAAAAACTAATGATCAAGTTCATCAGAGAAGCCATGCTGTAATATATAACACTCATGTTAGGTTTTTGTTAGAGAAGAGCCTAATACATTTTATTCTGTTAGATGGATGCAGTGAGAAACTCCTCAATCTGCTTCGGCTGATTGTATCTCTTATAAATGATCCAGTTTGTCGAGCGAGTGCCTTCCACTGTCTTTCAACAATAGCTTTTAACATTCCAGACAATTATCGGAAGGAGCTTTATGATTATGTAATTAGAACTGTCGCTGATGAATCCTCTCAGCATAATAGGTAATATCATTTATTTATCTTCTTTAAATCCTTCATTAATACCTTTAACTTGTATATAATAACCTTTTAAGAAATTTTTCTTAAGGGAAAAGAACTATTTTGTTTGTACTGATGGGACAACTGGAAAATTTCCATAAATTGTCAATTAAACATATCTAGAAGATAATGAAAGTTCTGCTTATTGAAATTTATGGTCTGGCTGATTCACAAACATGTGATAATACACAAGGATATAATCCTCTACTCACGTATAAAAACAAGCTGTAGGTATTTATTACACATTTAAACAAAATGTTTAAGCAAAATGAGGATTCTGTTTCTTTAGCAAATAACAAGAGTTTTTATAAATACACAACTCAACTCTGTGATTCAAAATCTGATGACAAAAATCTGGCCTGATAGTAATGACGTCTTGGTTCCCACCAAATTTAATAAATTCTTCTCTCATATATAAAAATTGTACGTCTTACAGAGGCTGTGCAAACTAAGATTTCCGACTTGCTAGAATGAATAGATTGTATCACAATGAGTGAGTGATACAAGCACAAATGATGTAATCTGCACATTCTAATATCTGTTTGCCCCTATTTCAGTATCCTTTGTCCACAACAACTAAGATTTAAGACATGAGATTTTCAGTGAGATAGTAGGTTAAAGTGAAACACATCATTAGGAATGATGGCTTACTGAAAACTGAAAGCACATGGATACCTATAATTATAATACTATTCAAGTAGGAGAAAGTTGGATAGAACAATGTTTGTAGTAGAATATAATATCAAAAAAATTAGTTAAGTAACATATTTTGATCTGGCAAGTAATATTGGAAATATTTGGGATTATACGTTTCAGCTGATAGTTTATTTCAAGTGTGATATCTTGTCTCTTATCTAAACTTTTTCTATGCCTCTGCTTGGTGGCATTGAGCATACGAAGGAAAGTACTAATACAGGGATATGTCTTGGTTTATTTAACTCCAGCCTTCAAACTGGTGTGATTTTGGATCTTGGGTTTACTTATACTGAATAATAATAATAAAAGGCTGTTTGTTGCTTAATACTATTTACTACATAGGCGTATGTTAAAAATGAAATGTCTGCCACCAGGGGCTATGTAAATTATGAAGATTTTCCAGTCGCTAGAATAACAAGTTGATGTCATCTTGTCAATCCCCCCCCTCTCCTTCCATCAATTTTAGCCATGAATGAGTATAATCTTTAGTGTTGAATGAAGTGGCTAAATATCTAGTATGTTATTGATCAGCTAAAAATTTTAGGCCAAGAATGTACATTTAATTAATGATGTGAAATATCACTTATTGCATGTATCTTACATCACAAATGTCTGTGAAAACAATATTCGTTGGAATCTTGGAATATGATGCTTCATGTTATGTTGACTGAGCAATAGAAAAAGTGGGGGCTTAATGAAGTCTGAAAACAAAAATATACCGAAAACTTGCAGAATATTTGAGATAGAGATAAAGTGCATAGAATAACAATTATAAAGATTAATTGTACAACAAGACTGGTTTTATGAAAATGTTTTATTCAACTCATAATAATGAAGAAATTATGAAATACAATTTTCTCATTCTTTAATCTCCTCTTCTGAACCAATTTCAGCCATTAGCAAACTTGATCATTTTTTCTATAAAATCCTTAATATCAAGTTTGGTAACAAATAAATAAAAATTTCTACTGCTAGAGCTGTAACAGAGAAGTGTGTGTGTGTGTGTGTGTGTGTGTGTGGTGTGTGTGTGTGTGTGTGTGTGTGTGTGCGTGCGTGCGTGTGTGTGTGTATTGGAAAACAATGTGATGATTGTATCAGAAATTATGTATTTTATGATATATTTGAAAATAGAATGTCTTTGATCCTGTAATGCCACTGCAATATTACGTAATGTTCGTAGCTGTTTGGAAAGCCCTTCATGCGCTGTTAAGCTTTAACTGTTTAGGATTGGAGCGAATTTTAAAGCAAATTTGAAAAATATCATCAGGAGTATAGCCTCTATAAGATTATTTCCTTTAAAGAAAGTCTATTGAAAGGAAAATTTATTCTTGATGCATTTTCCCACTGACTGTACTCTATTTAGTTCCTGTTTTATATTTCAGAGAGGCTTGTGGCAGATTCATTACCTCAATTTCCAACAAGTTTCCCGATGAAATAGAGGCACAGCTCATCAATCCATTTGCTATTAGAGGTAATATTATGCTTATTTACAGTTATATGAAAGTCCGTCATGCCAGGACTGCATAAACTAAGCAGATTTCCTGCATGTTGAATGACACACTCACCATATACTCAACTTTCAAAATTCAATGAGTAGAAGTGGGGGGTTTACTAAAGTCTAAAAACAAGAATTTTTTAATAACCCGCGTAATATTTGAGTTACAAGAAACTGTATAGAACAACGATTGTAGAGCATCACTAGTTTAACAAGATCGGTTCTATAATACTTTTTGATCCAACTCATAACAATGGAAATATTTTTAATTTTTGTGCTCCCCTCCCTCTATAGCCCTTTTCCTGATTCATTTTCAGCCATTTACAAATCTGATCTTTATTGCTTATTGAAACAGTTAAATATTGACTATGGTCTGAAATATAACATTTTTGGGTCAAAATATAAACTTTTAATTGGTGTATGTCATTGGTGTGGGTACTTACTGTGGCAGAAAACAAGAAAGAACGAATAACTCGGTTAATACTTGAGTTAGGGGAAAATGCATAGAACAACAATTGTAGAGCATCAATAGTTTAACAAGATTTGCACTATAACATTTTACGATCCAACGTATGATACAGAAATATTTTGAATTTTTGAATTCCCCCTCTATTATTCCGAAGCCCCCATTATTCCAGGTCCGATTTCAGCCAATAACAAACACGATCTCTTGTGTTGTCTGAAATGATTAAATATCGCGTATGGTAAAGATAAAACAAATATTTTTAAGTAAAGAACAGAAAATCTTCATTGATGATGTCATCATAACATATTTGCACGTACCTCACAAAGTAAAAGTTCAATGAAAACCATATTTGGTATTTAACCTTGGAATGAAGTAGTTCATGATAGAATGGCTTATAATTAATGTGACATGAGTAGGAGTGGGGGTATACTGAAAGCCGAAAACAAAATATCTCGGTTAATATTCATGACATAGAATATATATATATATATATATATATATACTAGCTCAGATACCTGGCTTCACCCGGGAATTCATTGAATGATATATCTTATAATCATGGAAGAATTAATACTAATTAACATTCCTAGTTTTTTTAAGTTCGGTTCAATCGTTAGTGCCCAACAAAATTGTTGGCTCCCGCTCTAGTTTTTAGTGTATATCTCGTTTATACTTTGTTATACGATGATAGTGTATATAACAAAAGTTACTTTAAATAACAAAATAAACAACTTGTGTCATGTGCATATTTGCAGAAAAACCAATAGAAAATGAAATACC
This sequence comes from Riptortus pedestris, assembly GCA_019009955.1. Lineage (NCBI taxonomy): Eukaryota > Metazoa > Arthropoda > Insecta > Hemiptera > Alydidae > Riptortus > Riptortus pedestris. The sequence continues at coordinate 182,020,223 of CM032229.1, read as the reverse complement.
GCTATTTTTAATTTCAGGCCTCCCTTACAACCCCCACTCCTACCCGTCTCTAGAAATGTTAGTATAGCTTATTATAATAAAGGTGTTAGTGCTAATACGCATACCGAGTTTTATTAAGTTCGGTTGAGTCTTTTGTGCCAAATAAAATTGTTGACTCCCGCTATAATTTTTAGCGTTTGCCGCCTTAATACTTCTGTATACGACGATAGTGTATATAACAAAAGTTTCTCTAAATAACTCAATAAACAACTTTTGTCAAATTCACATTTTCCAAAAAACCAATAGCAAACGAAATATTGCTACTTTTAATGTCAGGCCTCCCTACAACCCCCACTCCAGCCCGTCCCTAGAAATGTTGGTATGGCTTGTTATAATGAAGGTGTTAGTGCTAATATACATACCAAGTTTTATTTAGTTCAATTGATTTTTTTGTGCCTAATAAAATTGTTGACTCCCGCTATAATTTTTAGCGTATCTCATTTATACTTCGGTATACTACGAAAGTGTATATAAAAAAAGTTACTCTAAATAACAAAATAAATAACTTTTGTTATCTGTATATTTGTCGAACACCAATAGGAAACGAAATATCGCTATTTTTAATTACAGGCTTCCCTTATAACGCCCACTCCTGTTTGTCTCAGAGAATATTAACATAGCCTAAAGTCTAAGTTGGGTTAGTAGTAATATACATACCAAGTTTCATAAAATTTGGTTCAGCTGTTTATCCGTGAAAAGGTAACAAACAGACACATAAGAAACAAAATGCAGTTATGGTGTCTATGACATGTGAAACGAAAAGTTATCGTGAAATTTCGCGAAAAAAATCAATGTACAGACAGTGGTTACAATTATATATATATATATATATATATATATATATATATATATATATAACAACATTTATTGAACAAGGCTGGTTATATACAGTTTTTTAATCTGATATACAATAACAGATATTTCGAATTTACATGAAACCGCTTGTATATTGAGTTTGGTAATATTTAAATGACATTACGATTACTAAAGTATTACCAGATAAGTATATGTACACACACACACACACACATCAAAGGGAAATGTGCTAAAAACATAATGCTCATTCATGGGTACACTATTCCTTTTCTTTACTTTCTATTGCATAATCTTATCAATATTTTTATTTATGGTTTCCATTATATTTAATTTGGTGTTTCAGAAGATTTAGAGTTGGCTAAGATGGTGCGGACGCTGGAGCTGCTGACGTGGATCGGGAGTGCCCCACCCCTCACCCTCTCCGCGTCACGCCTTCTCCTCTCATATATAACCCATCCACCAAACCCACTCTTCAAGACATCAGCTCTCAATTTACTAAAGTAAGCAGTTTCTTTATTGTATAATTTTTTTTGTTTCCATAGTTTGGTCTGACTGCATTTATTAAAAATCATTCGTCAATAGAGGAACCTTATAATTTTATCCTAGCACAGTTCAAATAAAGTTTATTTTAAATGTATAGTTAGTATATAAAATAATAATAAATAAATTATACATTTTATAATTTATAAACTTAACTAATTGTAAGTGACTAAGTTATTTATTCAGTTGTTAAATAAAACATTTTATAAAGTTTAGTTTGTATTGGCCATTCTTTCCAAACACATGGATTTATATTAGTAAAGAAGGGACAAAAATGTCTGTCACGCAGGGGATGTGTAAACTAAACAGATTTCGAGCAAACTGGTGTGACACACTGTTGGTCTCATCTCACTATGTATTGTTTATTTTTTATTTTTTTTAAATCCGATTAGTAGAAGTGGGGGTTTACTGGAAACAAGGAAGTACGAAAACTTTCTTAATATTTGAGTTGCAAAAAAATGTAATGAACAAGAATTGCAGAGAATAAATAGCTGAGAGATTGGTTCTATAACATTTTTCACTCCGACTCATAGATATTTTGAATTTTTGAATCAATTTTTGATGAGTAACTTCATTCCTTTAGATACTTCTTACTATTTTTGTTTCTCTAACTCAATTATATCCAAGAGATCAATAAAAAGTAATTATATATAAAAAAAGTTCAATTTAAATTGCATACCGTGCTGCCCCTATTTCTCAAAAAAATACCAAATACAAGACTGGACGGTTATGGGACTACTGTTCGGCTCAAGAGGAGTCCTCCACCAAAAAACGGTGAAGACATTAATAGAGCATGGGCTGACAAAAGATGATTTGAAGGAGTTATCCACACTTATACTAAAATCATCTATTCTCATCTGGGTGATAGGAATTTATTTAGTGACTAACTCATTAAATAAAATCCTTAGTCAAATCATGGTGAAAAGAAAAGGGTGGCAACGTATAGGAAACCTGTCCCAATTAGCCTTAGCAGCACAATGTGTACATTAATAAATAACAGTATATGGTGAGATGAGATCACCAGTGTGTTATCCAGAATGTGGGAATTCTCCTTAGTTTATGCAGCCCCAGACTTTTTTTAAAATGAATCGTAATTCAAAGAAAAATGTGAATAACAAAATAACGGATATTTTTTATATATCAAGTATAACTTTATGATAATACTAGCATGTAGGCAATAGGGGGGGGGTTCTCTCAAAATTCCTTCATCACATGTGGCATATATCAAGCTTGTAAGTGTCATGAATACACACATTGATTAGTACAATAAGGTTCCTGAGCACTCCATGCCCACACACCACTTTACATTATGAAGAGCCTAGAAGGTTAAGAAATATTTATTGTTGAAAACGTGTGATAATTGGTGTTATTGTTTTAGAGATTTCAGTAGTAAGTGCGGGGGAGAAGTGCTTTCTGTTCTTGGGCGAGAGTCTGAGCTACCATTGGCAGTGATCAGTACGTTCTCCGCTCAAGACTCTAATGCTACTGAAGCAGATCTCTTAGCAGCTGCCCCTCTCATCACCAATATAATACGAACACTTGATGCAAGGTAACCTATATTTCTATTTGTATTTTTCGAATGAGATCACCAAATTTGCTCATAAGCTATTTTCAGTATACTCTTATATCTCTTGGAGGCAAAGGGACAAACTTTAAAAAAAAATATTATAATTTTACCTCACTTTATTAAACAGCCGTTCTACTACACGTTTTTCTTTTTCATTCCTTCCAGAACATATCTGAAAAAGTCTGATTTGGGCACCCCATTAGTTCCTTGAGGGGGAGTCAACAAATTTTTGTAATTTCAATATTTCCTTTACAAGAAAGTAATAAAATATGATGGCTGAATGTGATATCCTTCCTTTCTTAGAGAAGGATCCAGTTTTGAGAAAAATTGTTGCCCTCAGCTCTGGAGTGACTTTGATTTTAATTTGAAGATCTATTCCTGAAGAGGTACTATATAAAATGTGAAACACATAGAACGGATGTTTTATAAAGTGAAGTTAAAGTTTGAAGCGTTCTGAAAAATCTGTCCCTTTGTCTTCTACTAACATATATTGAAGTTTATTACTATTACATCATACTCTATTTTCTTATCTCGACTGTAATACTGGTGACATTAAAGTACTTATTAAAATAAAATGTATACCACAAATACCAAAAGGGTAAATGACAAAACCTAATGCCAAATAGCATTCTCTGAGTGTCCAGTCAAAGAGAATCAATACATTAATTTTGTAGTCATTCAAATTTTAGGCTAGGGGAATTCGACATGTTGACTTTTATATAAACTTGAACAATAAATTTTTATCTATAGAGTATGGAAATGAAAAGTAAACTTGGTCGCAGGTCTTGTTTCTCCTTTGCAACCTAGGACAATAGCTTATTCCCTAAAAGGAAATTCATTGATAATCCAATAAATAAAGCCTTTTTTATTATCAGTTTTAAATAATGGATTGATTGATTAATTCATGGAAATATAAAGATAATTTAATTTCCTGAAAGTTTCTGTAATATTGGCCAATAAAAGCAACATTACATTTCATATATTTATGCAATTTGGTCGATCTGGTTTATAAATGCAATGGAAGGTGAAAATAAATTTCCTGAACCAAATAACTCACAAAAAAATATAGAATGTATAGAATAGAATTCTACCAGCTATCAGTGGAAAACAAATATAAATCAACTTTCATTTATTTGCATTTAATAATTTAATAAATGTAGAAATTAACTTGAGGGATTGAGGGCAACATTATAACAAAAGGGGAGTCTTATATAGACTTAAATCTAATATACAAAAGGTATTTAACTAGGAGCAGGAGATGTATGGAGACCCAAGTGTCTGGATGTTTCTGCATAACGGGGGGGGGGGGGTCAGGTATTCCAGAAAGTCTATGTGAAGACAATAGCTCTGCCTCCAAGAACTCTATGTACCAGTCTTATTCAACTTCCACACTTTCCTTTTCATATTTCGTTTTCTATTGTATCACCTTTAATAGCCATATTAGCAATTTTTTAACAAAGAAGTATATATGCATGCATACACACACACAACAGGCTGACTTATGGTCCACGAGGTGGAGCAAAGTAGAGAGGAGAGAGACACAAGCAGAGGGGGCTGGACGGCCTGAGCGTTAACTCACTCAGCGTTAGGAATACTGTCCAAGATGATTACACAGACCCAGGTCCTTCAAGGACTCTAGTTGCAGGTAGTAAGACTCATTAGAATAGGAAATTACTTTAAAAAGCACTTGAAATTCTTCAGGTGAATGTAACATATAGTGAAATATTTGTGTTGTGTTTTAGTGAACAAAAGCGAATCGTTGGTGCTGCTCTTCAACTTATCAGCTCTAGGATCTATGATAATTCTTCCCCGAGGCTCGAACTGGTGAGTGTTCCATACCTTATATCCTCCATTACTTAAATACTTTTCTATATCATCTCACGGATGAGAACGCAATGGTTGTACAACTCATATAAAGTTTAAAAATAATCCAAATTCATTTGAGCTAGCTGCTTTAATTGGAAAGAAGACTATATTGGACTTTCCAAACAAAGAAGTCTGTTAGACTTCGTATAATTATTTATCATATTATAGTATAATCTAGAGTACAACTCTAGATGGCTTGAAGATGGTGCCTGTGCATCGAAAGCGCTTGCCAACTGTACTGGTTTATAGCCAATCTTGTTGCAGATTTCATTTTATATAAATGTTTTATACAGCTTTGAATAATAATTGAGAATTTGGATTTTTTTAATTTTCAGACTTCAGTAAACCCCCACTATAAGTCATCGTGTTTTAATAATAAGTGAATATATCATGAAATCTCTTATTCTATACTTAAGTGTCAAATATTGTTTTAAACATATATTTACTAGATGAGATACACGCAAATACATTTTGTGATGGTATCATCACTTAAGATTTTATGGTCTTAACTTGAAAATGTATATTTGATATATAACATACTCAATATTTAACTGTTTCATTCAACACTAAAGACTATAAAGCTAGATATTTGTTAATGGCTCAATTATCACGAGTTAGATCAAAACATTTTGTTGGACTCATTTGGTTGAACTATTGATTGCTCTCCAATTGTTGTTCTTTACATTTTTTTTTGTAACTCAAATATTTCGTGAGTAATTCTTATTTTCTTGTTTTTAGTCTTCAATAAACCCCCCTTCTTCTACTCATTGGATTTTAATTTAGAAATAGAGAATATTTGGTGGGATTAGATGAGTAGTGTCATACCAGCATATGGAAATCTTTTTTGGACTTTATTATATGTGGTTGGTAATCGAGCATGATATGAATTTGCTGTTTGTTGTATCATAGTAGAAGTGTTGGTTACCCGCTACAATATGAATCTCTTTTATATTGGCAGATGCTGGTTGAAGCGTTGGTTGCTGGACTCCTTCCTGAGGTCCTCCCTGACCTTCCTCTAGACCTTGTTGCAACGCTCATAGATTTGTCTACATCACTCGAATTGGAGACACCTCGTCGTTCAGCGGCTACAATAATTGCTCTCTATCTCAATAAGTCTAATGGCGGTATGTGGAACATTTATTTTTAAAATTTATCTATATAAATAATCTCCGTTTGTTTGATTTTATGTTTAAATGTGACAGGGATCATTTTTTTTTTTTTCATATTTCAGACCATAAGTAGAAACAATGCCATCAAAATTGAAAATCTTATCTGGTTGCTCATTTGTTTCTGAATCATTCCAAAATGGTTAGGATGCTTTCAATGGACTTTTATATAGGGTTGGCAAATAAGTCCTTTCGGTTTTTTAAGTTGAAAGAAAACTATTGTATATTTTGAACATAATTTTTATTTTAATCTACAATGTAATGTCCATTATTTTCTATTACTTTACCCCATCTCTCCATCAGCTGAATAATCCCATGCTCATAGAATGTCTGTGGTTTATTAGCGAAAAAATGATCAAGGTGCTCCCTGACACCCTGTTCGTTTTCAAACCGTTTTCCACCTAAGGAATTTTGTAGAGACCGGAATAAGTGGTAGTCACTAGGAGCAAGGTCCGGTGAATAGGGAGGGTGGGGCAAAAGATCCCATCCAAGGGCTAACAATTTGTTGCGGGTGACTAACGAAGTGTGGGGCCTGGCATTATCATGATGGAAGACGACACCCTTTCGATTTGCCAGTTCTGGGCGTTTTCGTCGAATTGATTCATTCAATTTTGTTAATTGTGAGCAGTATAGAGTGGAATCAATTGATTTACCTTGTGGCAGCAGGTCATAAAAAATCACACCCTTGAAATCCCACCATACAGAAAGCATTATCTTCTTTGGGTGCAATCCCGCTTTAGATGTGGTTCCAGGTGGTTCGTTGCTAGGTCTCCAAGATTTTTTTCGCACCACATTATCGTAGACAATCCACTTTTCATCCCCTGTCACAAGTCTTTTAAGAAATGGATCGTTTTCTTGACGTTTTCAAAGGGTATCGCAAATGGAAATGCGTTTTGCCAAGTTGGTTTCAGTCAGTCAGAGAGTGGGGGACCCAAACATCCAGCCTAGAAACGTAGCCGAGCTTCCGCAAATGATTTTCTACGCTTGTATGTGATATGTCTAGGGCCTCAGCAATGTCTCGCACTGATTGGGAAGGATTTTGATCGACTATAGCCTTAACATCAATGCTTTAAATTTCTTGTGGACGACCAGGTCGTGGTGCGTCGTTTATGTCAAAATTCCCTGCCCTAAACTTGGCAAACCAATTTTGGCACGTGCGCTCTGTTAAGGCTTTATCCCCATAGACCCCGCATATTTTTTTATGAGCCTCTGCAGCTCCCTTTCCTTTTTTGAAATAATACAGCAACATATGCCTATAGTGCAATAAATTACCGTCCATCTTCTCAGCTGGATCACAAACGCAATACTGACCTAATCTTAACAAGTGTCGACAGACATAACTGTTTACATATTACAAATAGGATAAACAATCCTCTGTTGGGATTAATTGCATCAGATAAATGTGACATATTGTAAACAAAACATGAATACAAAAACCGAAAGGACTTATTTGCCAACCCTATATTTGTGTCAACTGTATAAAGATACAACATAGACTATTTGAGATTTTTCATCTAGGAGTGGGGATGGTTTACTTCGGTATCAAAACTCATATTTGCCAATGTCTTTGTTAATATTGGTTTCTTCAAGAACAAATTATGTTTAAAATAATGATTATAGTCCTAAGATGATATTTATTGCAGGAAGACTACATCTTTCTTTTCCTGAATTACGAGATCCTGTAGCACAGATCACTGAATATTATATAAGATGTATTATATATGTATATAATATTTATCTATTAACGCTCTAGTAGTCACAATTTTTTTTATCGTTTCCAAATTTGATATTTAAACAATTTATATAATTCTAAAGATCAAGTTTCTTACGAGGAAATCGGCCCAGTTTGAGGATGAGGTAAATTTGAAAATTCTAAATATCTGTGTTATTATAAGTTGGTTCGAAATATTGTATAGAACCAATCTTATGGCAAATTTAATTTCTTATTTAATTGGGTATTTGAGGAAAATTTTCAAAATATCTGTATTGAGTTCAACCTCAGTAGCTGATTTCTCTCAAGGGAAATCTGCTAATATGAAACAAATGAAAATCGGCTTTAAAGCTATTTATTGAGGTAAATTTATTTGTTATTAGACGAGAGAGAGAAGGTGCTGGATTTGGGCCGTAGAGAAATGGAGAAGGGCGGGAGTGCGGAGAGGGTTAGACTGTGTGCGTGGATCTGCAAGGCATTGGTACTACGTGGACACCTAGCTGCCTCTGACTGGATAGACCAGGTAATTTGTGAAAACCTAAAGTCCAAATTCTCTATCTCACATTTTACCTTTCTGTTTGCATATGTTCTTATAAGGTTGTTTGATAACTAGCTTTTCAGCTAAACTTCAGAATAGACTCCGGAGATCTTACATGTAAAAATATTTGATCTGGATATCACATGATTCCCTCGTTCTCCAACTAAATAAAATATTCAAATTGTTTTGCTGATCTAAATTTAAAATAATTTTACTTAAAAATTATATAACATATCTTTGTTTAAAAATGTCTTGGATTATAATTTATAAAACGTTTTATGATATACAGATGGCCCCTATACAAATCTTTTGTATTCCTACTATATACAGAGAAATTTACATTTTTTTATTTTTTTGCCCCTGTAACTCACCCTAACTCCTCCTCTTCACTCGGATTTGATAAAAACGGAAGGATGTTCCAAAAATCCCCAATAAGAAATTTCAAAATAAAGCTAGTTGTTTTTGAGCTATATATGCATACACAAAAGCAGACCTCACTCCCAAACTAGTCGAAATGGGTGGTGAATTTTTTACTTCTTATTAAGAAGTACAGAAAGTATTGTAATCACAAATTAATTCAGATTTCAGTGGAATATTCCATTTTGACCCTCCCTAATTCCATCTTGACTAATTTTGGTATGATATATGTACACCATAACCATATATTTATTTCCCCTTACTCAAAAATGACTAGCCTTAAAATGTTGAAATTTCATATTTCGGTCTGTTCACATCTAGTTGTGCAACTTCTCTTTCGATTGAAATCTACTAAGGGGGAGTGGAGGTTTAGTGAACGGTGAAAATGTAAATTTCTCCATACCTATTATATTATTGACCCAGATTTGTTGAGTTTTTTTTGTTTTGTTTTTGTTTATGATAAGGAAATCTATAAATTATATGCCTTGAAATTTCAAGCCCGATGTATTGGAATGTAGATATTCTATGTCACTCTCAAATGAAATAATTTTAAATGAAGTACATCAAAAAATGTTGTATATTTAATTTAATACTGATTTTTATTCTTCGATGCAGTTCATACAAGTATTTGATTCAGATTCATTAAAGAATAATAACAATGAAAGAAAAACTATTTTGGACCATACACAATTGTTCTTGTTGGGTTGTCAACCTTTCATTTGAATATGCGTTGTAACATCAAATAGTACAGAAATCATTACAAGAGTATGCACATAATTTTCTTCAAAATTTTGAAGAACATTTTAAAATTTAAGAACTTCTAGTACTTAGTTTTGGAAGAACTAAATTTTATACATTAACCTAGTTGCAGGACCATGGCAACATTGGTACTTGTTCTTCTCAAAATACATTCGTAATTCCACAATTATACTGGTTATATGTTTAAAAAGGCTATTTTTGTATAATCATAATGAGAGCTTCAAGTGATGGTCCTGCCTTATTGAGAGATATTTAATAGTTTATTGTGTTCTAGCTACTAGAGTTCACAAACGATCCAGTCTTAGGAACCGAAGGTGCAGAGGCTATTCGGCTTGTCCTCGAAGACAATCCCTTATTTTCTACTCAAAACTACTGCAACATAGTGTAAGTTTAATATATACCTTTATTTATATCAATATATCTTAATATATTTTATGTTTAATGTATAACAATATATTTTTATTTATTCTGTTAGTGAACCTGTGGTTACATATTAGAAAGTCAATATTTTAGCAAATTTCCATTAAGTTTGTATTCTTGACATAGTTTTCAAAAAATATCTTCAAATGTCCTATCGATCCCGTGGAGAAAATGCGGTCCGTTCAAATCTCTCTCTCTCTCTCTCTCTCTCTCTCTCTCTATATATATATATATATATATATATATACTAGCTCAGATACCCGGCTTCGCTCGGGAATTCATTTGAGGCTGAATGGTGATGGTATATTTTTGGCAAGGCTTTACTTTGCACAATATTTTGACATTTACCCGTTCCAGTGTTTAGGGTTAATACCCGTTGTTGGCATTTGTTAATAATAAAATTATTTTTTTATGTAAGACTTCACCGCCCTGCATATTGTCATATTTCCCGTCTCCTGTGCATTATACATAGATTTGACCCCCACTCCTGCCAGTCCCTAGAAATGTTAGTATGGCTTATTATAAGGAAGGCGTTAGTGCTAATACACATACTGAGTATTTTATTTAGTTCGGTTGAGTCTTTTGTGCCAAATAAAATTGTTGTCTCCCACTATAATTTTTAGCGTATAACACCTTTATACTTCGGTATACGATGATAGTGTATATAAAAAAAAGTTTCTCTAAATAACTAATAAATAATTCTTGAAGATGCATTAGTAGTATATTACATGCTGTGCTTATACCTTTAGTCATAAAAAGGGCATTTCATCATAACACATGGTGACTATCAATTATACAAACTTCACAAATATTAAACTTGTTACTAAAAATCTGAAAACTACTAAAGCATTTAACAACTGGTAAATCCTTCATTATTACTCTACATATAAATGTAAAACTCACTTGGCAATTTATAATCATAAATTATTCCACTGGAGTTATTTCTCTTTTATTGTAAAATTTGACTTCGCCAATAAAAGAATTGCCTCATAGTTTAGGAATGTTAACCATTCAATCTAGAACTAACATGACTTCACTGCATTTACTGTCATTAGAAAATAAGTCCATAATTTATATTGTTGCAAAAATTAAATACTTGGAAGAATTGGACAGAGATATTCACGTGTTTGGGGAGTGTGGAGATCAAAGAGGTGCCGCTAATGGTCTTGCCCGTACTCGACCCTTCCAGTCCAGATGTCGAGGGTCCAGACAATTCCCCTTTGATGTATGCCGACGACCTATATAAAGAACCAGCCAGCCGCGAGCAGTCAGTTTTCTTCTCAAGTGCTCATGTGCGCGTTCGGTGCGACAGTGTAGCGCAGTAAAGGGTTTTTATAAGAAGAACAGTGTTGTGCTGTGACTGTAAGTTACAGTTTAATTCCATGTTTAAGACAGTGCAGTGCCGCGAAGTAAAGGACAGTGCAGTGCCATCTTCCTGTGAATTTCAGTGACCGTGAGTGAATTATTGGACTGTGTAATCTGAAGAACAGTGACGCTATCAGTGTATACTGTGAGTAGTAATTAAGAATAATTACCAAGTGTATTGTGCATTGTGGAATAAATTGTGCAGTGATAAAAACTGTGAAACTTGCGAGTATTTAATTTTGCAATCCAAAAGAACTCTTATTAAAAACGTTTATTATTGGTTTTGGTAATAAAAACGTAACAATATATATATATATATATATATATATATATATATATATATATATATATATATATATATACATACATATACATTTAAGCTATTTGATAGCCATGGGAACTTAATCAAATGTAAACCTGTTTCAGGCTACTTCACAAACAACGTGTGTTTGAGAAAATTGATAAGCTTATACTAAATGGATCAAAATCATCTAAGTCATACTCACTTGCACTAGCTTACATTCTCAAGAACTCACCACCAGCTCTTGTCCTTGGAAAACTTGATAAGGTAATGCTATACCCAGAGCCCTGCCTTTCATTGCGATATTAATTCTCTTTATATAAGGTATGGGGACCTCTTATGCCTTTTTGCACTGATTTTATATTACAAATATACTGAAGTATTCTATAAAAAATGTCTTGTGTGCCTCTTATCTGAAAATAACTTAATTCGATCTGCATACACATACGCACTGCATGCAGTCAGAGTGAGTTATTGTGGATGTCATAAGTTTTGAGAGAGCCTTCAAAGTGCTGTAGTTGGCATATGCCGCCTTTGATATCACTATAATGATTTAAATTATACAAAGCTATGATTTAATTTATATAGCTTAGTATTTCTTATTTCTTAAAATTAAATTGCAATTAATACATATTTATTACTGTTATTACCTTAACTTTAACTGTTTCATATATTTATACTTATACATAGGTAACCTAAAGACAACCTGAGCACATTAGATTGAGTGAAAGAGGCTTCTCATTTTCAAAATACCAACAAGCCTTAAAATCTCGTCTAAAAGCTCCTAATATCAGTCATCGGCTGTTATTTGAAGCAACACAGATAATATCTGTGAAATGGTATGCCATAGGGCAGATTAATATGTATTGAAAGAAGCTGGTTGTGTTTTTATTTAAACTGCCCTTAGCCAAAAGAAACAAGTACTTCATTAATATAAATTACCAATTATCCTAATTTCTAAAAACCTGGTTTTATATAAATCTGTCAACCCATTGAGATATAATGAATTTTGAAAATGAAAAGAGCACTAAGGAGAACCCCTATAATAAAATTATTTTAATTTTCTCCATGATTTTTAAAATGGGAACACTATTATCCTGATTAATTCACTTAATTCATAAAAGATTCGAGTTATGAAAAATTGATTCCAGAAGAAGCATAGCTACATCTAATTGACTTACTGTTTATTTAAGAATTTGATAAATATACCATGAATATTCCTTATCTCAGTTTTCTTTTTCACTACATATTGTTTCTTTTTAATAATGTGGATATTTTCTTCTATCAAACAGTATCAGTATGCTGTTTTCTAAAAAAAAAAAACAATATGTTGTGCACAAGAAAACTGAGATGTCTGTAGCTATGCTTCTTCTGGAATTGAATTTTCAAAACTCGAAACTTTTATGAAATAGATTTTTACATTATTTATCATTGTAATGTATCGATGTTATCAGGTCAAATCATCTTATAATAAGTGTACTACTCCTGAAGGGGCTTCATAGAATGAAATATGTAGAGGAAAAATAAATCAGTTGAAGATTTCACATGTTTTTCATCTATTGACCTTTGGTCATTTCCCCCTTCAATAAAGATTGAATTGAGGAGATTTCGACGAGATAAATGACAAAAGTACACGTCTTGACACTTGCTCCAGCATATTTAAAACAAGAAAATCTATACTTACTCATATAATCCTCACTCACTTCCTATTCCAGGGAATTATAGTATCATAGAATCTTAACTGCGTTATTTTTTTTAAAAGATTTAATAGCCACACTAATACAAAATGTCATTTAAATCTTATGGCTTAGGTTAGCCTTGTGAGTTAAGGGGTTAGACCTAATCTCACATGGTTATCCTAAAGTGCCGAGTCGATTCCCACCCAGGCAAGAGAATTTATATAGATTTAAATGAATTGTGTGTCACCTAATAAATAAAAAGTAATAATATTAAGTTCTTGTTATAGCTAAACATCTCATAATTATATTTTTGTTGTTTTATTCAGGTTCTTGATGTGATGGTGAAGTGTATTGAGGGTGATGATGCAAGCATCTGCCTAGCTATTCTCGAGATCCTATCTGCTCTTCTCCGTTCTCCCGACACTAATATTGGCCTCCTCGCTCCAACATTCATACCCCGCTGCCTCCAAGTTGCAACTACCTCACCACATATGGTCAGTCCCTTATTCGGTATTACTTATATAAGTTTATTAATAAAATATATTTAAGTATCCCTCATACTTATCCATAGATGAATATTTATAAGTAGTAATTTAGTATGGTTCCCTTAAGGGAAATCAGCTATTGGAGTTGTACTCATGATGTATGTTTGGAAAATTTCTTCAAATGTTTATTAATCCTGCTAAGGAGATGTTGGAAATGAGGCCCATTTAGAACTATGAATAGAATAGATATTTTAGAACTATATAGATGAATAGAATAGATATATTTGTCTGTTAATGCTTTAGCCTGATTTGTGTGTTGATCTTTACCAAACAACAAAAAAAATTATAGGGCATTAAATGACAAGCAAAATTGATTATTAAACATTTCCATTTTTTTGTTTTAATCCCTTCTTCTTCCTCCAGATCTGATTATGTCCATTAACAAATTTTTTCTTTGGTTTTATATGAATAGTTTAAACATTGAATATATTATTGACTAACTAAATATTTCAGTCTCTAGAGAATATAATCATTATTGAGGGCATCACATTGAACATGTTTACATGTATCTTATAAAGGTTTGTTGAAAACCATATTTGATAATTAATCTAGGAATTATCAATTCCTAGATTAATTATCAAATGATTCCTGCTCATTTAATATGAGATGTGTAGGAATGGGGGTTTAATTTTGTCTGAGAACTAAAAATATTTTGGCTAATATTCAAGATCGGAAAAAAAAAATGTATAGGACATTCATAGATAATTAAATTTATCACAAGATTGATTATAAACAAGTTTTTGATCTGATTCATAATAACAGAGATATTTCTATTGTTTCACCTCTTCTCTAAACCCTCCCCTTTTCCCTGGTATGATTTCAGCCATTCATAAATTTGATCTATAGTTTTATATGAAATGCTTGATTAGATAAACTTCTAGAGAGTTAACAGACATATGTATGTATATAATATATATATTTCATATACATGCATAAATACAGACATATGTTAACTCTCTAGCAGTTAAGGCATGATACATCTACCCCTACCAACAGCAAGCTGAAGTTAAAAATATGTGCAGGTTTAATCCCTGCCAAGGAAAAACTATAGTTCATGAGTTGTTCACCAGAGCGTGCTAATATCGCAGTGATTTTGGATTTGAGGGAGTCTTAACAAATACATACGTCTGACAAGCCCCTCGGGATGACTAATGATTATGACTGTCTTAGATCCCATCTACAGGCTGACATCATGAACTTTCCACAGATACTCTGGGTACAGTGGTATTTATGTCTATTTACATAATCATTTGGAACAGGCCTCATTGTTGGCATCTCCTTAGTAGGATCAATGGTCATTTGAAGTAATTTTTCTTTTTTGTGGTTTCCCTTAAAGGAATGAGCAGTGCTCACAGGCTAGAAAAGATGAGTGCTCACAAATGGGCTTTATTATTTTTTTTCTCTGATAAATTTGTTATCAAATATTATTGTACTGTTTCAGGTTCTACGACAGGAAGCACTAAAATGCATTCTTTTATTTGCTAATTTCAAAGCAGTCGATCTCATCCCGTACAAGCGCACGGTAAATCATTCAATTTAAATATTTAATAATTAGTATAACCATAATAGTGTCTCTACTTTATTTGACTGGTTAATTAAAGCATCTGTCTCTTTCACAGTGTTTTTTTATTAGTGCTATAAAGCTACATACAGAAAGAAAAGCAAACTAAGTACACAAATGAAAGAGGTTGACTCAAAAAGCCAGTATACCATGAATTTGTTTATATTGTTTTAGGGGACCTTTGTAGTAAGTATGTGTGTTTTCATCAATTAGGATTTTACGCTAGACACAAAAATTTAGATCAATACTACACTTGATATTGAAGCATTTTGTGTTTCGCTTAAAATTATATTCATTAATTTCTGAAAACCAAGAAGTGGAAATTACCAGGAATCGAAAATTGGAAATATGTTCGCTGTTATGAGAGTCACTTTTAATTAGATTGATTAATCTGTTTTGTTACTCACAGTAGATTGATTAGTCAGTTTTCTAGCAGCTTTTCATTAAATTGATGTCTATTTCATCAGATTGATTAATATGTTCTGTTTGTTGTCATTTTTCATTAAATTGGTCAATCTGTTTCATTAGATTGCTTTTTATGTTCTGTTTGCCACTTTTCATTTAATTGTCTTTAATCTGTTTCATTAGATGGATTAGTCATTTTTCATTTAATTGATTGGTTTGTTTCTTAGAGTATTAGTATGCTTTGTTAGTCACTTTTCATTAAATTACTCAGTTTGTTTCTGTTGACAATTTTCATTTAATTAATGGGTCTGTTCGGTAGCCATTTTTCATCCATTAGATTAAACAATCAGTTTCATTAATCACTTTTATGGGATTCTCAATAAATTTAATTAATCTCTCTGCATATAGGAAATTATTTGGTATACTGTGATGATTTTATTGATTATAATTGGCCCATCTTTTTCTGTGAGATTGTTTCCTGTATTTGTGCTGTGTTTAGTTACTGATTTCTGCTTGGTTTCGTAGGTGGTGAACAACCTGGTGACGTGCTTGAACGACAAGAAGCGTGTAGTGCGGAACTGTGCGGTCAAAGCAAGGACTTCATGGTACCTCTTATAGGCTCCTTCTATTTGAACTATTATTTTAGAGCCTTTAAAGTTTACTAGTGTTGCATTTAGAAGTGAAAATAAGTGACGGCGGGAGAAAAAGTTTCTCATCCCTCTGTTTAGGAGAAAAAAAAACATCGTAGATGAACAAGGATATATCATTTGAATCTATTCCATTTCGTCTGAGGAGGCTATATAGTGAGAAGAAACTGCAAGAGTGAACTGCGATCAGAATTACGATATCGCTCTTCTTTCTCAGTCACTCATTTTTAAAAGGTTGTTTTGCAGGTCTAATAAGATTTCTTTATTTTTTTTGCTGTTAAATGCTAAGTACCTGTAATTAATTGTTAATAGGACAAAATCCCTATTAAGATTTACACAAAGGAATGCAAAAGTGTTCTCAACTAGATAACATTTACATAGGCCAAAAGCTTGATATTTTCTAAAACATCACCTCGCTTGTTGTATAAAACTTCTTAGTACCTATTGCGGTAGTGGAAACGAAAAAAAAAAATATGTACGTACAGGGCTAATGAGAAAATAGCTCAGATTTAAAGTAAGAACTAAGAGAAAAATTAATTCTATTCTTCATACATAATGGCAAGCGGATCACCAACAAAAAGCCTATTTTCAACTCAGAACTTTAAAAAATGTCCTTCATGTTTTGTGGCCTTTTCAGGGACCACCTCTTCAGGGACAAACCCATAGATAATATTATGTAACGTTAACATTTATGTGTTAAATATAACAATATCATTTGTTACTGCATACTGTAGGCTTTCACTTATAGGTATGAAGTGCTTGTCCCCTCTTATACTCATTGAAACAAACCATCCACACTGGGGAGGTCATTGAAACTGAGATTCCCAAAGCAGGTATGTCAGCTGACTTTAAAATAGATTATTTAATATTATGATAGTACATTGTAGAATACCTTATTAAGTTATTTAATTTTTTAATGTATATTTTTAAAAAAAATTTATGATGTGATTATTTTTTAAATTTAAATTTTTTGTTTAATATTAGTTATTTCTTTATTAGTTATTGTAATGTTTTCAAAATTGAAAGTATGTTATTTTTAGAAATTGAATGATGGTTGTTATTGTAGAAAAAAGAGTTTTTGTTGGTGACCCTTGCCATTAAAGTATGAAGAATAATTGAATATTAGGTCCAGCAAAGCTGTAAGAAGATTAATTTTATTATATTATTGAAGTGCATGCTCTTAAACTATTCTTTAAATAAATTTTACCTGTTCAGACAGTGGGATTATAACCTCTAGTTTCCCAATGCTGTCTGTCGGAATGTTATTCACATCTGCATGCAATTCTCTACTGCTTTCAAAACTGAATTTATTTATAAATATGGTACATGCTAAAATGTGGAGAAAACACATTATTTTCTTTCACTCACATGTCTGAGGTTGAATTTCATAAGTAAGAAGATAGATAAAAGCCAGCTGATTACATCGATGCATCATGTCAAAAAATCGATTACAGAAGAATCATGGTCATGAACTTGCTGTTAATTAAAAATTGTTGTTAAATATATCATGTAATTTTTTTATCTCTGTTTTGTTGTTCTTTTTATTCAAGTATTAATGTTGTTCATTAATTGTATGATTATTTTATTTTCCTCTTTGTTATTCTTCTGTCTTTACCTAACACCTTTACATTGTTAAATTTCACAATGCTTTACAATGCTGGTTCATGACGATTTCCATATACAAAATTTATCATAGGCAGAACAACTGTCTACCAAGACATGCCCAAAAAGAGGGGTAAAAAACATATTAAAAAGAGTAAAACTTAAAATAGTGATTTCTTAGTTAAAAATAAAATTCAGTTAAGATGAAAAGCTCCGATTAGACAGATCAACTATATATTCTATACCTAAAACTTTCTAAAATTTATTATAAATAATATTTGCTAATTTTATTATTTGGGAACAATACTATTATTATTATTATTATTATTTGCTAACATCCACTTTTTGCTACTTTGGCTAATTGGGACGGGTTATCTACAGGTTACCACCAGGGAGGGATTAAGGATTTTATTTAGTGAGTTCATCACTAAATAAATTCCTACTTGCCCAGGCGGGAATCGAACTCGCCACTCTAGGTTTAGGGAACAATATAATCACCTTAAGAAAACATATCTCGAGCCACTTAGTGAATGTGATACTCTTGTATTAATACCTGGAAGTTTGATTTAAATTTCTATTTCTATTAAAACAATAGAATACTTAATAAAAATAATTTCTATTGATAAAAAATATGGCCCATTGAAAAAAATAAAATAAAAATGCAATTTAATATGTAATGTTAATAATGTATTTTAAAAACACGAAGTGAAAATGAAAATTAATTTAATCTCAATAACACCATTGGATGCAAATAAAAGACTTTTTCTTAGTTATTAAAATATTATATTTCATTTCAAACTTACTTTTTAGGGTGGCTCTACTGTTTTTCAGGACATATGAATAACAGAGAGACCCTGGCAATCTAATTGTCTGAGGTAAAATAATATATGTAAATAAAAGATTTGATTATGATGAAATGTACTGGAATGAGCAGAGCAAGTGCTGTTCGGAAGTGTTTTGTGTACATCAGCCAATCTGTATGAAATTAGAATTCTGTCTACAAAATATATTCAATAAAAACAAAACAGCTGTTTTTACTAGTTTTTCTTTAATATTAAATTTATATTAAACATTTTTTTTTAGCAGATTTCCCTTAAGGGTTGAAATCAGACCAAGATGGGGTTAGAGGCAGTTTAATATAATATTCAAAATATATTCGTTATTATGAGTCAGATCAAAAAATTATATGTAACCAATATTTTTGAAATTTAAATTTTCTACAACTATTGTTTTATACATGTATTTTCTAACTCGAATATTAACCGAGTTACTTGTAATTTTTTGGGTCTTTAGTCTTCAGCAAATACCCAATTCTACACATCTGATTTTCACTTTCAAGTATCTCAGTCACTAAATATCTCATGTCCAACATTTTAATCTCTGCTTATGTAGGCTTCTTACTTTGCGAGTCATAGGGAAATCTGCTTAGTTTATGCAGTGCCTGCTTGAGAGACTATTAAATTTTATGTTCATATATAATTATAAAATTCATAGCAGTATGATGGAAATGTGAAACACTTGTAATATTCAATATTAAATCAATATAATAACAGTTAAAAAGGATATCGTGTTTTGTAATATAACTGTTCTACAATGCAACTCTGAATAATATTTTAAAAACAGCCTCTTATATGACAAAAAAACAAAACAAATGCAAAGATATTAATCATCATTAATCAAACGCATTCTAGAAGGAGAGATTTTCGTTGTTAGTCATATAATCATAGAAGTAACTTCAGAATTGTGAAACATCTATTACAAAGGAAACTTTTCCACAATGCTTGTATCTTTTCACATTTTTGTTATAAAATTGTGCATTACTTAGTCATCCTGTTTTGTTCTGTCTGTATGTGATATCAAAATAGACTTAAGAAAATTCTTGGATGAAAAAGAATGTAATTAAAGTAAACATGAAATTTAAATTGCATTGAGCTTGGCTGAAATGCTCTCTAGCCACAATTTTGCTTCTGATATCTTGAAGTTTGTAAATAAAATTATATATTATTCCAAGAAATTAGTTTTAATCATCCTTCCCCAATCTATTCTACCCTAATTTGACTCTATATACTTTGGATAAAAAAAAAATCCAGTACTATTGAGTTATTTATTTACTCTCCGGCAAATATATTTGCTATGAGTATTTTATATATGTATTTGAAAATGGATATATAATACAAATTTCTCCTTGTCTTAAATTAATTAATTGAAAAACGTAGTTGCAATCTCCATTCTCCTTTAATCCATCATTCTCCTAGATGATCAGTTAACAAACACTTTATCAGTGGTGAGTAAAATATATATTACATTTATTTATATTAATTAAATTTGGTTTAGTTTTGATATTTGTTCAGTGTTTTTAGTGAAGAGACTATGAACGGCCACCCTGGCTATCAATGTATTTTACTCATTGTTTATATTTAGTGGCAGTTCTCTTTGCGCATGTTTGTTTTTTGGGTTAAAAGATGTTTAAGTATTGTCTTTATTATTAATTATGCAGTTTAATTTGGTCCATTTCCTATTCTGGCTCAACTGCTCAGTCCCCAAGTTTGATGCTGCCTTGTTAACAGCTTTGGTATTAAGATTGTATTTTTATCTCCCCCTCCCTCTGGCTTTGCTACTGTTATTATTTTTACTGAAGACCAAATTTGTCTGTATGCGTTTGAGATTATGTCTTATTGTCCTGAAACCCAGTTGCTTATTTTGTCAACCTCATGTGAAATATAGCATCTGCTCCTGCAGGTGAGTCAATGGATTTTGTTCATATTTTACTACCTCTTATATCATGTTCTTTAATATCAGAGTACTATAATTCTTTTTTTCATTTTGCTTATTCTCTCTTTATTTTAATCTAACAGTATTAGTTTTTATTTAGGGTTAAAAGTTTCGATGCTATGAAATTGTAATAAATTTAAGATTGCATTACTTGTTCCACTTATGGTGTTAGATTTTAGCAGATTTCCCTTAAGGGAAATCAGCTATTGAGGTCGTACTCATGACGCGAGTTTCAAAAAATTTCTTCAAATGTCCATCGATCCTACCCAGGAGATGACGAAAATGAGGTCCGTTCAAAATTATATATATATATATTTGTCTGTTAACGCTCTAGTGGTCGCAATTTTCGTTTGATCGTTACCAAACTCGATATTTAAACATTTTATGTAAAAATAAAGATCAAGTTCGTTAATGGCTGAAATCGGACCAGTGGGAGGGGGGGGTTTAGAGGGGAGGATTTTCAAAAATTCGAAATATCTCCGTTACTATACGTCGATCGAAATATTATATAGAATCAATCTTATTGCAAATTAAATTTACTATAAATAGTGTTATATACATTTATTCTGTATCTTGAATATTAACCGAGATATTTGCATTTTTCTGTTTTCAGCTACTGAGAGGAGATCGGCTAACTTTGGGTTTAGTTGAGTTTCCGTCAAGAGCTAGTTAGGGCCGTTCCCGTAACTGTTTGACTCTCTATTCTGAAATTTCTCTATTGTAAAACTTCACGTGGGAAATCTGCTTAGTTTACGCAGCCCCTGCGTGACGGACTTTTATCTGCTTGCTCCTGTCATGTTATTTTGTAAATTCAGATTTCAGCAGAATTAAACCACATGTATAAGGAATAGAAGTTTAAAAGAAATGGATGTTGGCTGCTCATAAATTTAGTTAGCTATTTATTGGTCCCTCTATTGTAAATTATAAGGAGCACAGCTTCCAAATTTGTATCGTATGGTTTTTTGAATTAGCTAGAAGCACAGAGGAATCATATGATGGTTCTATACAACATAGTTATCCTCACGTCCTTTCAATCATCACTATTTTTCTCCAGTTACCCTTCCTTGCGAGCCCTGGGTCATATAGTAAAAACTGCTAATCACATACAAATTTTATTAAATATTTATTCACAGAACATTTTATTTCATCAACTGAAATAAATTTATTACATAGAAAATATACACTTTACTTCCCAATTGGTGGCAATAAATAAATTTATAAATAACTCCTGGAGGAGAGTACTAGCATTATAAAAAAAAAATAGCACAGATACTTATTACTAATATATCTTAACAAAATAAGTTCTTTATTTTAAAAGACCAACAAAAATAAAAATGGAAAATGCCGATTTTCTACTCGTTAATAGAACATATTTTGTCTAATATACAAAGTGTAGACAAAATATACTACTTTTGATGTGGCGAAGGGGAAAATATTATATTTTAAAATTAATTGTCTTAACATTATTCCAATTGAGAAACTTATTCTCCTTATCACAATAAAAAATATAACTAGTTGAAAAACTACTCGGTTATTTTATTTTGATTTCTGTAGTATACAAATTATCGATGTGCCAAACAACCACAGTTAAATACAATTCTGTAACAAAGAAACACAGTGAAAAAAGTTATTATCAGTCCACTTAAAATAAGGAAATTGCTCATGTTGATACAACATGCGCAAATAAAATATAATGGGAATGGAAATGTTGTGTGATTGACTGATGGAAATCTCGAACATGGTGTAGACCAACGGCTAGACTTCGAGGCGATTCCTCTTGTAGCAGCCAGTCGGGAGAGAGTCGTTGATCTTCTTCACTCGCTCCACTTCCCCTTCGAGCCTCTCCACCTCTTCCTCGTAGCTCCTCAATCGCTGTTGCTGCACCACAAAACAAATATTTGTATCATTGACAATTTTTATTAAAATAAATAATATTCAACTGAGTATATATCTTTAAATTATCAAGAAGATCTTAAGCCTGGGTGATTTGAAAGGCTTTGGCTTTCTTCATTAATTGATGAACAAAGACCTGTATTATAGGACCTCTTTTAAGAATAATATGCAAAAGATAAGCATATCATTCTTAAAAGACTGAAACTATGTTAGCCAGTCTTATATTAAACTCGAACAAGCAAAACAGCCACAGTCTTTATTTTTCTCGATTTTCACACCTTATACGACATAAAGGAAGTCCTGTAATCGAAAAAAAATTCATATTTCAATGGAATTATCTCTTTTTACATTCCCTTACTTAAATTTCCTTATTTTGTTTAGTTTAGGAATGATGTATGTACATGTCCCGTATAACTCAAAAATTACTAGCCCTTGGATTGAAATTTCATATTTTATTCTAGTACCATCCACTAGTTGCACACCTCCATTATTGACTGAATCAAACTTGACTAAGAGGAGGGCAAAAAAACAAAAAAGAAAAACGACCATTTTTGTTATTCATGGAAAGACATAAATTATGGCATTTTTTGAGCAAATACATTGGAACAGAGAAATTGTATATAACTTTCAATTGAAATCATGGTAAATGAAATGCATCAAAACATTTGTTTTGTTTAATTTAATAAGAGCACAATGTAATATTAGTTGAAAACTACTGCAAATGGGTTCAGGAAGGGTCAAAATCAATAATTCCATTGACTACAATACTGCTTTTACTTCATAAGTAAAAAGGATCAAAAAATCATGTAACCCATGATATTTTTAAAGTAGAGGAAAGAGATACAGAGTGTTTATAAGTACAGCACAGATTTTGTTTTAAAAATTCAAGGAAACACATTTTGCTCTTGAAATCAAATAACGCAGTTGATGTCTTAGTTCACTCGATTCAGAAACTGAGATCTATGTGCAAGCATGGGGTGAGAAAAAAGAGAGGAACTTCATTAAAAATAAAAGCTGCTCAATTAAATTGTGCCTTGAAATCCTTCACATAGGATACCAATCAATCCCTTCTATGTACGTAATTAAAACAGAGGAGTGATTGAGTAACTAGAATGATTCAACTAAATCAAACCAAGAACACCTAACAAAAATAAAAAAATAGGTTGTCCTTTCTATTTTACTCATATAAATGTTAGTATTGCGTAATTTCGATATTTCTATAGGTATTTCATTTCTATAAATAATAATTGGGGGGGGGATGAAAGTAGTGTATTGTCAATTTACCTGTTGCAATCTTGCATTTGTCAAAATCCGAACTTGCTCGTCTAAGTTTGCTTGTGCAAAGTCTCTTTCAGCTTCCTCCAACTTCTTTTCTAACTGTGTTAGTGTCTCTTCATCTAAACAATAATAATAGAGGTAATGACAAATATCCAAGCATAATTAACTCTGCTTTCATGGGAGATACTCCACAAATTATAACACCAATGCCTTCTTGATTATTTCATGTGCTCTATCGATAACATGCCCATTATTTGACTGAAAACCAATAAAAATTTGGATTCGTGTTCAAAGCCATCTGTATTTCCTTAATTATTAATAGGAACAATTTACTGATTAAATTAAATAATCTAGAAGACATTTGTAAGTTAATTTTGTTTCCGTGTTGCAGTGAAACTAAGTTTCTAGTAATAGCAGAGCAAAGGAAAGTAGATGGAGTATGAGAATAGCTCAATGGAATAAATCAAATTCCATAATTACCTATGTCTGCGAGATCATTGAGTTCCCGTGTAATCGTCATTAGATTTTCCATTGCTTGCTTTATTTGCTTTGCTACTTCTTCAGATTTTGTTTGGGCTTGACTTACTTTTTCTTTTGCCTGTAAGTAATTTTTTTATTTATTATACTATATAATAAACATAATTCCTATTCATAATATTTTCCTTTTTTTAAATGTCAATTATAAACATTAAATTGTTACCAATGTAAATGAAATTATGGATTCTGTCTTCCAGCAATAAGACATATTACTAAAAATTTATTCATTTTATAATTTTTTGTATTCAATAATGTCATTATCCCAATCTTGTTTTAAATTTTTCTTGATCACAAAAGCTAATTTATTTTAATGTTATTAATTTACTGTTTAAATATTGTAATAGTATATACTTATATCACTTATAAGCAAAGGGTGAGAATTTATAGAAACATTATTTCTTCAGGTCTCATCAAGAGTAAAATCTTTCTACTAAAAAGTCTCTCTCGGGAGGGCTATGTAAACTAAACAAATTTCTCACGTGCTGGTATGACACACTATTAATGTCATCTCACCATATATTCTCTATTTCTAACTAAAACTCCTAGGAGTAGAAGTTTTACAGAAGGTTGAAAATAGAAAAGTACAAATATTTCTCTTAATATATGAGTTTGAATAAATGTATAGAGCAGCAATATTTTAACGATTGGTTCTATGAATTTTTTTGACGCAACTCTATATAATAAAGGAGATATTTTGAAATTTCGAACCCCCCCCCCACCCCTATTCCTCGTCCGATTTCAGCCATTAACGAATATAAACAGTAGAGTTGAATTAGTAGGAGTGGGGTTTACTGAAGGCTGAAAACTAAAAAAAAATCCAAATATCTTGGTTAATAATAAATATAGTTAAAAAAAACATATATCAAACACATTTACAGAACATAATGTTAGCATTTATAGAACATGTGTTAGATTGGTCTTATACAATTTTAGACGTATACAATTTCTGTCATGAACCAATTTGATCTTTATTATTTTATATTCATTATTTTTTATAAAATGTTTAAATATCGAGTTTGGTAATGAGCAAACAAAAATTGTGACTGCTTGAGTGTTAACAGACGAATATCTATATATTTTTTTTTCAGTTGGCATTATAGACCTTGGAGATCTTAAACCACACCCAAATGAGACTCAAAGGATTCGTAATCAGAGTTTTACATAGAGAATGATCGACTCGATATACAACCTCTGTTAGCCAAAAAGGAACTGGGAGTCCTGAGAGGAATCAGGAAGTCCTCACAATTCAATTCGTAAAAGATCAATATGTATGCAATAAAATTTAACATACATGCATAAATTAGGACATATATATAAAAATGTATTAAGAACAGATGGTGAAACTCATGTACTACTTTATTATCTCAGACAGCTGTCTCTGCAAACATAACAGATATGACCACTGTTGTAAAATGAGATGAAAAAAACAAACAAATTAAAGTATTATAATTTTTTTTATATGAGAAAAAGGTATGGAGAAAGGGGGAAAGGAGAGGTAGTGGGAGATGGTCCCATACACCTCAATTACTAGCTTTAACACAAGGACAACTCACAAGGTTTTCTTTATTAATAACATATCCCAGCCCTTCCAATCAATATTTTGAATCAACAACAAGGCTACTCTGAAGAAGACAACTGAAGATCTGCCAAAAATTGTGAGGAGTAAGTTGGATGATACAATGCATGGTCAGCAGTAGGCAAGTAACATTAAGAAATGTCAACATAAGAATGCCCAGCAAATCACTTTTGAAACTAATTAATTATTGATAATGTTGTAATTTATTAACATCCACTTTATGCTACTACAGCTAATTGGGGCGCGTTATTTACATATTACCGCAGAACAATTCCTTAACTCAAATGGCTAATTAATTAATTATTCTTACTGATAATGTTAAGCATGTGATAAAATAATTACCTCATTGGTGAATTTCACGTCCTCTTCAGCACTATTTTCTATATCATTTAATTTCTTTGATGTTATCAGAACTGTATCTTCAAGGTTGCTTACCTCATCTCGAAGCAACCCAGCACTTTTTTTAGTTTCTTCTGCCTTTTGTCTGATATTATTTGCTTCCTAAAATTGAATCCATTGATTAGTGTTGTTACAATTAAGTGAACATACTACTTGTATTTGTCGTATGTGAGAGTGTGTATGCTGTATTGGATAGGCAACTACTTTGCAGCTCAGGCTGCTGAAAGATATTCTAGTAAGGATACTTTGTGACAATCAACCAGATGCATGATAGATAGTCTTGAGAACAGCAGGGTGTGCTATTATGAGTGCTGTGTAACAAATAAACAAGTGCATAATAGAGAAGGTGC
Organism: Riptortus pedestris; assembly: GCA_019009955.1. Classification (NCBI taxonomy): domain Eukaryota; kingdom Metazoa; phylum Arthropoda; class Insecta; order Hemiptera; family Alydidae; genus Riptortus; species Riptortus pedestris. The sequence goes on along the minus strand of CM032229.1, from coordinate 181,993,474 downwards.
TATAAAATATGTGAATGGGAATTCAGTGTCTTAATGCTTACAGTGCAGTAAAATATGCTTTGTATTGTTACTGTATTGTATTGTAATCGCAGAGGAATCATCATCGCTCGAACTAGAAAAGGACACTATCCACATTCTAAAACTCCCTCTGAGAAAAACAAAATATTTTCCTTTATAAAGGAATAAACAGAAAGAAAAAAGAAAATAAGGAATTAAAAATAAGTAAATCATATATATATATAAAAACACACTCGCACATAATATAAAAAACAGGCACATGTACACACACGTCATGGGTCTGTTACATGATAATATCAAAATAAATACTGATAAAAATAAGTACACAATATCTTTGAGTGGAAAACAAAGTTGCTTAGTTTATGAGTGTTGTACTTACAGAAGATGCTTGGAGAGCATATTGATTCTGAGCTATCTGTGCTGTGGTTTTAGCATAATCAGCATTCACCTCTGCCCCAGCGAGGGCCTCCTCTGCATTGGTCGTCTTCTCCCTTGCCTCTTGAAGTAGCGTTCGGATTTGCGGTATGGTTTCAAGTGCTTTCAATGCTTTCTCTTTACTTTCTTTCACTTGATGGTCAAAATCTGTCGGAATTGGACATAAGTATTATTTAAACACGTTGAGATGTGTCAATTAATTACGAAAATTAATAATCAATTGAATTAATCAAATTTGCCTGTCACAGTGGTCAATTTTAGTGGGGTTTCTTTCAAAAAAGGAGCTATTGAGGTTACTCACATGTCAAAATTATATAAAATTACTTCAAATCATTGCGAATCATAGTAGATGAGTATGAAAAACATAACCAGTTTGAATTTTAAAGTTTGATCTATATTTACACACCCATTCACCTACAGATTGTTTATCTGTTGACTTTAGCGGTTAAAAATTTTAAGATAGTCCAACCAAACTTCAATTTTAAGCTCCGGAAAAGAAAGATCCTTCCTGTTAATGAGCAGATATTTCCCACAGGGGGGAAGGGATTTATTGGGGGTTAAATCAAAAATTCAAAATATCTTTGTTATTATGAATTGGATATAAAATTTAATATAACTAATCTTTTTGGAAAATATATTTAATAAAATGTTGGTCATTTTTGTCATAAAACTGACAGTTAACACATTAACATTATTTAACACTGTCTTTTTTGTATTTTCCATGTCAGAAGTTCGGCTCCAATTAGTATGAAACTCAATTTCAAAATATCCCAAATGGGGGTAATTATAAATTTTAAATTAACACATTAAAAGGGTGTTTGAAGAGTTTTCATTTGGATGTACAGTCTACCTTGTAGTGAGACAAGAGTTTCATTAGCCTCATAGAGTATTTTATCTCCAAGATCAACAGCTGCTTTTGCTTTGCTCTTGGCTGCATCAGCTGTAGCGAGCAGATCATCGGCTTCCTGCTGCAGCTTCTGTCCTTCTTCAAGGAGGGTGAAGCTTTCGTTCACCATCCCCTCCACGCCCCCAGTGATCCCTTGGAGTTCATAGCCAAGCTTTTCTGCCTCTTCTTCTAAGAACTTCCCCTAAAATATGAAATTTATGATATAAAGAGATACATTTGTATTTTATATTTAATATATATATATATATATATATATATATATATATATATATATACTAGCGGACCCGGCAGACGTTGTCCTGCATGATAGCGATTAGGATATTAAATTTAATAATATTATGTTTAAAAAAAATCTTTTTTTAATAACACAAAAAACAACATTTGTTATGTGCATGTTTGCCTAAAAACAAATAGTAAATAAAATATCGCCAAAAATTTGGTACGCAAAAAGATAAGGAAAACTGAGAGAAGGAAAAGAAGACGTTTTAGTTCTATGATTATCTGGTAGAATTCGCACTACACGTCCTTAAAAACAAACAGTTGTAGACCAATAATTGAAATAAATCAAAACCCTCAACAATACTAATGCAAATACATAAATATAAATAAAGAAAAGAAAATAATTGAAACATTCAAATCAAAGTAAAATAAATTTGGACAATAAATAACAATGTCTGAAATTGAAAACCTCTCGCAGCTGAAAACATCTTTATTTAGGTAACTCTAAGGAAATACATAAGATAAACGTATTAACATTTCATTACATTTCCAATAACCTTGCCCTTCGCCCTTTGACCGGAGACTTGCTCCATCTGCCGGGACGATCTGCGGTGCTAAACCATTCAGGGCGTTACCCGAACACGTATTTAAAAATTCAATCAAATTGGTCCAGCCGTCTAGGAGGAGTTCAGTGACATACACACGTACGCTAGAATTATGTATATAAAGATATATATATATATATATATATAAATGTTATGATGTTCTCTCATATTGGAACCCTATGTCAGGAAGCAATAGAGAAACTGAAACACTGGTATATATGCTCTTAAACTCAGGTTAACTGTGCGAGTTAAGGCATTGGTCTTAATCTGACTTCGTGAACCTAGAGTCGTGAGTTCGATTCTCGCCTGGCCAAGAGGAATTTATTCAGTGACAAACTCATTAAATAAAATCCTTAGTCCCTCCCTGGCTAGAAAAGGAAGTTTACCTACTGTAATATGGAGTGTAGCAAATAGGGCCTATATACCTCACAGAGGTGTATAAATGAACACAATATCATCATCTGACTATGGCTAACTAGAGCTTCCTATCTGCATGGCAGTTTAGCATTCGGCAGGAACAAATTTAACTTCAAAATATTGTACAACACATTTAATGGTAATAAGCAGTGGCTAATCATTTCTTCAAATATCCTTTAGAATTTGGATTGTTTTTAAATTCTCTTTCAAGGTTTTGTTAATTAATATAACTGGAAATAAAAAGATTAATGATTGTTTCTCAATTCATTGAATTCAAATTATTATTTTGTGAGTATTGTAATCAAATTACTAAAATAAATTTTTGAAGTAATGATTAGCCTGCTGTGGGGCCTGATTCATTCAGGCAGCATTTTTGTTCATTTGAGTGAAGTACATTAGCTATTGAAATTGTACTGATATCATGATTTTCGAAAAAAAGTCTTCAAATATTCATTGACCCTATGCAGGAGATGATGAAAATGAGGTCAAACCATGTACTCTCTCTCTCACACGCACGCACGCACGCGCACACACACGCACGCACGTGCACACACACACACGCACGTGCACACACACACACACACACGCACACACACACACACACACACAAACATACATACTTGTCTGTTAACTCTCTAGTGATCACAATTTTTGTTTATTCGTGACCAATCTTGGTCATTTTGATGTATAAATAATGTGTGAATAGAAATAAAAGTGAGTAAGCATGACTTACATCTTCATCAGCTTTTGCAGCAGCAGTTTTGATCCGATCCAGATCGATCTGAGGAGTTGCTAAGTTGTTGAGGTCTATAGCAAACGCAACGGCATCATTATATGCACCTGTCACTTCATCCAGTGCCATTGAGACTGTCTTCTCCATCATTTCTAATTTATTTCGACTACCAATAATTTTTGAATTCAGCCCATCTAATAATTGTCTAAAAACATAAAATGAAGTTATATTTCCAGTCTGTTCATTGGCGGTTATAAATTGTAGAAGGTGTGTAAAATTACCAGAAAGAGACCACTGCATTGGTGTATTAGAACATAGGAATAAGAACAAGATGAACTACGAACTGCATTTAGTTACATTAGATGTTAAAAAATATGATACATTATTTTTTTTGTCCACTTTAGCAAATATTGGTAGTAAAAATTGTGTTTAGTAAATAAAAGATTAAGGAAGTACAATTAATTTCCTTAGTATGTTGTTACAAATGGTACTTCATGATGGGCTGGTGATAAAATCATTAGACAGACCTTGCTAGTTTCTTGCATTATGCATTTGTACTATCTGTGTTTCTACCATCATTTGCAGCTAGAAATAGAATTGGTTTCATGTAAAAATACAATGAATGGATTAATTTAAGTACTAAATACTCCCTTTATTTACTGAAAAGTCAATATATTTTTATTTGTGTTAAGCAAGGAATAGCTGTTGAACAAATTTTAATGTATTTATGTTTGGTCATGGGTCCAATTAAACATAATTTTCTGTCCAAATCATCATCTACATCAAATTATCATGAAGTAATACTAAATAAAATGGAATGTGTCTAGGATGAAATAAAAACTTACGATGAATTGAACTGCCTTTGCTTTGCTTCTTTAGACAAATCAAAAGCAGTGTTCGATACATTCAGTCCCATTTCAGCAATTTTTTTAGTGTGTTCAGCTTCTTCCAGTTGTCTGAAAGGTTAAATTGATTATTTTTTATGTAATCTTCCAATACAATTTTCATTAAATATTAAGAAATAAAACACATATTTTCCTAAAGGCTATGTGAATTTATCAGATCTAATGGATACACTTTGTATTATTGTGAAGCTCTCATCAATGATCTTACTTCAACACAATAGTCCGAGCTTCATGAGCGATCTCTGTCATCTGCAAGTTCTTCTGTCCATTTTCTAGGGATCTGTTATTGGCTTTGTTTAATGCAGCTATCCCATCAGTCAAAATATAATCCATTGTTTTCTAAAAATATACAAAATGTAATTGAATGGGAATGGGGTGTTACAGGTAATTGCTAAAAAAATTATGAATTATGAGTCACATGCGACCTGCTTGAGTTATTGCAAGCTACATATGTTATAGCTCAACTCTATTTAGGTAGTGAAATCGAGCTCGAGTTATCAGTTACATGCAAATATATTAATTTAAAATAAATGGAAAAGTTTGATCGTACTTGGATTTCTTTCAATGAAACTTCTATGTTTTGAGTAATGGCAGTTGTATTTCGTTCGGCTGCAACAACGTGTTGATCTGTTTCTTCTATATCTTGTCCCAGTTTCCGCACTGTATCAACTAAAGCATCCAGTTTCTCCCTTGCTTCTTCTATTCTTTCATTCAATGTGGCATCATCTATAATATTAGAATAATATTATTGAAGGGAGCAAAAATAACAATTATTTCATTACAGTATTCCATTGATTTAAAAATAAAAATTTAAGACATTTTTTTTTACCCTATTAATGCCTAGAGTGAATATCCATGTTAGGCACCTAACATATATATTCACTCAGCATCCCACTGAATGTTTTGACCCCAGTGTCTTTTGCTTTTAGCAGATTTCCCTTAAGGGAAATCAGCTATTGAGGTCGTACTCATGACGCGATTTTCGAAAAATTTCTTCAAATGTCCATCGATCCTACCCAGGAGATGACGAAAATGAGGTCCGTTCAAAATTATATATATATATATATATATATATATATTTCTGTTAACGCTCTAGCGGTCGCAATTTTTGTTTGATCGTTATGAAACTCGATATTTCTCAAGAGATCAAGTTCGTTAATGGCTGAAATCGGACCAGAGGGAGGGGGGGATTTTCGAAGATTCGAAATATCTCCGTTATTATGCATCGGATCGAAAAAATGTATGTAACTAATCTTATTTCAAATTAAATATCTATAATTACTATAAATATTGTTATATACGTTTATTCTCTATCTTGAATATTAACCGAGATATTTGCATTTTTAAGTTTTCAGCAAACCGCCACTTCTACTCATGTTATGTAAATGATACTCTGCTACATAATCAATCACATTATTGGAAGTTTAAATACCAAAAATTGTATTCAAGAGACCTTTATTATACGAGATACATGCAAATAACTAAAATTTGATTGATTGAGATAACAATTATTCTGACTCATTATTAATTACAGTACTAGATATAGTAAATAGTTCTCAATAAAATTAATGTCTTATATTCTGATATATTTCAGTAATTGTTTTTCTTTCCGGTGTGAGGCGGGCCGACCCGTTTGTTTACATTTTTAACCTAACGCTTCCTGTCGGCAGGTTATTGAAATTGGATGAACCATTTCTTATTTCCGTTTGTATTTATTCACGGTGGTGTTGTGTGTACCAGTATGTATATTAATCTATTACTAAACTTCACGAGGGAAATCTGCTTAGTTTACACAGCCCCTGCGTGATAGACTTTTTTTAATCAACTGGTACTCAACAAGCCTCTATCTTTATTGAAGAAGAAATGGCTTACCATACTATTCAAATTGTTAACCAATTGATTTATTTTAATTATAGGTTTCATCCTGAGGCTTCAATATAATTTAATTCATTCTCAAATCTTAGACTAACTAAATAAGTAAATACCTCCTGATGCAAGTTTCGAGTCTTCCCAAAGCCTGTCCACCCTCCCTTGAACTTCCTTCAAATCTTTTTCAAATTCTTCATCATTGTTAATAATATTCGGATTTGCAACTATTTTTTTCAATAGTGATTCAAGATTCTCTATTTCTTTCCTAAAATTGCACAATTATATAAATTAATTTAAAAATGCTAAGTTTTATATATAATTATTAATTAATGCTAATGTTTCTGTATAATTATTAATATTGATGCTTTTAAAATATTAAGATTGGAAATGAAGTAAGTACCTGTGTATATTGGCAGAGTCCTGTACGAGGCTGTAGCAGGCTGGGCAGTCCACACAGTTCCTCTTCCGATCGTATTTGTTCTCTTTACATCGGTCGCACCTTCTACCCTCAACATTCTCTGAGCACTGCAAAATATTCACAATAACATCACTATAAGCAATAGTAATGTAACAGCAAATTGTAGAGATGAACAAAGAGGTCTAACTTTCGTTATTGATGATATTGTGGAAGGAATACACTGTAAGTGGTTAATTAGAATGTTAATATTAGCAAATTCCTCTTGATGGAAATGAACTATTGAGATTGCACTCATGATGTGATTTTCAATACACTTCTTCAAATGTTTTTCAACCCAACCTAGGACATGACGAAAATGAGGTCCATTCAAAATGATAGATATATATTTCTCTGTTTCCGCTCTAGCAGTCACAATTTTGTTTGATTGCTACCAAACTCAATATACCATATCTATCATATAATATATCCCTTCTTCCATTTTTTTAATGAATATGTCAAACAAATAAAGTGAGAGAGAACCAACCTTGTCTTACACATTTTTTGATTCTAGCTTGCCTTTCATATTCATTTATAATCATTGGTGTACTCTGGCTTTTGTAAATGTTCCTAATTAACCTTCGATCTCTCCAAGAAGCTTAATTAAGAATATACTAACGAAATAATTTGAGCAGGATGAGAGGCCACATGAATAACGAAAATATAAAATACAGAATTTATGGATTCAATGTTCTGACTAATGATTCTTTTATTGGGGAAGCTTCTCACATTTTATGCAAATGAATAAAACTTGTGAAACATGTATAATATGTAAAAAACTCCTGTCACGTAATAGCTAAACTAAGCAGATTTTGCATGTACTGGATGCACACTGGAGGTCTCATCTTACCATACATTCTTTATTTCTATGTATTGTAAAAACTGAAGAACTCTGGGGCTTACTGAAGGCTGAAAATGCAAAAATAAAAAATGCAAATATCATGCTTAGTATTCGAGGTTGTGAAAAAGTGTATAGATCAACATTTATAAAAAAAAATAATTTACAACAAGATTGGTAGTACAATTTTTCAATCCAACTCACGATAATGGACATATTTAAAAGTTTTTGATTTCCCCCTCGCCCCAGTCAGATTTCAGCCAATAACAGACTTGATCCTTAGTTTTACATGAAGGTTTAACATATGAGTTTGGTAACAATAAAAAAAAAACTTCATCACTCACAAAACTTCAGGTTTGTTATCTAACCTCGTTTTCATCATCTTCTAATTAGGAATGATAGAATTTTGAGGAAATTTGTGGCATATGTACAACCTCAAGAGCTAATTTCCCTTAAGGGAATTCTTCTAAAAGCAATTATGGATCTTGGAATTATACTGAAACATACTTTTAAATTTGACAAGTTAAAATAATAGACAAGTTAAAGAGATGTTGAATGTCAAGACAAAAGATACAATTATGAGAGCTTCATTCAAATAGCATAACCATACTTAAAAGTACAGTTCTTCATTCTGCATAACCTCATCATTCCAATCCATTAATGTTATAATAAATAAATTTAAAAAAAATAAAAATACAAACCGGGCATTGTCCATTACTATCGCATTGGAGGTGTTTCGAACCGAGCTCATCGCAGTCGCAAGGCTGGCATCCACTGCTAGAGAATCCATAGTGATTCTCCTGGCACTGATCACATTGGAGGCCTGTTACCCCTGGCCTGCAGAAGCACTGCCCTGTCAAGAGGTCACACGTATTGTTGTGCGAGCCTGTAGGATTGCAGTTACATGGCTCACATCCCTGAAATTACAGAATTAATTAGATAATTGATTTTACAGGAATAATTAACTTAAAACACATGAAGAGATTAAAACACATTCACATGGATAGAGGGATGAGATTTGATACACTAGTGATATCAGTATACATAAACTACTTATATTTACTAACAGACAGTCGATTATCAAGGATGAATGGCGTGTACTTAAGCAAACTATGTTGAAAATGATCAATCAGTGGCTTATTGAAGAAAGACTACAATTTTACGAATGTAACAAGGTAGCTTCGCAAATTTGCATACAATTTTTTATTATTGGGGGAAACTGCAATTCTTATTATGGCTAAGTTTTAAGAAATGAAATTTTACAATTTTTAATTTAACTGTTTGACATATAATTTGAAGACATATTGAATTATTTATCTTAGGTTATATTAATTATTTCCATTACATTAAAAATTTTATTTTCAATTTCATTAAAATTAAAAACTGAATTAAATTATATTTATATTAATAATGTTTTCTACATAAATAAAAACATGTGATGTATTTAGATTCCAGAACCTTTCTCGGAAAGTAAAATTCAAGATGAGTAAAATAAGTTTTTCCCACGACCATGTATAGCAGTGAAAAGTGGGAAACCCCCGAAGGAAAATAGGAGCACTAAAGATTGGGAAAGAAGAGGGCTACGAATAATATTTGGAGCTCACAAGCAGCTTTAGAAGCAATGCCAAACTAATAGGATTGTATAATGTAAATCATGTCATCTGTCGCTATCAAAAGGCCAGTATAGGACATGTTTGAAAGACCGCAACCTTGCAGGTTACTGGATGGAGGGAGTACCAAGACAGTTGATAACCTGCATTGTCAGAAGTGAGACCTCGTTCGTTTGACCCCGATTATCCACAACCAGTCAACCAAGGAAATAGTATCTCCACAATTCTGCTCCGTACTTAGAAAACTGTCATTAGTGATAGGTTGACTCTCTTAACGTATGGTAAAGCAGAAGTCTATAATTTTAAAGGTTCGTATCTTGGTTCAACAGTATTTATTAATATTTATTTAATTTTGGATAAATTTATATTTCTTTAATTTTGATCAGCATTGGTTGTTAGTGAAATTCTCTTCCTTAATTTCTTTGTAAGTGGTTTTGTTGTGGGAATTTTTATCTTCCAGCTTCCATTGTGGATTTCTTCAGCCCCATGCCTTGAGGGAGTACTTGTAGAGGCTAAGCGTCCAAAACTAGAAGATTCTAGCTACTGACTACATTGAATAGTGGTGGAGGTTCTGATAGTAAATATGTTAAAATAATAGTAGCTCTGACTAGTAGCTTACCTTTCCACTTTGGATATTGTAATAGCCGAGTTGACATTGGTTGCACTTGACCCCCGTGACATTAGATTTGCACTGACATTGTCCGGTAATCTGGTTGCAAATAAGAGGGCCATCTCCTGACTTCTCTGTTCCTATTGGATCGCACAGGCATGGCTTACAGATGTCTCCGTCTTTTGGAATCGCCAACGCATCGCCATAATATCCTGAAATTCAAAAATTAATTGTAGAGTTGCGATAACCTCATTAAATTTATAATTTTATCAATTCATTTATGCCCCACACCTCGAGTATTTAGCATAATACTTTTAATATTAAAAAATAAATTTGGATTGGATACGTGGGCATTTTAGGTAATGAAATAGCTGATAGCCCCACTAAATCAGCACTTTCATGAAATCTTAGAATTGATGCAAAAATGTCTAAAACAAGCCTCAAACACTGTTAAACTGACACAATAAACAAATAGTTAGACAAGTAGAATAAAGTACATTTAAAGACAAACATACCAAATATTCCAGAGTATATGAATACAAAACTTAATATGACTCACTTCAAAATAGCACAACTCATAACGGGGCATGGCTCAATTAATATATGTATATAGATTCATATAGACAGCCCATTATGTCCTTGTGACTTCAGTGCCGAACAAACTTACCAACATTCAATATATGCCTGTAGACTACAGATAGATAAAACACAAATTTTAAAGCAGACTGTGACAAAAAAGTCCATCAAGCAGGGGCTGCATTAATTAACTAAGCAGATTTCACACGTTTGGCACATATTTGCATTTATCTCAAAACGTAAATTTCAATGAGAACAATATTAGGCATTTAGGCTTCAAATAATGTGCTTCACAATATAACAGCTTATTATTAATATGACGTAAATAAGAGTGGGGGTTTACACCTTAAGGCCGAAAACTAAAAAATGCAAATATCTTGGTTAATAATCAAGAAAATGAAAAAATGTACACAACAACATTCCATTTGCAATAAAATTGATCCTATAAAATTTTTGATATGACCCCCCCCCCCTACTGGTGCGATTTTAGCCGTTAACGAAGTTGATCTTCATTTTTACATAAAATGCTTAAATATCGAGTATGGTATTATCGACAATACTGTGACCACTAGAGCATTAACAGAAAGACACGCACACACACAAACACACAATTTTGAACGGACCTCATTTTCATCATTTCCAAGGAAGGACTGATGGACATTTGAAGAAATTTTTTGAAAATTCCATCATGTGTACAACTTCAATAGAATAGAATCCCCAAAGGAAATCTGCTAAAAAGAAAAGCAGTGGCCTGTAGACAGTTTTATTTTATAAATGCAATAAAGCTCTTCAAAAATTTGCTGAGAATGTTTATCAAGCTATGGGGTGGTTAGATCATAGTTATGGGAACCTGGAATGCTTACTACCCTCAACACTTGGTTTTAATATTTTGTTATATTATTGGTGACAGATTGAAATAAGTTGTTACCTGGCAAACAGCGATCGCAGTGGGGACCTCCGGTGTGGTAGATACACTTCTTGCAGTCACCGGTCAGAGGGTCGCAGATCCCAACTGCATTCTGGTCGACATTCATGTTGCAGTCACATGGCTTGCAGAGCTTCACCTTACCAGAACTGCCATCTACATCACCATAATACCCGTCGCTGCACTGGTCACACCTTGCCCCTTACAAACAAATATAATAACAACTTCAAATATTATCGCACCTAGAAGATAAAATACAGAAACACAAATATACTCCGAGACTTTGACAGTCCTTGACATCACTACAATTAAGGACATCAGGTATTGACCAAGAGAAAAAGAGCACTGATGAACACAGTAATACCTTTTGTTAAAGGTACAACCAAAAATATTGTAAAAATATTCAAGAGCATGGAATAGTATTTGGGAATGACAGAAAAATTGGACATATGATACCAATGATGAAGGATCAACTACATACCAAAGTTCCAGGAGTATACAGTATACCTTGCTACTGTCCCTCAGAATCCATTTTTTTCTTTTTGGCATTTTAAATCCATACAATATTAGTGCTGACCATTACGAAAATATTTGACATTTGTTTTATAAATAATTAATTTCATGACTATTCACCAGTAAAACAATGTAGCCTTGCTAAAGCTACTGTCAGCAAAATTGTTGGTTTAGTTTGTGATATCCTCTGGGACCGATAACCACACTTAAAGAAATTACAAAAGTAAAAATTTAAAATACAAAAGACATCGAACATTTACTCATTTTTTATTAAAAGCTATTATTCTGCTTATTTTAGGACTGTTGGGAACTGTGGGAAATATACCTGCATAACCCTTTGGGCATTCCAAACAGACAACATCAACAGGGTCAGAGTCGGTAGTCAGTTGGTAGCATGCACCATGGTCTGGGCATGGGCACAGTTGGCAATCGTGGGGCGTCCCTGCAAGTGCATTTCCATAGTAACCCCTTGCACACCGTTCGCACATATCTCCCGCTGTGTTGTGCTGGCAGATACATCTCCCTGAAACAATAATATACAATTATTAATAATACAGTCATGTTCTTTGTCTATGGGAATTCGGACTCTATGGGACAAGAGACAAATATTGTGAAGTGAGTATTTACTGAATATGTGTAAAAGTATTGAATGTGAGGGTTAGAAAAAATATAGGAAATAAGGGTTAAGGAGATATGCATAAGCCATATGAGAGTAGAGGGACATAGTTGGTATTAGAGAAGAAACAAAGCCAAGGAAATATAAATATTAGAATTGGAAACATTATACTTGAAATGGTGAAGGAGGTTTATTACCTAGGAATCATTATCACTGAAGACAATAATTACAGAGCTGAAGTTGAAAGAAGAATAGCTCTTGCTAAACAAGGCCTCTAAAGCAAAAGGAGTATTTTAACAAATAAGAATATATGCAAGGATACCTAAAAAAAATGTTTGCTAAGTCTTTCAATTGGAGTGTAATGCTTTACAAGAGCGAAAATTAGACTCCTTACAAAAAGGAATATAATAGACTCGAAGCAATGGAAATGTGGATTTGGCATAGAATCACCAAAACAAGTTAAGACTAAAAAAATATCCAATATTGAAGTTATAGTTAAGGTAAATGAAAGCAGAAGTGTTGTTAAGGCCATGTAAAAAAGGAGAGTGTAACTTCATAGGCATATCATAAGACAACAATTTCATCACAAATTTATTTGAAGGTAAGTTCCTTGGGCATGAGGAAGAGGGAGGCCTGGAAGATCCTATTTTCGAGAAATCAAACATCTAATGGGTTTCAGTGGGTATAGTAATATGAAATTAGCACAATGGCTGCAACTACAAGGCGTAGACTTTATGTGGATCGTGATAATGACATGGAAGTCATGAGGTACTCAAATCAGATTTTTTTAAATAAAGTACATAATTGAGCTTAATATTGTTTTTATTTATGCTTCACTTTCACTTCACGAATCTATTTCTAATATTTAAATGTTATTTTATACAATATTTAATCATATTTACTTAAAATCATATTTAAATTTAAATCTTTCTGTAAAATCATCTTTCGATAGTTTCCTTTGTAGCTTTTAACCTTTTCAATATGAATTTATAATCCCACTTCTGACACCAACAATATAAAATATATGATATTACCTGATTCAGGATCACAGATATCAGCATGGCCGTTGCAGTTACAAGGGATGCAGACGGAGAATGGACCTCCGTTGGGTGGGTCATGCCTGTATCCCGGGGCGCACGACTCACAGAATTGCCCTACATATCCATTGGGGCATTTACACATCTCTATCCAACCTGCGGGCTGTCCTGCTGCTCCTCTTCGGGCTGTTGTCAGTTTCACGTCGTCAAGGAATCCAATACCTAAACATATTTAAAATAAATATATTGTAATATTTTTTAATTTATAATGATATGCCAGGTGAGTTGGTCATAATCTCACTTGGTAAATCTGACATCTTCCGTTCGATTCTCACCTGGCCGATAGGAATTTATTTAGTGAAAAACTCATTAAATAAAATCCTTAGTCCCACTCTTGCTAGAAAAGCATGGTAACTTGCTTAATAACCCATCCCAATTAGCCTTAGTAGCACAAAGTAGACATTAATAAGTTATATAACATACACAAAAATAAGCAAATAGTAATAAATAGATTTAAAATATACAGACAACAAGGATGTTATATGGTGCCCATATCAGATTTTTTATTTTGAAATCACATTTATTTGAATTATTTGAAAAATTAAATGAATATTATTATTGTTTATTACCTTACACATTATGCTACTTCGGCTAATTGGGACTGGTTATCTACAGGTTACCACCCTTTTATAGCAGGGTGAGTCCAAACATTTTATTTAGTAAGCTGATCATTAAATAAATAAATATTGCCCACTTAGGAATTGAACCCATGATTCTAGCTGTTATTATTAAGATGAGTGTTTAGATAATGTTACTCAAGATGGATGGAGTTATGTTACAGATAAGGGGATTGCTCCTACCATTCTTAGCATAAGTCCCACGAATTTTAATTGCAGTCAAATTTGAAAGTATGCTGATGAAGTCACGTGCTGACCTTCGAGGTTCCCAGCCAAAGTCTGCATCTTCGTGCAAGCGAAACTTGTACATATTATTCTAAAAAAACAAAACAAAAAAATAAATTCTAATCAGCAACAATAATGTTTGCAAGTACATTAATTTCAGTATGTAGTATTCATTACGTAAACCTTCTTCAAGTTCTTTATAGTTTGGGAAATATAAATTGACATATTAGTACAGTAGGAAGATGCTGTGAAAGATCAATGGTGAGAGATCAGAGAAAACACAAATAGGCAAAATAAACGCATTTTATCAAACCCTACAATCTCCATTAAGATATTATAAGAGGGGAGATACTAACAACAGTTGTTGGTTGGTGATTGCCCTGCCCAAATATAGGCTGGTAGATTTGCTGCCCATTCCCTTCGAGTATGACATCGCTCACAGTAGCAACTCCTCCTTCATTCACACGCAACTTAAACTCCAAATCCTGGTTGTAGCTGGCTCTCTGGTCACCGAGGTACCTCTCTAAAGCAAATTCAACAAATATAACCAGCGTTCTTAGGTATTTCACACCAATTAATAATTAAATTACATCATTATATGTACTCTCCTGTGAATACAATACAATTTAACCTCCCCATGCCTCCTGCAGCAATATTATATCTACTCAAAAAATTTCCTTCTCTATTGGCCACTTACCATAGCTTGGTAATTTGCTAAAAGCAATATACCACAACAAATTTTAAAATTATGAATGAAACTAAACTAAACTATTTGGCAGTGGCAATAATGTATTACATAAAGTGAAATTCACTTAAAATTGAAATCTACTTTTGTAATAATCTCAAAAATAAAGATTTAAACATGAAATAGTAGAACATAATTAAGAACTAAACCTCTTACTTTAGGACCATACGTTTTTGGCAGAATAAAATTAAGATTATGAGGTTGATAATGAAGAGAGCAAAGAACATGAAAACATTCCAATAATTCCATAATTACTGATCAGGAACTAGGGAAAATATCTAATGAAGATAAAGGTGACTTATGGCCTACCATTTCAATGGAGGAATCCAACCACTCTCTAGTTTCAAAAATAACAAAGCATATGGGTTTCCATCTAAATTTCAATCTCGAGTCCAAGTTGACATGAAGGAGTTGAATCAAGTATATATTGGAAGAGATATTTGCTCTCTTATAGCAGACTGCAGTAGTTATAGAATGATTTCCCTTTAGTCTCATTCCTCTAAATGAATGAATAATATTATGCTTGTCTATAATAAACAAATATTCTTCTTATAGCTTTCTTAGACCCAATAAAAATACTTTATTCTTTGCAGACTTTATTGAATAATACCCTACATGCTTTGTGGTCTATATACCACCTCTTCAGGGGTCATTGTTTTTCTATAAACAACAATAATCAATTTATAAAATCCCAATAACAATTTCATGCATCATTAAAGCATTTAGGAGTGTTTAAACTCATTGAACAGAACCTTACTCACTATGGAGGTCATAAAAACTGAGATTCCCAAAATTTATTTGGGAATCTTTGTTTTAACAACCCAGTTTTCATTGCCGATCCTTGCCATGACATTTTGAGGAATGATCAAATAACATATATATATATATATATATATATATATATATATATTTTTCTTGAGTGTTTACCAGGAGCTAAGAAGTACACAGCCTCTTTATCGGGAGATGTAGTTGATACAACCTGAGTCAGGGAGTCGTATTCAACAGGCACAGGCTTACGGTGTTTGGTTTCTGCTGTCCAGCGCTCCCCATTCCGAGCAAACATGCTCTCGATCGTCACTGTAATCAGTCACAATTATTTCTTAGATATTAAAAATAATTTTGTTCATAGTATTCTTCATTACCGATGATAATGAAGAAAGCATTTTTGTAAAATTATGGTATTTATTAATAAGTCATACTGTTAGACACACACTTCTAGCAGTGCTTCAACTCCAAGAATGTCTTGGTACATCTTGGTAAATAAAGTCGTAGGCTACGAGGGCTAATTAGGATATTTCTTTACTATATACATTTTTATTCTATTCCAGGGATATTTTAATGATACATAGGATTAGTATAGACTTGTTTGAGAATGAGGGCTAATTGAAATGTGGGTTTCCATTTTAGAAATTTGTATTCCTTTCTTGGGATATTTTGACCCTCTGTGGGACGAAAATAGGATTGTGGGACTGGGAGGGACATGATTGCTTCCATTATAGTATTTATTGACCTTTTACGGGATTAAAATAGGATTGTGTGGCAGTAAGAGATAATTAAAATGATTGTTCCGCCTATAGGAATTGTTTGACTCCTTATGGGATTAAAATAGGATTGTGGGACTGTCAGGGATAATTGTTCCCACTATGGGAATTTTTTTTACCCTTAGCGGGATTAAAATAGGATTGTGGGACAGTAAGAGATAATTAAAATGATTGTTCCACCTATAGGAATTTTTTGACTCTTTATGGGATTAAAATAGGATTGTGGGACTGTCAGGGATAATTGTTCCCACTAAGGGATTTTTTTGACCCTTTGTTGGATTAAAAGAGGATTACGGGATTATGAGGGATAATTGAGACTGAGATTGTTTACACTATAGAAATTTGCTGACATGTTGTAGGATTAAAATAGGGTTGTCTGACAAAGGATAATTTGGTACATCTTCAAATGAAAGTTGTTAGGATCGCTGGGCCTTATTCTTTCAATGCCAACAACAATAACAGCTGATTTTCTAAAGGAAATTAGGCTAAACTCAGGTTATTTCAACCTTCAGTATTTATTGTATACAAGTATTGAATTATACAGCCACTAGATATTTGATTACTGAGTCTCCCTTTCCTATAATAATTATTTTGTCAGAATCTAATACAGCTACTTCTTCTTTGAGTCGAGAAATTAATTGCACAGTTTAGGGGTTATGTGAGTCAGCATTTTTTATACTTAACTCAATCATTTTCTCATTATATGTAAATAGCTCTACAATTAAGTTGCAAACAGACATTTCTATCAGTTATTAAATTAGCTGTTCTGTTTGTATTTACCCTTAGAGTATCCAGTTGCAGGTCCACAGACTGAAGAATGACCATAGCAGAAGCAGGGTGTGCATCCGAAATCATTGTCCTTGTCAAGGTTGAAGTAGCCAGGTTTGCATCTATATTAAACATAGTTTAATTTATTTACTATATCAAAATTGAAAGAATGCATGAGATGAAACATATTCTATTTCCATTATTGATTTGTGCTCACGAAATAATTTTTTACAATTTTATCCATATAACTAAATAAAATCCTTATCCACTCCCTGGCTAACATTAGGTGGTAATCCAATGTTCAATAACCCATTTGAGTTAGCCTAAAGCATAAGGAAAACATTAATTTTATATAATAAAAAAAATTAATAGAAATATTGTGAAAACAGAGATTTCAATTTTAAAAAAAAAGTTAAAAAATAAGTTTTGAAGTATATTTTGGTTTTAATTTAATTTTCTATAAATGTTGTTTTATATAGTTTTCCTTCATGTCAAATATTAACCAAGATAATTGCAAACCTTGGAATGTCTAATATCTAGCTTAAATATCAAATATGGTCTTCAATGAAGTGTTACTATGTTTACATATCCCAAATGCATGTATCTGACATATATACATGCATTTGAGATACATAAGTATGTTAGTTGTGAGGCCACCAATTAAGATTTTACATTCCTGGTTCTAAATTGTTTATGTGATCAATTCTATAAGTGATATTCAGCCAATTTTTTTTTTTTTTTTTCAACATTGAATATTATTCATTAAAGGCATAAACCAGACCAGAAAGACGAGGTCATAGAGGGGAAATTCAAAAAACCATTTATTACGAGTCAGATCAAAAATGGTAGTAATCTTGTTAACGACTACACTTGTCTACATTTTTTTTGTAAATCAAATACAAAGTGAGTTGTCTGTGTTCTCTTCTTTCCAGTCTTCAGAGAACTCCCAGTTCTGCTCATCAATTTTTATGTGAGTAACTAAGTCATTGAACATCTCATGTTATATTTTAATTCCTGTTTACATAGGTTTCTTACTACGGGAGAAATAGAAAATAGATGGTGACATGGGGTCACCAGTAGTCATTCCTACACGTGGGAAATCTGCTTAGTTTTTGCAATCCATGCGTGACAAACTTCTTTTTAACTAACAAAACTCTTTTTATGGAATGAAACACTAAGGTTTATAGATGACTTACCGCCTGCACTTCTGCCCTTCTACATTGGCCTTGCAGATACAGTTGCCATGTTCCTGGTCACAGATGGGCGTATTACTCTGACTCCCCGCTACATGGCAGTCACACTCCTTGCAGCCAGTGTTGCTGAACTCGAAGAATTCTGCAGCGCACCTGTCGCACTTGTCCCCAGTCACCCCTGTCTTGCAGTCACACTTACCCTCTCTGTTACACTGCAGGCTCCGAGACCCTAAAATCAAAGACATCCAAATGAAATATATTTATTTTCACGGTAACCACTAATAGAAAAATGCTACTGTTGGAGATGAAGTTGACTGGTCTTACGACAAAATGTGAGTGTTCAAACATAATTTTATTTCAACAATTTATAAAAACATATATTTCATTTTTAACACGATTATATATGTTGAATGCTATGTTTGAAGTTAGGTTGATAAATGGAATGCCCTATTCTGTTGCTTCACATCAAGGAGGTAACTCTATGGGTTGTCACTTCCGTGATGTAACACTACTTGTTATTATGTCCTGCAAAAATTGTATATATCCTACCTAAGAAATTATGTCCTAGGCAGTGTGTTGCATTACCAGTTGACTTTCAGGACGTCTCAGGCTAATGTAGGAAGCCTGGATACAATGTAAGTCACTGAGAGAGCCGTAGCATACGGAGCTACCATCATTAGCAGAGAGGTGCACTGGACTGACTGTCCCTTGCAGGAGAAACAACGGAACCCATGAGCTCCTAATGAGTCATATCCACCGTGGTAATTTAATCAATCAAATCCTGTAACACTTGAAATACCCTATCAGCTTGGTATTACTCTGCATCATCTCTTAATTGATTTCCATCAGGCCTATGACAGCATAGCAGGCTAAAACTGTTGAAAGTATTACAGTAAATAGAATATCTAGCAAGCTTATCAGATTGCCAAGGATGACTGTGGTAGGTACCTCCTCTGATGTCCTAGCCGGAGTTTGTGTCTCTGGTGGCTTTGAGGTTACTATTGTCTTATGAAAAGGAGATTCATTATCGCCAGATCTGAACGTGGGGTCAGCTTTACCTGGAAAATGAGGGAAAACCCTAGTGGGATCATGGCTGGGGATACAATGATCAGTGCTAGAAATATTGCAGCATTGGGTGGTGCTCTGAAAGTTTACTTGTGCAGCATAAGATCTTTTTGGAGGACTGAAAATTTAATCAACTGACCCTGCCGAGTATGAGTCGCTACGAGGAGCTCATGTGATCCGCTGTTAGTGTAGTGCCTCCCTCCGCCATCGACAGTAGCTTCGTTACGTTCTGGCTTTCTCAGGGACTCGGCGTTTACCGAACCTACCAAGATTTGCCTGAGACGTCATCGTAGTCAATAGGGAAAGCAAGTCGCTGACTAAAAATTTCTTAAGTGGGAGATGTACTATTTTGGCCAGTCACAATAAACAGTAGTGTCACCTCCATCATCCCATTTATCATTAAATATCACGCATTCAGCATTGTACAATTTATTTTTTAGTATTTATTTTTATGATATTTTATTTAAATATATGTTTGTATACATTATTTAATTAAAATATTGTTTGAAAATGCACATTTTGTTGGGACCTTGTGACCATCATCAACATCGTCCCTGTATAATCTATACATATACATAACCCAACAATGTAATGCTTGAAAAAAGTATAGAAGAGAGTTTACTTGTCAAATTGCCATTCATATTTCGTAGTTTCAGCACGTTTAATTGTATGTGAAGAATAGTTAAGGAGATCAATAGTTAGAAACAGGGACAACCAGATGCTTCTTTGCACTGTAAAAGGCTCTCCCTTTTTTTAGTCTCCAGGAAAGCGAAAGTGCAAATACACAAAACAGTCTTCAGATGAACAATTACATGTGGCCATAGGGCGTGGACTCCGGATGAAGGAAATCAGAAGTCCTTACTGATCATTACGAGCTGTGAGAGAACAGCATCTATAGCAGATCAGAAGCAACGCCGAACTGATCAGGTCGTATGACAAGCCTGATGTCGTTTGTACCTTGGAAAATGTTGATTGGTACATCTTACGGAGCTGGGAGGTGGGGTAGACCCGTGCAGTGACTTGTGGAGGCTGGGGGGCCAAAATTGGATTATCCTCCCACTGCACAGAATGGTTTAAGATCGCGCCAGATGCCAAGCCCTTCAAGGACTGTAGCGTAAAGAAGCTAGCCAGTGATGGTTGTGTGCCCACAAATTTTAACTCTGACACGAGTCCAGAGTTGCGTGGATCACCTAGAAATGAAAGAGTAAGGATGGGTTGGATATAGTATTTGCGGTTGGGGTTATAGCTGGAAAGGAGCCAGATGATTCATCCTGCAGCAATAATAGCGAAATATAGACCTGCAAGAGGGTGTCCCCACTTCCCCAACCAGTTTAGTAACCTGAGTTAGCAGAGTCAAACGGTGAAGAGTGACAAGAATTGGCTTGTCTGCAATCTGATAGCGATTGAATCGGTATACATGTTTGGGTAAAGCTAGGCAACTTAAAAAGCTTTAAATTTGAAAAATAATGGTGATAAAACCCTGAAATTTTGACATACGATGTATCTGAATGACCCGATACTAAATATAAATTATATTTATATATACTCGTAGACTTCCACGGTTATGGTCATTAATACTATTAAGGTCTTCGGGTATTGACCGTGTCAGCATTTTTGTTGCCAACGTTTCGCTAGACATGCTTCTTGCTTCCTCAGGGCTATCTCTGAGACTCAAAGAGATAGCCCTGAGGAAGCTAGAAGTATGTCTAGGGAAACGTTGGCAACAAAATGCAAACACGGTCAATACCCGAAGACCTTAACAGTATTAATAAATTATATTCTATCCTTCCCAAAAGTACTCAAACTCCAAATACTACAAAGCTGCAGTTAACTTCCTCCCAGTTTTCTCAAATCGACCAAAGAATAACTAGACTCACCCAGAAGGGTCTTAAGATCAAAGAAATCTTAAGATCTTTGAAACTAGGGGTTTATAACACTAGTATTAAAACCCTACCGAAGTAAAGGTGCAAGCATTGAGGTGGTTAAAGGTTTGAACGCATTGATCTCAATAGTCCCCAAACGGGATATATCAACGAAACAGTTGATTGCAGTCTATATGTAAGTTGATTTTAATCCAATATTTGTACTTCGACGGTAAACCGTAATTATCTCAATTCATTTTCGAATCACAGGTTTAGTAAGCCTAAATGTGTTTAGTTGCCAGTTATTAAATCATGGATATTTCTGTACACGATCAGGACGTTTGTATTGCCTGAAGAATATGATGGGATGATTTGGTCCTAAGGTAAATCATCCCATCTTTATATTTCCATAGACACTATTTCTATTTCAACCCTACACCCTAGTGTATATATATATATATATATATATATATATATATATATATATATATGAGTGTGTGCGCGCGACGTTGACCGTGCTGGTTAAGGCGTGAGTACACCTACAACTACCCTTAGAAAGCTGAAGGTAAAAATAGGTGCAGGTTCGATCCCCGCCAAGGGAAAACATTAGTTCAGGAGTTCGCTAGCAGAGCGAGCTAGTGTTGCTGTGCTTATGGATCAGCGGGAGTCTAAAGAGCACAGTTATGACTACCGATTATAAATCACTTAGCTCCCGTCCACAGTCCGACAGCATGAACTAACCACAGAACCTCCGAGTACACTTATGAACATCAGTCTACTGGACACACCTCATTTCCAGGTCACCCTTGGATAGCGGGGGTTGTACATCGAGTTGATCACTCACTGTGTAAAAACTGATCATTTATCCCTCGAGTCTCGCTCGGGCTAAGGATCTTAAATGTTTATAACAACCGGGGGGAAAAAAAAATTATACATATATGCACCTGTGGGATTGCAATTGCAGGGTAGACATGCAAGGCTGTTGCTGTCCTGATAGAAGTTCTCCCTGCACCTCTCGCAGTTAGGGCCATCCCTGTTCTCGGTGCAGTCTATGCAGTGGCCTCCGTGACCTGTCGTCTCGTACAGCACCTGGTCGAACACACACCTGTTCGAGAACCCGTTGCAATTACACGCTGAAACATACCAGACAAAATATTAAACATAATTAAAATTATGATGTTTTAATACCCCCCCCCCCCACTATGTATTTATGTAGTTTGCTGGGTAAACATTCAGCATACACACAGCAAAACTGCGATCTTGACTGAAAATGTTTATTTTATTAAGCATATTACAGTCTGAATTTAAATGCATTTGGTTATGTGTGATATGTACAATACAATCGTCCTCCATCACTCTTGACAGAAGCTATGAGAGGAGCAGCCTCTCCCTGCCAAGTAAGAGCTAATGAGGAATGGCACATGATAAGAAAATAGTCACTGCTATTACTTCACTTTACACTTCTATAGATATATTCGGAATAGATATTAAATATGTACTAATTTAGAACAAAATTGTTTTGACATAACTAAAAATTATTTGATATCACCGGTACTTTAATCCTGATTTCCTGCGTAACTAGACCCCTAAGCCATGGACTTGAAGGATAGCTTCTTCAAAAAGTCCGTAACGCAGGTGCTGCTTTAACTAAGCAAATTTCCCACGTGTCAATATGCAATGAGTAGGGGTGGGGGTTTATTGAAGGCTGAAAAATAAAATCTGTATTTAACAACATTTGTAGAACATTAAATTTGCAACAATCATCCGATGTATCATAACGGAGGATATTACGACTTTTCGAAATTTGCCAATCTACCCCCCCCCCCTCCCACTGGTCAAATTTCAGCCATTAACGAAAGTATCTATAGTTTTAAGAAACGTTTAAAAATCGACCGCTTGAGCGTTAACATATATATATATATATAAATATATATATATATATATATATATATATATATATACACATACACATACATATATACATATACAGGGTGCCCCACCCCACATAAATTCACCAATTATTTTAATACAAAGCTGGGACTTGGTGTGTCATAATTGGGACCCCTGAAGAATCCTTTCAGTCCATATTCAACCTCATAACCCTCTCCAGTACCTCTGCAGTGACCATAACTTTGGAATGTCCTACTTTTTATGGCGGATTCTTGTAGAAAATAAAATTCTTAAAGGAGTTTATATCGTTGAATGTTTCGATTTGACGCATCCTTTAGCCGTGAAATGCACAAATCTTTATTTCAGAAACGTAACATTTTATTGAAAACAGCTGGGAAATAAAAGTAGTAGTGAACAAAATTGTATGTAGACAAACACGTCTACATATAAAGAAATGGATTCTAAAATTAAAAAAAAAGTAAAACGAAATAATGCAAAAGTTTCTTGAATGAATCCAAATAAGTGTTAACATAAAAAAAAAAAAAAAAAAAAAAAACTTCTAACGTATTTACAATTAATTTATTTTGAACTAATTACGTAGTAATTATTTCAAAAAGGAGTACATTTTTCCATTTTCGAGAAAACAACATAAAATCTTAATTGATGTCATCCCACAACATATTTTCTTACTAAAGGCCGAAAACCAAAATTTAAAGGTGTTTTGACAACCCTGACTTCTTCTGGGTTATTAAGAAGAGCAGACTGTGTTGGTTACGACCCCTACAAAAATTGGAGCCTAACAGGTTGTCAAGAAAAAAGGTTGCGTGCGTGTATACGTATTGTATAGTAGTAGAACCGAAGTCTTAACCTTGAGATCTGAACGGTGACGATGATGACACACAGGCTGATTCATACTCCCGGCTCACTCCCCTTTTTAGTAGAATTCCCTTAAGGGAAGTCAGCTATTGAGGTTCTACTCGTGACGTGATTTTAGAAAAGAATCTTCAAATGTCCGTCCATCCTACCCAGGAGATGAAAATAAGTCCGTTAAAAATTGTGTGTATATAGATAGATAGATATAGATTAGCATATTTATCTTTAACGCTCTAGCGGTCTCAATTTTTGTTTGATAGTTACCAAACTCGATATTTAAACGTTTTCGTAAAACTAAAGATCAAGTTCGTTAATTGGTTAAATCGGTACAGAGAGTAAGGGGCTTTTCGAAAATTCATAATATCTCCATTATTTTGCGCCTGATCGAAAATTGATATAAAACCAATCTTGTTGCAAAGGTAATGTCCTGTAAATATTGTTATATACATATTTTAATTTTTGCCCTTCAGTAAACCCCCACTCCTACTCGTGTCATTTTAACTATAAGCTGTTATCTCATGAACTAATTAATTTCAAGGCTAAATATTAAATATTGTTTTCATTGAATTTTTGCTTAGTGAGATCCATACAAATACGGGTTTCGCCATAATTTAAAATTTTCCACTCTTAAATTGAACACGTTTATTTGATCTCATACGCAAGTACGTTATGTGGTGACTACATATATATACATACACACATATATATATATATATATATATATATATATATAAGCGATTCATATAAAATTAAAGATCAAGTTCCTTAACGGCTAACCGACTGGGCAATACTCAATTTAGATTTTAAGTTCTTTGCTCGAAAATGTTTATTTAATATAAACCATAATCGATATTTAACCGTTTCAAAAACATTAAAGTTTATAGCTGTTAATGACTGAAATCCAACGAGGGTGGAAGGGGGTTAAAGAGGGAGGATCGAAAATTCAAAATATCTCTGTAATTCAGAGTAGTATTGAAAAATGTTACAGACCCAATTTTCTTAAGGCGTTGTTTGTTGCTGTACAAATTTTTTTATAGAATAAAAAAATTATAGAATAATTGTTTATAATTGTTAATAAAACAATTATAAAAAATTATAGAATAATTGTTTATAATTGTTAATAAAACAATTATAGAATAATTGTTTTCGTAGCATAAATATTAAGGGAGTTATTCGTATTTTCTTCAGTAAATCCCCACTTCTTGAATGATTAATTTAAAAATCATTTTTATTTCTCTACTAGTTTCGCGTCAATGTGACGCCCTCATCAGGAGAAATTCCAATACAATATAGCAACTAAAGTAACGGCTACATCTTTCTAAAGGAGAAGAGATGAATAGTTTGTCATTCCATCATGTGGGAAATCTGCTTAGTTTACGCAGTCTCAGCGTGGCGGACTTTTTTTTTTAAAATGAAATGTTCCTAGTTATCCAGAAGGTAATTTATTCTGGCGAGAAGTCAAATTTCTAACTTCTTCCAGTTCTTCTACTAGGCACCTAACTGAAATTTTAAATTATCGATCAAAAGAAGCATTTTTCAATTACATTGGTACATATTGAAGGTTAAAGATCCTACAAATGAGACCCTGGTAAAATGTTTATGTATTATGCTCAGGTTAGCCATGTGAATCAAGGCGTTGGTCTCAACCTCACTTGGTAAACCTAAAGTCGTGAGTTCGATTCACACCTAGGCAATGGAAATTTATTTATGGTTGAATCCAATTATAATGTTTTAAGTTAGGACATTTTTGTAAGATTGATGTTAGTATGTATTTGCACTTAGGTTAAAAAATGTTATATGTAATTTTTTGATTCATCGCTTGGCCTTAACAGGTTTCTGTTTTGTTTTGTTTGTTAGCACCTGAAGATGGGGCGTTAGTGCCGAAAGGCTTTGGGCTTAAATAAAGATTTTGTTGGGCAAACTGTCAGTTTATAAGACCTGTTTTAAGATCTTCACTCTCTTCAAACACCATAAGAAGAAGTAAGAATTTATTTAGTGACGAGCTCGTTAAATGAAATCCTTAGTACTACCAGGGCTAGAAAAAGGTGGTAACCTATAGATGAGTCGTCCCAATTAACCGTAGTATTTATTAATAATTGTGGACGTTAATAATTAACAACAATAAGTATTAACGGAGGTGCCAGAATTTAAACATGTAATCTGTAATTTTGCCTGGAACTTCCAGTCATTTGATTATCTTCGTCTGGCAGAGCCAACTCATACAGGATCTTATAGGAAATGCCATTCTCAAACGATTTCGTTCATTATGTTAGATTAGATTTTCCACGTTATTTGCGCCTTAGTCGTCAGACCCCTAAAAGTAACACTTTAGAGTGTAGAAACTATTTAAAAATGTTTCTCAATTTTGAGGGTATTTTCAGAACAATGGTGTTAGAATAGGAACGATTGTATCTCCGTAAGTGAGCCCACTCATTCGTTGCTCAACGCTGTAAATTAGTTGGAGGATTTCGATGAAATTTTACACTTCCCTTCAGAAGAATTATTTATTATCTATTGAGTCATATTCATGACAAGTTTAAAAAAAAAAAAAAAATTCTACAAATGTAGATCACTTCTATTTCTTCAATCGTTGACGAGATGCCGAAAATTAAGTCTGTTCAAAGCTATAAGTGTATTTATATGTACGAACGCACGCACGTTTGTGTGTGTGTGTGTGTGTGTCTGTTTATTTGTCAGTCGCAACTAATGATTGAAGTATTACATATGAGAATGTGTGGGGAGAGTTGAAATACGTTTTAAACATTGAAAAAGTCCCTCGCCCAGTGGCAGCGTAAACTAAGCAGATTTCCCAAATGTTGGCATAACAGCCGTATAGGTCTTTTCTTGGCACATTTTCTCCATTTGTTTGTAAAAAAACGACGAGTAGAAGGTGGGGGGGGGGTTACCCAAGGAAGAATGAATACCTCGCTTAATTCTTGAATTATGAAAAATTGGCATAGAACAGCAATTGTAGAGGATCAATAGTTTAACAAGATTGTTTCTATAACATTTTACGATATATAAAATTACAGATTACATGTTTAACTTCTAGCACCTTCGTTAATACTTGTTGTTATTTATTAACGTCCACTTTATTAATAAATACTACGGCTAAGGTTTCGTAGTTTTCAGTCTTCACTAATCAGAAATGACATAATTAACCCACAATATAAATAGAATAATAATTATTTTTTTTAAATAAATGTTTTCAAGTAGTACTTAAACTTCTAAAATTCTTATAAACTTAATCAGATTAGTACTATTTAAACATCACATGGGGCTCAGGTTAATCTCACATGGTAAACGTAGAGTGGCGAGTTCGATTCTCGCCTGTATTTACATTTATTTATTTGTTTACTGTGGCGTGTAAATTGACTTTGTTGGACGTTTCTATATTATAGTGTTTAATTATCAAGTCAATTGTATATACTATGGCGTTGCCTAGTTGCATACTGCTGAAAGGAATAAATAAAACAGTTCAGTTTATGAATGTCCTCAATGTGAAAAATATTTTCCAGGGACATTAAGTCATCACTTGTGGCTATAAACTTCTTCAAGTATTGCTCTCTATAATAGCTGTATTCCGAGCATTGCAATAATAAATGTTTTAACTCGTCAGATATAATTTCCTGGCAGCATTTCTCCGGATTTATTATTTTCGTTTTTTTATTGTGATTCACTTTCAAGTAATCGTTATTTGAAATTCTCAGTTAGCTAAATAATCTTACTTTCTTCATATTCTCTTTGAATTTCAGGTAATCTTCGGTTTGGGGGCTGGTATAATTTATTGATGTCGGTGGATAATATGTGACTTGATGCTTGTTCTAAAATTTTGTTTTTATTTGATAGTAAATCTGTTGCACACGAAATATCGCTAAAGTACTCTTGCACATTATTTAAAATTGCTATAGCTTTTAATTGTGAGACCCAAATATAGTTTATGTCATGATTACTGGCATCCATCATTATTACCTGGATTTAAAATGTTATTAGAGTCTGACTTTTTAAACTATTGATCCTCTACTATTGTAGTTCTATACATTTTTTCTTAACTCAAATATTAAGCAAGGTATTACTTAGTACGTTCTTGTAGTCAATGAGAATTTGCGGTGAGACGAGATAACTAGAGTAACATACCAGCACTTGAGAAATTTGCTTAGTTTACACAGCTTCTGCGTGACGGGCTTTTAGCAGATTTCCTTTAAGGGAAATCAGCTAATTGAGGTTGTACTCCGACGGGTTGAGAAGCCGTTTCAGTTGGGAATTTATTTTAATAAACTGAAAGTTTTCTCATACCTTTTGTATTTAATCTATGTTAATTTATGTATGCAGATTTTTTCTATTGTAAAACTTCACATGGGAAATCTGCTTAGTTTACGCAGGCCCCGCGTGACGGGCTTTACTATATAGTTTTCATCTCCAGTAAAGCCCCTCTCTTACTCATCTCATATTAACAATATTCTATTATGTTATGAAGCACTTTATTTGAAGCTTAAATACCAAATATTGTTCTCATTGAACTTTTAAGTTTTGAGATAAATGCAAACACGTGGGAAATCTGCTTAGTTAACGCAGTCCCTGCGTGACGGACTTTTTCATCCAGATAAAGCTCACTCACTAGACTTCCGCCGCACAATACACCAATCCCCCACCAACTATTCCGGAACAAGTTTTAGCCGCCTTAATACTCTCGGCCTTAAGCACTCCTTATTGATATAGAGGCCACTACATGAAGAAAATTAGAGACAAAGTTACCCCTTGGGCTAATCATAGCCACTTAGCCTCGTTATCTCTACTATATCCTCAGAGATCGGCTGACCACAGCCTAGCATATTTCATATCTATGATGCATATCTTCTTATCATATCAGCCGTAACGGTAATCAGATACCTACACCTATACTACATAGTAATTGACAAATATGCGTATGTGTTTTTTACGTGTGTGTGTGTGTGTGTGTGTGTGTGTGCGTGTGTGTGTGTGTGTGTGTGCGTGTGTGCGTGCTATGTGTGAGCAGATCTTGTTTCTTTAATCCACTAGTTAGTATAAAAATTTGAACTTCAGCCAATAACAAATATGATCTTCAGTGTTGACAGAAACGGTTAAAAATCTAGTATGGTATAGATGAAGTAAACATTTTCGAAACAAGAAAGTGAAATCTTAATTAATAACGGCTGATATCTAAATAATCCAAATATCTCGGTTAATATTCACGATAGAGACAATACGTATATCTCAGCATTTGTAGGTAATTAAATTTTCAATGAGATTGGTTCTATACGATTTTTGGATCCGACGTATAATAACGAAGATATTTCGAATTTTCGAAATTCCTCCCCTCTCACCACAGTTCAATTTCGGCCGTAACCGAACTTATCAATAATTCTCGGTTTTTTGTTTTCCATTTCGTTTTTTCGTTTCAGTCCTGTATTCTGTTCCACGTATTCAATTTCTGTTTTGAGTTGCATTTATGTTTTTCTTGTTCAATTTTTGTTAAGTTGTTTTATTTTCGTTTTAATTAATATTGTTTCGTTTTTTAATTTTATACTATTTTTCTGAGCAACGTCGCCGCTGCGAAGCTCCAAATAATTTATCATTTATTTTACATAAAACGCTTATATATCGAGTTTGGGTGCGATTAGCCAAAAATTGCGACCCCTAGAGCGGTAACAGACAAATATATATAAATATTGTTATGACCTCATTTTTGTCATCTCCTAGGTAGGATCGATGGACATTTGAGGTCGCGTCATGAGTACAACCCAGTAGCTGAATTCCATATGGAGAAATTTTCTAAAAGTATGCCGCATATTCCTTTTCCAAAGGCTTTCTAAAATATTTGATAAAAATATATATCCACAATTGAATAATGGACCATTTCACGACACAATCATAAGAAGACATTAACTGGAAAATGTATATTCTTCAACAAAGTACGATTTACTAGAATTAGTCAACCAATGAAATGTTTTTTTACCGGTCGATCATGAAATGTTATTGGCTGAATTTAGATATCTGTATTTAGTAGCATTGCTCAATACTATTTCCTTCTTTCTTGTGACTGGAATCAAAAAAAAGTCCGTCACGCAGGGGCTGCGTAAACTAAGCAGATTTCCCTCTTAGAGTAGTTTAGTAATAGATAAATCTACATACTGCTAACACAACACCACCGAGAATAAATACAAACGGTAATAAGAAATGTTTCATCCAATATTAATAACCTGCCGACAGGAAGCGTTAGGGAAAACAATTACTGAAATATATCAGAATATAAAATATTAATTTTATTGAGAACTATTTACTATATCTAGTACTGTAATTAATAATAACTCAGAATAATTGTTATCTCCATCAATCAAATTTTAGTAGTTCAAAACCTTTAGACGGGGGGGGGGGGTCACCAGGACATATTTGCATGTATCTCGTATAATAAAGGTCTCTTGAATACAATTTTTGGTATTTAAACTTCAAATAATGTGATTTATTATGTAGCAGAGTATTGTTAATGTAACATGAGTAGAAGTGGCGGTTTGCTGATGGCTGAAAACTGAAAAATGCAAATATCTCGGTTAATATTCAAGATAGTGAAGAAATGTTTACAATATTTATAGTAAATTTAATTTGCAATAGGATTAGTTCTATACAATTTTTCGATTTAATCTATGGTAACGGAGATATTTCGAATTTTTGAAAATCCTCCCCTCTAAACGCCCCCCCTTCCCCTGGC
The DNA here is from genome assembly GCA_019009955.1 of Riptortus pedestris. Lineage (NCBI taxonomy): Eukaryota > Metazoa > Arthropoda > Insecta > Hemiptera > Alydidae > Riptortus > Riptortus pedestris. The sequence goes on along the minus strand of CM032229.1, from coordinate 181,962,621 downwards.
CCGATTTCAGCCGTTAACGAACTTGATCTTTCTTTTTACATAAAACGACTAAATATCGATTTTGGTAACGATTAAACAATAATTTCGACCGCTAGAGCGGTAACAGACAAATATATATATATATATATATATATATATATATATATATATATATATACAGTTTTGAACGGACCTCATTTTCGTCATCTCCTGGGTAGGATCGATGGACATTTGAAGAAAAATTTCGAAAATCGCGTCATGAGTACAACCTCAAGAGCTGATTTCCCTTAAGGGAAATCTACTAATAGAAATATGTGGTAGTAACGGGTACAAAGGTATATTACAAGGGAAGACAGTTACTTGGGGATTTCCGAGGGTTCTGTATTGGGTCAATTAATATTTCCAATAGATGTACATAAGACTTAGCATAAATGATACAACACAACATACATAATATAAAAGATGTTATCTGAAAGACCAATATAAAAATTCAAGATAGTTGGATAACAGGGTCCCTGACGTAATCAAGTCAAATTAAAACTTTACTTAAATTAAAAAGAACTAAAGTAAGAGTTATAAACTATAAGAATTCCTACTCATTTGCGGAAATTTGCAAGGAACTGTCATGAACTAGTGTCATCAACGTAGAACAATAATGGATTAGCTCTCATTCACGTATCCATGCAAGAGATTACCTGACTTTTCCGTACATAGAAACATTACAATGCAACAGTAATGCACTTATATATTAATGCAAGGGACTACATTGCCATGGAACATTATTTACTACAAATCATTCACGTATCAATACATGGAACTTCACCTCTTCATTGACAAATGGCATTACCATGGGACATTATTTGACTACCAATCATTCACGTATCAATACATGGAACTTCACCTCTTCATTGACAAATGGCATTACCATGGGACATTATTTGACTACCAATCATTCACGTATCAATACATGGAACTTCACTTCTTCATTGACAAATGGCATTACCATGGAACATTATTTGACTACAAATCATTCACGTATCAATACATGGAACTTCATCTCTTCATTGACAAATGGCATTACCATGGAACATTATTTGACTACAAATCATTCACGTACCAATACATGGAACTTCACCTCTTCATTGACAAATGGCATTACCATGGAACATTATTTGAGTACAAATCATTCACGTATCAATACATGGAACTTCACTTCTTCATTGACAAATGGCATTACCATGGAACATTATTTGACTACAAATCATTCACGTATCAATACATGGAACAATATTTGAGTACAAATCATTCAGGTATCAATACATGGAACTTCACCTCTTCATTGACAAATGGCATTACTATGGAACATTATTTGAGTTCAAATCATTCACGTATCAATACATGGAACTTCACCTCTTCATTGACATATGACATTACCATGAGGCATTAATAGACTAGAGCACATTTATGTATCTATGGAGGGAGCTTCCGCTCTTCATTGACAAATGGCATTACTATGGAACATTATTTGAGTACAAATCATTCACGTATCAATACATGGAACTTCACCTCTTCATTGACATATGACATTACTATGAGGCATTAATAGACTAGAGCACATTTATGTATCTATGGAGGGAGCTTCCGCTCTTCATTGACAAATGGCATTACTATGGAACATTATTTGAGTACAAATCATTCACGTATCAATACATGGAACTTCACCTCTTCATTGACATATGACATTACTATGAGGCATTAATAGACTAGAGCACATTTATGTATCTATGGAGGGAGCTTCCGCTCTTCATTGACAAATGGCATTACTATGGAACATTATTTGAGTACAAATCATTCACGTATCAATACATGGAACTTCACCTCTTCATTGACATATGACATTACTATGAGGCATTAATAGACTAGAGCACATTTATGTATCTATGGAGGGAGCTTCCGCTCTTCATTGACAAATGGCATTACCATGGAACATTATTTGACTACAAATCATTCACGTATCAATACATGGAACTCCCACTCTTCGTTGACAAATGGCATTACCATGGAACATTATTTGACTACCAATCATTCACGTATCAATACATGGAACTTCACTTCTTCATTGACAAATGGCATTACCATGGGACATTAATAGACTAGAGCTGATTCATATATCTATGGATGGAGCTTCCGCTCTTCATTTACATATGCCATTAATATGAAGCAGATATATACTAGAGCTGATTCCCGTATCAATGCATGGAACTGACCCTCTTCATTGATATGTCATTACCATGGACCATTAATGGCTCATTCAGGTATCTATGGGAAGAGACATCGCCTTTTCACTGATAGGTGAGCTTACCTCATAACATTTGTGGAAGTATTCATTCATTCACTTATCAAAAGGACTGCCTCTTTCCATTTAAATGTGCCCTTACCATGAAACGTGAATGAACTAGCACTCATTCACGTATCTATGATTAGGGACTTGCCTCCGTTAATCTACAGATGGCATTACCTCGGAACATTAATGGATTAGCATTCGTTCATGTGTCAGTGGAAAGAGACTATGCCTTTTCACTGACAGGTAACATTACCTCGCAACATTAATGGATGGATAACCACTCATTCACGTTTAAGCAACCTACCATTCTTCATCTACAGGTGACAATGACATGGAACATTAATGGATTAGCACTCATTCATGTTTAGGCAAGGGACTACCTTTCTTCATCTACAGGTGACAATGACATGGAACATTAATGGATTAGCACTCATTCATGTTTAGGCAAGGGACTACCTTTCTTCATCTACAGGTGACAATGACATGGAACATTAATGGATTAGCACTCATTCATGTTTAAGCAGTGGACTACCTTTCTTCATCTACAGGTGACAATGACATGGAACATTAATGGATAAGCACTCATTCATGTTTCAGTGAAAACCGACGAGGCATTTTCTCTGACAGGTAACATTACCTCGCAACATTAATGGATAAGCACTGATACATGTTTAAGCAAGGACCATCTTCATCTGCAGGTGAACCTGTTTTTTCAAAATGTGATATAATCAGGAAACATTAATGGATAACCGTTCGTGACGTTTTATGTGTTAACGAAATCAATTTTTATACTTATAGAAATGGGAGCTATCTCAGATAAATAATTTCATAATATACACGAGTTTAATGGTATATCTGTGTCGAATGGATACTTCTTTTGATGTGCATATCTCTAATGTTAGGTTATATTTATGTCAGTTCAAAACGATTGTTTTGAAATTTTTGTTGTAGTTCGTTTTTTATTACCTGATAGTTTTCGGACCTGTTGATTGTTCGTAAAATTGTTGGTTAATTTGTTAACAATGTTATTATGTTTTCCATCTGACACGCAGGAAATGTCGAAATGATAACACTTCTTTTGCATTGGCGATATAATTGGAATAGAGTGCGGAATTCCGACTCCAGTCATGATAGAGTGCTATTGAGTCACGACATATAGCTGATATTTGGAATGTTTGTATGACTACTGAATACAAGGCTTAGTTTGGAGTAATAAGCAAGCAACTTACATGAGTCGAAGAACCAAGGCGTTATTCCGTCCCAGTTGAGCCCAGCGACAGATGTCACAACGAGGAGAAGTACTGGTGACATATCCACCGCCAACTGGTGTGTTTATCATCCAGCTAAACGGTCATCAGTGGGAGTCGGGCGAGAATCACTCGTCAGTCACACATCACTTGTGGGGGACACGGAAATGGGAAACGTCAACACCCGTGTTGTATGAAATACAACAAGATGACGGTGAGCGAGAGAGAGAGAGACTGGCAAGGGTTGAGCTATAGGTGAAACTCCTGACTAAAATAGGAGTGTGAGAGAGGAGGAGAGGTAGAGAGATGGAGAGAGATAGTGGACCCTCCCCTCCATCCCATAGCTACCTGTACCCCCTCCCCACCCACAGGTAACCCCCACCCCACCTACAGCATGCACTTACAACTCCACTCTACTAACTTACTACTAATTACTCTTTTAGCGCATTTTAGCAGATTTCCCTTAAAGTTTATTCATGACGAAATTTTCGAACAATTTTCTCAAATGCCCATCGATTCTATCTATTTTTTATTTTTAAAAAAAATTATTTTATCCAGAATATTACAGTCTGCATTTAAATGCATTTGGTAATGTGATTTGGACATTACAATCGTCCTCCATCACTCGACAGAAGCTACACTCCTTCAGCACAATGAGAGGAGCAGCACCTCCCTGGCTGGCAAGGAAGTCAAGAGCTAAGGAGGAATATGGCACTTGATAAGAAAATAGCCACTGCTATCACTTCACTTTCTATAGGAGATTCTATAGGGTTTCGAGCAAAAATTAAAGTCAAGTTCGTTAATAGCTGAAATCGACCCAATGCGAAGGGAGAATTTCGAAAATTCGAAATATTCCCGCTAATATACATGGGATCGGAAAATTGTACAGAACCACTCTTATTTCAAATTAAATTTACTATAAATATTGTAGTATACATTTATTCTCAATGGAGGTTTAGAGGGGGAATTTCAAAAATTCAAAATATCGATCGAAAAATCGTGTAGAATCAATTTTATTGCAAATGTAATATTCTATAAATGTTGGGCCCTTGAAATTTTAGTTCTCGGTCTTAAGTAAACCCCCCAACCCCTCCTACGCATGTCATATTAACATACGCTGATATATTATGAAGCACATTATTTGACGCCTAAATATCATATATTGTTCTCATTGGACATTTTCGTTTTGTGATAAATGCAAATACGTGCGCACATGGAAAATATGCTTAGTTAACTGCAGCCCCTGCGTGACGGACTTTTTTTTATTGATTCAGCCTTCTGAAACACTTCTGACGTTCACATAGAAATATTTAGAATACATGGTCTAAGGTCAACCGCTGCGAGAATAAGACCAACGCCTTAACGCACACGGCCAACCTGAGCCCCCTGTTTCATGATTTAAAAACTTATTAATAAGAGATGATTATGAAGGGGGGGGGGGAGGTGACTAAAGACAGAAAATTAAAAAGTTTGTCGCGCAGATGCTTCGTTAACTAAGCAGATTTACCACTTATCTTTAACATTACATAAACCTCTTATGCATCGAGTTTAGTAACGATAAGATGAAAATTGTGACCCCCAGAGCGATAAAAGACACAACTGGTCGTCAGTAATATTAACTTCAGGTACCAATAACCTGGCTCCTTCAAACCGACCCACTGCAATAAAGCTGTCGTGTCTAGACGCCAAATCCCTCTGTAGAGGGACAGAGAAGAATGCCTATCTATGGGATTTGGGGTCAAACCTTAGAGGCTCCTGGAATCTTTGGACTTGTCAACTCTGTTAGGCAAACACAGTTCCTCGATAAACATGATTACAGTGGACTTAAACCTCTTGAAAACTGTGAGGATGATACAAGGAACCTCCTACAAGGGCGTACTCACTTCAATTGCCTGCGACTTAAGTAAAACTTCATTTCTAGTAATAGGATTTTTACTCATAAATGGAGAATTTATGGTGAGATCTGTTCACCAGTGTGTCATCAAACGCTAGAGAAATCTGCTTAGTTTATGCTGACCGATTAACAAACAAGGAGTATATTTTTATATATATTTAATGCATTGGACAAAGCGTCAAAGAGTTTTACTTCTGAAAGAGATGCGCCTTTCTGTCGTTTGAATATATTATCCTATTTCTGTAAAACAAGTTCATATTTTTTTCATTAACAGTATTGTTTGGTTTATGTATGTCATATTGAATATTCCCAGCCTTTACAAATAAAAACAAAATACCTCCGAACTAAATAAAGACGTATACTGCTCTAGAATAGATTTATCTCTATAATACGTCTGTAGGTTAGATTTACAACTAAAATATTTAAACCTGTGTTTCTGCTGTAGGTCTCTAGGCTACATTTATCTATGTAATACGGCCTAGGTTAGATTTGATCGGAAATACGATACTAGGTTAGATTTCTGTCTAAAATACATCTCTAGGTAAGATTTAAAACAGCAACACGACTCTAGGTAAGATTTATGTCTGAAACACGGCTCTAGGTTACGTTTAGACTGTGAAAGGTGACGTGAGACGAAAGAAGGCAAGGCCTGTTAAACTCAATAAAATATATTTACGAAAATCAAATATGAAAAAAGTTCCATTCACGGCCACACTTAAGACTCCTATTGTCACACTTTATAAATAGGCACTATTACCAAAAACGTGGTTCACAACCCTAATGCAGTACTTAGACTGGCCTTAACCTCGCTATGAGACCTCTTTAGCAACGAGATACTCGAGAACACATGACAATTCAAAGACCAACTGTCAAGGTTATTTATCACGTTCCATTCAGAAATGAAACATTCAGAGTTAAACAAGGGGCATCTCTCTCAGACCCGTTCATACAGACCAACAATACGACTCTAGGCTAGATTTATAACTGTAGGCTAGTTTTATCTCTGTAATATTGCTCTAGGTTAGATTTATGTCTAAAATACAGTTCCAGGTTACATTTATGTCTAAAATACGGCTCTAGATTAAATTTAGATCTGCAAATCGAGTAGGCTAAATTTACGTCTGCTATAGGATTGTAGGTTTTATTTAGGTCTGCAATACGGTCTCTATACATTTAGGTCTGCTAATCACTCTAGGACAAACTTGTTTTTTTCCATTTCTTAAGGATGATGTACATTGATGTGCGCAAAATGGGATATTGCCCTAAGAAATGTTTTTTACCAACTTATGTTCTTATTTTACTTACGTTGGCATTCCTGAGCCGATCCATTGACGGAGTCCGCCCAGGTCCAAGGCACATCCTGATAGAAGTCCTTACACTCGCCGCAGTCATCTCCTTTGGTGTTGTGCTGGCAATCGCACACTTTGACCAGCTCGTTCCCTCTCTGCTTCAACTCGCATCTATTGGCGTGCCCGTTGCACTTGCACCTGGAGCAAAGTAGTAACACAATCACAATTGGTCATATTTAATAAACAGTCATGTAAAACTAAAGATGAAGCTCGTTAAATCGGCCCAGGGAGAAGGTGGAGGTGGTTTAGAGGAGAATTTCGCAAATCCGAAATATATCCATTTCGCAAAAATGTTAAAGAACCAATCTCATTAAACTATCGATGAACTACAACTGTTCTATACATTTCTTCGTAACTCAAATGTTGAGGGAGTTATTCCTACTTTCTTGTTTTCAGGCTTCAGTAAAACCCTACTTCTACTCATCGGATGTTTATGTGGAAATAAAGAACATAAGGTGAGATGAGAATACTAGAGTGTCACTCTAAAATCTGCTTAGTTTACGCAGCGACGGCGTGACAGAACTCATTAGGGTTACAGAAAAAGTAACTATTACAAAAAATTAAATTTTCTATCAGAATTTTCTACTCTAAGGATATTAATGGAGATATTTATAATTTTTATTATACCCTATTTACTCCCTCCCCTCTCCTGCTTTGATTTCAGTCATTAAAGAACTTAATTCGAATTATGGTTGTAAATTGAATCAGAATGTCCCAGACCTACAATTAATTAACACTCCAATTATGGATAGAATTAAATTATTTATTAACGTCCGCAACTAAGGCTAATTAAGACGGGTTATCTACAGGTTACCACCCTTTTCTATGTGTGGTATTAAGGATTTTATTTAATGAATTCCGTCACTAAATAAATTCCTTTGCCTAGGCGGGAATCGAACTCGCCACTAAACAATTAAGAATAAAATATTTCTTATAATATAAAGAAAAAATGGATAATACCAACACAATCGTTAAAATCAAACGAAATAAGTTTGTCACCCCATGGAATAGGCAGTGATTGAGGTTGGAATATACGCATTTTATTGCAGACACATGCTAAATGTTTATAAATCAATGTATATGTCTTATATTTATTCATTAGGAAATTAAAATTAAAACCGTAAATAATTATTTTGGATTATTTGAGGATAATATTTCGCTTCCTTGACAGACTGCCCTTTAATGTAATAAATATAAGCTAATGCAAGAATGCAATTTTTCAAATATGTGTAATTTTTGTTAAAAGAAATTTATTTCATTAGAATCTGTTATTATCAGTTAAATGAATTATGTTTAGCATTCCTGCAACCCGGAAATGATTAATATAGTAATAGTTTCCCGTCGGGTTATTCGCGAAGTTCCATGACACTAGAACGCACTGGAACCCCCAGTTTCCCATCGAAACGTGGAATGTATATTGGCGGAATATTGACGAATTTATTATCGTTCTTGGGATTAAATAAATATAGTTTCCGATAAATAATAAAACGATTTTATCATCTTAGCGCTCAGAGAAAAAATATGATAAATTCTTGTTCAGGCATTCTACTGTAATACCATAGAATGTATGAGGTGTTGACCGAAGTAGTAAGTATTTAGAAACTTAGTTACAATGAAAATGGTTTCCACTGGAAATCTAATTCCAGGTCATCCCAATTGTCTCTTCTATTAATGGTAGAGGAGTATAATATAGTCAACGTTGACAAAATTGATTCCCTAAATAAATTTGAAATACATATTCATAATGTTTATGAAGATATACCATTTTCACAATTAGCTTGCGCATTTTAAAAGAACATTTATTAGCAGATTTCCCTTAATGGAAATCAGCTATTGAAGTTGTACTCATGACGGAATTTTCGAAATTTTTCTTCAAATGTTCATCGATCCTACCCAGGAGATGACGAAAATGATGTCCGTTCAAAACTGTATATATATATATATATATATATATATTTGTCTGTTACCGCTCTAGCGGTCGCAATTTTTGTTTGATCGTTACCAAACTCGATATTTAGTCGTTTTATGTAAAAAGAAAGATCATGTTCGTTAATGGCTGAAATCGGACCAGTGGGAGGGGGGAGTTTAGAGGTGGGATTTTTGATAATTCAAAATATCTCCGTTATTATGCGTCGGATCGAAAAATTGTATAGAATAAATCTTATTGCAAATTAAATTTACTATAAATATTGTTCTGTACATTTATTCTGTATCTTTAATATTAACCGAGATATTTGCATTTGTATTCTGCATGTGGTCACCAGTAGGCTATGTTCGGACTTTCCGCCGAGGGCTCTGGCGGCCGTTTCCATAACTATTCGTCACTCGTGAATAGGTTTAGAGGTTATGTTAACTGTTTTTTGGGACTAGAAACTACTGGGTTATTACGCCCTAAATAATGTTTTAGGTTTAGAGGTTTCTTACTACTACAGTTGTTATTAGGCAGATTTCTCTATTGTAAAACTTCTCGTGGGAAATCTGCTTAGTTTACGCAGCCCCTGCGTGACGGACTTTTTTAATTCTTTTTGAATGGATCTCAGGTTAGCCAAGTGAGTTAAAGCGTTAGCCTAAATCTCACATTGCAAACCTAGATTAGCGAGTTCGATTCTCTCCTGGGCAAAGGAATTTATTTAGTGACGAAATTCATTAAATCCTTACCTGTAGAAAACCAGCCCCAATAAGCCTTAGTTGCATAAAGTGGTCATTAATAAACAACACAATTCAAATTCTATTTGGCGGCCACTGTTCGAAGTAAGAATTCTGAAATTTAAAGATATAAGTAACGTATTACGACTGAAAAATACATTTCATACAGCATAAGTTCTTCAAATTTTTCTGATCGAATTCATATTAACTGAGATCTAAATCTAACGAACGTAAGTTTTGACGTCTAAGTAAACACCCACGCTCGTTGTTGGCAGTAAAATATAAAATAGTCCACGTTGGCAATATTCACAGTATCGAGGCATATGAAAAAAAATTTAATTTTTTTTTTAAAATCGGGCACATGAAAAGGTAATAACATCTATTTAAGGGCCAGAAGTCGAAAGTTTGAAATTTATAAATCTAAGTAACATTAAGGGTCTTAAAATGTATTCTAAAGACAATTGATTGCTTCCATTTTTCCGACAAAATCAATATTATCGAAAATATTGACGAATATGAGTAGGGAGGCTTTATTCCCTTACATGTTTGCGTGTTTGTATGTATGGTGGAATATGTTACATTAGTAGACTAGATTATTGCTCCCATCAGCTTTTTTTTTTCGATTGCCCTATATATATTTTTAGCTGATTTCCTTTAAGGGAAATCAGCTATTCAGGTCGTACTCATGACGCGAGTTTTGAAACATTTCCTCAAATGCCCATCGATCCTACAGAGGAGATGACGAAAATGAGGTCCGTTCAAAATTATATATATATATATATATATATATATATATATATATATATATATATATATATTTGTCTGTTAACGCTCTAGCGGTCGCAATTTTTGTTTGATCGTTACCAAACTCGGAATTTAATCGTTTTATGTAAAAAGGAAGATCAAGTTCGTTAATGGCTGAAATCGGATCAGTGGGAGGGGGGGATTTTTGAAAATTCACAATATCTCCGTTATTATGCGTCGGATCGATAAATTGTATAGAATCAATCTTATTGCAAATTAAATTTACTATAAATATTGTTATATACATTTATTCTCTATCTTGAATATTAACCGAGATAGTTGCATTCGTATGCATGTGTGTGGTCGGCAGGAGTCGGCTATGGTCGGGACTCTCCACCGAGAGCTAGTGTGGGCCATTTCGGTAACTATTCGTCCCTCGTGAATAGGTTTAGAGATTCCTTGCTCCTACGGTTGTTATTAGGCGGATTTCTCTATTGTAAAACTTCACGTGGGAAATCTGCTTAGTTTACGCAGCCCCTGCGTGACGGACTTTTTAATTTTATTTATTTTTATTTTGTTAGTCAGTGAGTGAATTTGGTAAACCAAGATGACGAGATTTCTTGTACTGTCTGACGGCAGAACGTTATGGGAAGTTGGTGGAATATTTAATGGATGAAGTCTTTGCAGAATTTGGGGGATATGTTGATCTGGATTTAGTTGAGGTAGTTATCGATATTGACAGCTTGTTTCATCAGATGAGAAAATTGATTCAGGGGGATAAGAGGACCTCAGCTCAGACAAGGTTTGCCCAGTATGATTATTTAGGGGCAGTATATGACTATACTACCAAAATGAGTCATGAAGTTGTTAGACTAAGGGCAGATAATGACGCAATGAGAAACAAACTGTCGGACTGGGACATCGCGATTGAGAATAAGCTTGGAGCGGAGTAGCTGATAAGATTCGTGATGGTCCTGTCTTAAAAGACCTACGATTGAAGGCTGATGAGCCAGCCAGTAAGAAAACCATTGTCAGATAATTTTTGGAATACCCAGGGGTAAGGCAGACGAATATATAATAGCTCATGCTGCGAGGATAATGAAATTTTCAGGATTTCGTCGAGAAAAAGAAATTGTTTATCCCGCTGTATAAGGCGGGGAAGAAAGAAAAACTGTGGGTTCACTGGATGATCGAAGCCTCGCCTGACCAGCGGAAGACTCTACTCGCGAAGGGTTGCTGGAAACAAACAAGGGTAAATGGAATCCTGAGGAACTCCTGGCTCACCTTTGGCTCTCGAAGGGCGCAGAATAAAGAATATAGGCTAGACTGGATTGCTAAATCGACGACTAGCAGAAGCGATTCCAAATAGAACATTTAAAGCCAAAAAGTTTGCTATATCTAAAGCAGAGTAAAATTGATATTTGAAGGATTTAGCCCTCCCCGGGGGGATAAAGAAGGGTCAGAAGAACCGACACCCGCTGAGATAGTGAATGTTTACGGGGAGTGTTCATACTCGTTCTAGGTTCTCAATGGGCGACTTGTTGGTGTTGGCCCTGTCTAGGGGCCTAGAGAGTTGGCTGGCATCCACTTTCGGTGCATAGCTGGAGAGCATGTCGTTGATACGCTGGGTTGGTGGATTGGGTAATTTCTTATTCCAGAATAGGATTGTGTAGGATTTCCACCCTCGACCGTCATATGCACGTCGTGCGGATTAAACCAGGATCCAAAAAGGATAAGAAGGCAGCTGTGGCTGAGGTACTAGGAGATAGCCGGCCTAGAGGCGTGCATGATGTTGACGAACTGGACAACTTTTATGGTAAAGCGTCCAAGTCAATGGACGGCTCCTCGCGTAAATGGTCCTAGGTTTGATGATGCCTCTGGAATTTGGGAGACTATCACGCCGGAGGAGACTGATAAGCATTTACCCGGTAGCGATACAGTGGGTATGAATGGAGGAAGAGAAGGGACAATTCTAGATGTCAAGAGGCATTTGGCTCGGTCAGTCGCCTCGCGATCCTGGCTGATGCCAAGACAAGGGGTCTGCCTGTGGGTTTCTGTAAATACCTTGAAGGTGTCTATTTGGCGGGGGGGGGGACTCGGTGATTTTTGCCAGAGGTTGGTGTTCGAAGGACATTCTGCCTGGACGTAGTGTCAGGCAGGGTGACCCTCTATTTCCGATCCTGTTTAATATGTTCATGGACCATATAATCGAGGCTTCTAGAACACTATTTGGGTTCCTTTTAGGCATCGATGGCGTCTTGGAGATAGCTAATGGATATGACTTGATCCTTGTGGCATTCACAGTACATGGGTTCAATGTTGCCTTAAATCAGCTGAAAGTGGCGCTTCGGGATAGTAATTTGGAGCTAAATCCAGAGGTGTGTCAGGCTGGAGCTTAGATCTTTGGGGCAAAGGAGGATCGTCAAAGTGTATCCGGCATCTGGGCTGAGGATCTTGAAATATCCTGTTCATGCCCTTAGCGGAATGCTTCCTTTCTTCCTGCATGGTGCAGAGGCAATAGCACCTGACTGCAGGGCTTTATTGCCTAATCTTGACAGGGCCCCATTGAAACCACAGGAGAAGGTACTGGCTCTGGGGACCTACGTTTTGCCCCGGTGGCTTCATGGGTTGGTGCTAGGAAAACCCATCCTAGTTGAGCTCTGCCAGATGGACATAATTATAAGGACTTCAGTAAGTAAGTGGGTGCATCTCCCTCATAGAGCTTTTAATGTATTTATTCATGCATTTATACGTGACTGCGGTCTGAGGGCCCCTTGCTTGGCTCGCGCCATTCCATTCTTTAGAGTCTGGAGGCTCCATGAATTGCTGAATGATTTGGCTTGATGTGTTGTTTCCTCTGTATAAAATTGTAAGTGTGCGCGACCTTTGCATGAATGAATTGAATGCAGTCTGGACTGGAAGGACATGAGTGAATGTGGTAAGGTACCAGCTTCTAATGCATGGACACGTTCAAGGGAAGAGGTTTTAACAGGAGGCATATTGCTGCCTTTACTAAAATTGTAGGAGGATCTATTCCTACCCAGATGAGGACATTTCATCTTAAGCCGGATAGGATTAGGATAGACATGTGCCAATCTGGCTGTGGAGCATTGGAAACGGAAGCTCATGTTTTAGGTAACTCTATTGCTACCAAGAGATTTCGAATCCGCCAGCATAATGAAGTGAATCGCTTCGTAAGGCATAGCTTTAAATGTGAGGATGCAGTGCCTGGTATGAGAATTTATTTGTAACTCTATAAAATCCTTTCGGCCGGACTTAGTTGAGAAGTGGAGGACAAGTGTGGCAATTATTGATATTCAAGTTGTTACTGCTGCAAGGCCCTTGGAGGATATCTTTCAATGAAAGAAAGAGAAATACGACAGGTTGGGGCTATAGAGTTCAGGTGTCCAGTTCCCCGAGGCTGATCCAGGCATGGTCCAAGTGCTCCCAGTGACCCTGTCCTACAACGTGTGCCTGGTGTATGAAGAGTGCAGAGGAATTGCAGGATTTGGTCATGAGCAGAGTAGCAATGCAGTGGATCAGCATCCTGGTTCCTGGTCAGTCTGGGGCGTGTTTGTAGCAAGGAATAGGCAACTGGGTGGAAGACAAGGCATTGGCTGAAGCCAAATGTGAAAATCCATTTGACAAGCATTTCCAAGTGTGGAGAGATTTGTGATGCCTCGTGCTTTTTTTTAAGGTATTATTATTTTTTTGGGGTGGGTGATGTAGACAGACTGAATTCCTTTCCGGGAGCTTGCACTTTTATTAAAAATGTCCCTCTGGAACAATGTTGGGGTTAGGGAGCCCCAGTTTATGTACGGAGTTGTTTTGAACCTCAAAATATTACTTGAGTAAGATAATAGTTTATTGTATATATTTTTTATTTATGTTTTGTATCAAAACCTAAATAAATAGTTATTAATCTAAGTAGGATTTAGGGCCTTAAAATGTATTCTAAAGACAATTGGTTCTTTCCATTTTCCTGACAAAATCAATACTAACAAACATATGTTTTGTTGTCAAAATAGACGCCCACTCCAGAGGGGGTAAAGCATAAAATAGCACATGTAATAATATTTATTTCCCAAGCTCATAAGCAAAATATTTGTCATTTTTATTAAGGCATTTTTATAGAACATGAATAAAGTCTTCAGAGCCCCTAAGTCAGAAGTCAAAACTTCAGAATTTATAAAAATGAATGTCGTTTTAGAACCATAATCTCTATTCTAAACACAATTCATTCTTTGCATTTTTATAAGACCGACAGACAAGATTTTCAATTTTGATGCCATTGTTCTTAGAATGGTCTGGAAAAAGGTAAAAAAAAACAAAAAGAAAAGAATCTGCTGAAGTTAAATAGAAAGTCAGACACAAACCTTAGAGTTTTATTTATATAAATTTTAAGCAATATGTAAGTTATCTAAACATTTTCTTTTAAAATAATTGACTTATTTGTAAATGATTCCTATTTTCATGAAATTAAATTGGTGGTCATAAGTATGTGACCTTGTGTTTGGTATATTTATTAAAACTTATTATGTTCTATTTTTTAATATTGTTACTTTATTGTTGATAAATTCTTTTATGTAGGGTTGCCTCCCTAAGGTGCATCAATTGGCAGAATAAACATATTAGTTTGTGTAATATACAGAAAGTTCAATCATTCTATCTTCATTAGATTTTATTTAAAACTTTGTAATTCAATTTAATTCCAGGTATGTATAACATAATATTTAAAAGTTTTAATTACTAATTATTGCTTTAATATATGTGCAAAAGAAAAGATTTTGATTAATATCTACTGTTTTAGGAGCTCTAATAATATTCTTTTTAATTTATTTATAAGTGCCACATTTCTTGATAAGATTATAGGATATAGATTTATTATAAAAATTTGAAAAATGTTATTTAACTTAATTCTTGTAACCGAAGCCAGTTTATTTTATTGGTATACAATGCAATTATTAATAATATTATTTATTTTGTTCATGGAATGAAATGATAAGTAATAACCTTTGACTGGAAAAAATTGTTCTGGTCCATATGGAACACACATTTTTACACCACTGATAATTAAAATATCTAGATGAATGCTTCGTGCAGGAGTTGAGTAAACTAAGCAGATTTCCCATGTGGCGGCATACTGATCTCATCTTACCTTCTTTGTCATTATTCATTAACGTCCACTTTATGCTACTAAGGGGGCCTTAGGGGAAATTAGCTATTGAGGTTGTACAAGATGTGATTTTCAAAACATTTTTTCAAATCACCATTGATTAAAACTTGGAAATAACAAAAAACGAGGGATGTATATATATATTTGTCTGTTAATGCACTAGCAGTCACAATTTTGGTTTGATCGTTATCAAACTCCAAAACCATCTTCTCCAGTAGTAAGATGCCTATATAAACAGAAATTGAAATTTACGATAAAAATAAGATTTTTAGTGACTCAATTACTTACAGTAATAATCAGACAATTATAAAGTGAGGATTTATTGATATTATTCCAGTGCATGGGGAAAACTGCTAAGATGACACAGTCCACGTGTGACCTTTCTCTCTAATCAATCCAGTTATTTCCAGCCTCATCAATGGCTACCACGAAATTCCTGAACTTCCAAGGACATTGTATTACTAATTCTGCATTTGTAAGGGATTAGTGGTTGTTTGGTTGACTGAAACCTATAAGGAGATTGACCTTATTGAACATATTTTGGAAACAGGGAGGCAAATGTCCACATGTGAGGCAACTATATACGCAAAGAAAAGCAAGAAATAAAGCCAATCAGGTATTAAGTGATATTTCCCAGAATGAAAAAAAGTACATTTATTTATTTACTTTATGCTACTATGGATAATTGGGACGGGTTATCTAAAGGTGTCTAAACCACCCTTTTCTATCTAGGTTGGGACAAAGGATTTTATTTAATGAGTTCGCTTTAAAAAAATCCCTTTTGCCAGCCGGGAATGAAACTACCAACTCTAGGTTTACCATATTAGATTAAGACCAACACCTTAACTGACATGGCTAAGCAAAAGTAAATTTAGATTTGCAAATAGGTAGGCAAGCTCATTGGGCATAGGCCAACAGTGAGGCCTAGAAAATTCTTTTTTGAAAACATCAAACATCTTATGGATTTTGGTGGGTATAGTAATATGAAAAAAGCTGCATCCGAAAGATAGTAACAACTGCATTGCCTTTAAATAATTATGAATAGGCCTTTAGTAAATTTATCTGTAAAGAAATGAGCTATTGAAGTTGTACTAAATACGAGTTTTCCAGAACACTTATTCAAACGTCCATCAATCATACCTGTGTATACTTCTTATTTCTTTACAGATTAATTTTTGTCAATTATCTAGGAGATAATGAAAAATATATTTTTTTTGGATCTTTACTATGTGAAATACATGGATAAATGTGTAATCTGACCAATGAATGTTTTATTCTCTAGAAGGCTGAATTTTTCAATTCGCTAATAGACTAAATCAGAACAGGAGGATCAGAAGTATCTATGTTATTATATAATGTAATTTACAAGTTGGATTGAAAAAATATTAAATTACCACTCTTGTTGATAATTTAATATCCTAATTTTGTTGTTTCAATCATTTTTTCCTTGCTCAAATAACAGAGCTGTATCATTTTTGTCTTTTTAAGGCTTTTGTGTCATGAGTACAACTGCTAAAATTATAAATTTATCTGTACCCATTAAAGAAAATTTTGTATAGGTCCTTCTTAATATCATGAACAAGTCTATAAATTTGTTCTATAAATTATTGATCAGATGCAATGGACAGAAGTACCGTACATGGCTCAAATATAATAATTTTAAATGAAGTGCAGAAAAGTAATTTTTATATTTAATTTAAGAAGAGTTCAAAGAAGCCAAGTGTTGCCCAGTTCAGTTTATTTTCATAAAATGTTTACATTTTTTTTTATGTAAAGTTAATGGAATAAACAAGTCTTGTTCTTCACCAGATTAATAGTTAAAAATGAATTTGTTAGAACAGTGTATGGTATAATTTACAGTCCTTATGAGGAGTGTATATAAAGATCAAACAATTTTCATTTTGTGTAGCCTACAGATGAAACGTAAATTCATGCTGCTTTATTAAACTAAAGGAATTTAGATGAATTAATATTACTTTAAAAATTAACAATGGTGTTTAAGGGTTGAAGGTCTACCTTGCACTATAGGAATATCTGAGATGGCATTGATACGAGGGCGTATTGAAAAGTAAGGTCTCCTATTTTTTTTTCATAGAAAATTTAATTTATTTACAACTTTGGTTACATCGTTGGAAGGGTTGAATATTTACCTATTTTTATACATATTCGCCTTGACGATCAATAACTTTTTGCATTCTGTTTACCAGCTTTTTAATGCTGCACATCTCCCGCCGCGTCACAAAGCCAACTGACGACTGCTTCTTGAACTTCCTCATCTGACTTGAATTTCTGTCCCCCAAGGTGTTTCTTGAGAGCGGGAAACAAGTGGTAGTCGCTGGGGGCAAGGTCCGGGCTGTAAGGAGGGTGGTCGATGATATCCCAGCCGAATCCATTGAGTAGGGTGGTCGTTTGATGTGAAGGGGAAGGCTCACCAAAGCAGTGTGTTTGCTTCATGACAATGGGCATCCACATGTGTCACATCAAACGACCACCCTACTCAATGGATTCGGCTGGGATATCATCGACCACCCTCCTTACAGCCCGGACCTTGCCCCCAGCGACTACCACTTGTTTCCCGCTCTCAAGAAACACCTTGGGGGACAGAAATTCAAGTCAGATGAGGGAGTTCAAGAAGCAGTCGTCAGTTGACTTCGTGATGCGGCGGGAGAGTGGTACGGCACCGGCATTAAAAAGCTGGTAAACAGAATGCGAAAAGCTATTGATTGTCAAGGCGAATATGTAGAAAAATAGGTAAATATTCAACCCTTCCAACGATGTAACCAAAGTTGTAAATAAATAAAAATTTTCTATGAAAAAAAAAAATAGGAGACCTTACTTTTCAATACGCCTTCGTACATACTATGGAACTGTAGGAGTTGTCTGAGATGACAAAGATAAATGATATGGCAATATCAGAGTGGAGCAGATAGATTCTTTGCAACTACAGCAATATCAAAGATAGCATAAGTAGATACTTTGTGGCTAGGAATAATCAGCGGGTTTAATAGATGTGGCACCGATAGCAATATCAGAGACGGCCTATGTAGATTCTTTTTACCAATAACAATTACATGCCAGAGATATATACTTTGCAACTACAGTAATATCAGAGGGTTTGATAAATACCTTGCACCTATAGCAATATCAGAAATGGCGTAGTAATATGAGCTCAATACTCCTGCTCCTCCAAACAGTTCATCTCCAAAGGTATTCATATGAGTGAGAACTATTTTGATGTCGGTTGCTGTCACCCATTCCTGTAAAAGATGGTAAGTTTGAATAACCATTTTCTAATATTTACTTATAAATAAATTTGTTCAAAATTCATTTATGTGAGAATGGGTAGAAACTTTCATTATATTATCATACTCAATCGCTTTATTTTTTTGATAGCGATTTCAAAAAAAGGAATGATCATGACACAAAAATTGTGGTTTCTGAATTCTTAAAGAATATATATTGTGAGCCTGCGAGTAAGTGTCTGTTTGTGTGTGTATGTATGTGTATGATTGATTTTTTTTTTTTTCTATTCTTCCACTTATCCTGTCCATTTAATCTTATTTCCCACATGTTTAGGTTTATTCTGAACAACTGGTTCTGTTTATAACAATGAACTAAATTTTGGTGACACCTGGTGAACTCTATGCCAGTAAGAACAGCCTTATTCCCAGGCTCATTGAATGTTTTACTTCAGAAGTTATCCTATATTTAGCCGATATAAATAATTTAACTATATAAATTGAATGTATTACTTATCGAAGAGTTAAATAAGCTTTGGGTATAAGATGAAAAATATTATATCAAGTAAAATATTAAAATTAAATTAACCATTTTTATTTTAAAATTGTATTTATTGAATATTTATTGAACAATCTCCTAACTTACTATCAAATAGTAAAGTACAGGAAAAATATGAATTGTTGAATATTCTTAAACAGCACACAGAGAATAAATCTCAAGAAAAAAGTAAATTGTATATGAAATGAGGATATAAAGATTGTTAACATAGTTTAGTTTATACTTTAATACTACCCTCAAGAGTGGCTTCACAGCACATATACGTCAATATCTTTTTTAATATTGATTTAATAAAAAAGATATATTTGATCTCACAAACTATAATAAATTAGTCCATATTCGTCAAACAGGCATTCCCGCTTCAAGCTTAATACTGTAATAAAACAAAAAAATTGATGGTAATAAATGGATTATTTAGTACTTCTGCTAATCCATTAATTATATTTCGATGAGAAACCATTCATATCGATTCATTTTCTGGAAACAGCAATTATAAACACAAATTTGTCTAGCTGCTTACATCTCGAGTGTAGCAAATGAATGACTGCATTTTTACTGCTCATGTTAAAGGGTATTAGATTTATTGATAAATATAAATATGGAATTTGGATGATTTTATGCATCCCATCATTCATATATTTTTATTCCCATAGGCGAGGAGATCCACTCTCATGATTACCCTTCATTTTAGTTCTTGAAATGATCTTCTATTTCCTTGGTTGGGAAAATGTAGGAATAAAGAACAATGGAAGATGAATAAAGAAGTACTATCTCAGGTAAGAGAAGAAAAGCCTGGTTCCTTCAGAATAGTTTAATCTATGTGACAAATCGCTTTCAGAGCATACATTCTACCTTTTGTTTGTGCTATTAGGTTTTATGCTCTTCTTCTTCTGCAATACTATCATGAATTTTAAACTCCTTTTTCTGCATTGTTGCCATGATTTATGCTCTCCTACTTCTACAGCAATACCGTGTATAATGCTCTTCTTCTGAAGTGATAGTAGGTTTTATCATGATTTATGCTCCCCTTCTGCAATGTCATGATTTATGCTTGCCTTCTGCCCTGATATCATTATTTATGCTCCCCTTCTGCAATGATGTCATGATTTATGCTCACCTTCTGCTCTGATATCATTATTTATGCTCGCCTTCTGCACTGATATCATGATTTATGCTCCCCTTCTGCAATGATGTCATGATGTATGCTCTCCTACTGCTCTAATATCATTATTTATGCTCGCCTTCTGCACTGATATCATGATTTATGCTCACCTTCTGCACTGACATCTTGATTTATGCTCACCTTCTGCCCTGATATCATTATTTATGCTCACCTTCTGCAATGATTTCATGATTTATGCTCACCTTCTGTCCTAATATCATGATTTATCCTCACCTTCTGCAATGATTTCATGATTTATGCTCGCCTTCTGCATTGACATCATGATTTATGGTCACCTTCTGCAATGATGTCATGATTTATGCTCGCCTTCTGCATTGACATCATGATTTATGGTTGCCTTCTGCAATGATGTCATGATTTATGCTCACCTTCTGCAGTGATATCATGATTTATGGTCGCCTTCTGCACTGACATCATGATTTATGGTCGCCTTCTGCAATGATGTCGTGATTTATGCTTGCCTTCTGCTCTGATATCATGATTTATGCTCACCTTCTGCAAAGATGTCATGATTTATGCTCACCTTCTGCACTGATATCAGGATTGAGGGTACCCTTCTGCACTGACATCATGATTTATGGTCGCCTTCTGCAATGATGTCGTGATTTATGCTTGCCTTCTGCTCTGATATCATGATTTATGCTCACCTTCTGCAAAGATGTCATGATTTATGCTCACCTTTTGTATTAATATCATGATTTATGCTCACCTTCTGCACTGGCATCATGATTTATGCTCACCTTCTGCAATGATGTCATGATTTATGCTCACCTTCTGTACTAATATCATGATTTATGCTCACCTTCTGCACTGGTATCATGATTTATGCTCTCCTTCTGCACTGACATTGTGATTTATGCTCTCCTTCTGCACTGACATCGTCATTTATGCTCTCCTTCTGCACTGATAATGATTTATGCTTATCTTCTGCACTGATAATGATTTATGCTTATCTTCTGCAGTGACATCATGATTTATACTCCTCTTCTGCACTGACATCATGATTTATGCTCTCTTTCATCTGCAGCACTACCATGATTTAAGTTCTCCTTCGTCTGCAGCACTACCATTTTTTATGCTCTCCTATTGATGTGCTAGTGGGTTTTATCCTCTCCTTCTGACGTGCAGTAGGTTTTATTCTCTCCTTCTCATGCGCAGTAGGTTTCATGCACTCCTTCTTATGTGCTAGTAGGTTTTATGCTTTCTTTCTGCATTGATGATATGATTTATAAATTCCTTCTTCTACCTCACAAGTTAGGTAGGTAATAAGAAAACCAATTTACAACTCTTCAGTAATACGAGTATTATAAGTAGTAAGTGAAATTCTGATCAGAGGTAGTATAGCTCAAATTTTGGCTTCCTAAAAGTTTTGACAGTTTGCACATGAAGTTAAGGAACCACTTTGATCATTAATTAGGTGCCAAGGAAAATTTTACATCATGTAAGCTTGGAAAAAATAAATAGAAGTGAACTACGTGTATAAGCCCTGTACTTATTAAAAGCAGATGAACACAAGGCTACAAGAAAGAGAGATAGAGAAAGAAAAAGACAAAAGGAGGAGGTAGGTAGGGAAAAGACTCACATGGAAAGTAGAGCTCCTGATGAAGTCGGGGTTGAGAGACCTGCCCTCGGGAGTGGAGAAGAGGATATTGCCTCCAGTTAGCGGGATGATATCCGAGAACTCTGATGTGCACAATGGAGCAGTTGGATCGCGTGAATCAGCCACTTTCCTTTCTTCTATTTGGTACACTTTTCGGCAATCCTCACTGAAATAAATAAACAAAATCTTTTTTAAATTCTGTAAGAACCAACGTTTTGATAAAAAAATAACCTATTGTAATATATTTTACTTCCTATAAAATTTAGCTCAACTACAGAATTTGTATTCTAAAAAAATTAACTTACAAATCAGAATAATCTTTGAAGAGCTTCCAGAAGGATTCCTAGAATGAAGTCACCCTTCTGTAATAATTGTATATAAACATGAATAGTCTCCAAGTAAATGAATATGAAATTATCTAAGAAGGGGTATTAGTAACAGAGGAACTATGTCAAGAAGGTGTATCAAGCTTATTTCTCAATACTTTCGACATATCAGACGTGGAAGATTATTTTACGAGGAGAAAGGCGCATCAACAGAGGGAATTAATTACGTAATATTGATGCAAAATTCTTTTTGTCTTTATTCTCACTGATACTATCTGAACAGGGCAAGGCTGGAGTTTGCAGCCTCCTACTGGGGTCATCCCTGTTATTAGTCAGCTTATATAGGTTTAAGCTGGCTCTTATCATTCAATAGTTCCATGCTGGATGAAACAAGAAACTTGCCATAACTTGAAGAAGCATGCCATTGTGATACTCTTATTTCTGCTGGACACTCCCATTAACATCTAGTCATTGGTCTAATAGGCTGAATCAGAATATCAGCCTCAGAGACATTAGCTATAAAGCACAAGTAACTCTCACAAACCTTAGCAGGAAGCAAATATTGTTAGAAAAATAAAGTACCAAAACTTCCCGAATTGAGAATATCAATAAATCCAAATAAATAAATGCAATCTTATATCTCTGTCTAGTTATAAGCTTCTGAAGTCCCCAAAATTCTCATGTTAGTTTTAAGGTCTATGCCCTCAAAATTGTAAATCATCATTGGAAAGCAATTTTTGGGGGCTCTATAAACGTAAGTTATTGAATATACAAATTGAAAAATGGTTGAAATGTGTGACTGTAGTTGACACTTTCTTGTAACCCTTCTGCCTTTATTTTATTAGAAATAGCCTTTTCTTTAAATAATAAATCCAAGTATTACATAATAATTAATATGAGCCAAAAATATTTGAATCCCTTTATTTTGTTCAGTTATTGATAATTTGAGAGAAGACAGCTTTTTAGTGGTCCAGAAATTCCACCATATTACTTCATATATAATTTATTTTTTAACTTGTAACTTATTAAATACCAAATTATTCTTCAACTTTCTGGGACAGGAATTTATTTTCAGTTTTATTACTAAAGTACAACTCTATGGTCACCTATGGATTGTTGAACCCTCAGGCTGTCCTTCACCTTACTCACCTGTCAGCATATTCTAACAGAGTCTTTGTGAAATTTAAATTTTTGGCTTTACTGAAAATGATAATCAAGAAAATAATTCAGACTTGCCATTGTGGGAAATTCCTAATGACAACCGTTTATTTTCTTATTTTAAATTATCTGTGGTTATACCAAAAGTAAAGTACCTTTTTGAAATATTAGGGATATAGATTCTTCATTTCGAGTGGATTTACACACAATACTTGCTCTATTTTTTAAAAGTAGAAGTCAAAGTTTAAGAGTAGAGTGAATTAAAGTAGTCGAAGTTCTCAAAATATTATTAAAGCCTCAGGCTTGAAGCATGTTCAGATAATTAATTGTTTAAAATAAACATATGTACCTTAAATGACCGAGTAAGATATTTATTATGAGCATTGACATATTTCCAAATTTGTGTAATAGACTGTGTACCTTCTGTATTGGGCTTTCTTAATTTCATCTATACATACATCATCATACATCGGAACTATGTCCCATGCCATTCCTTCAATAATAATATACCAGAAAAACAGAATTCATACCAACTACATAAATGAAATATGAAATTCTATCTATGGAAATGTTTATAAATTAAAAGGGCTTCACTCTCAGTTGGTACAACTTTTCTTTCTAATTCTTTACAATAGTCTTTCTACAGATTACTTGCTCAAATTAGAACTAGAAGTGTGAAATTTAACATTAAAAACTTTTTTATAATAATAATTTTTAAAAAAAGTCAGACAAGTATTGAGTTTTCTGCTCAAGATAGAGGGTCCATTGAATTAAAAGTTCAAAAACATACTAACTGCCTTATAGAACTTCGAAAATCTAAAAAAATGAAATGCAAAAAAGAATATACAACTATTGCATGCCTTATACAATTTGTTTAACGATAAAAATTTCCTAATCAAAATAATAAAAATTTCATAAATCCTCATAAAGTTCATTAATTTTGTTGAAATCAAGTCTAATTAATACAATTTTAAGGAGAATTATAATTTGAATGCAGTTAAGTATAATACTTTAGTATTCAATAATGAATGTGCTATTATTTATTTATTTACTGTCTACTATATTTATTTTTCTTATTTGGGTTTTATTTTTTTTCCCTTTGAACATTAGAATAAATACTTTTAATTAAAAGTTGGATTAACACATTTATGTAAGTTTAACTATGAAAGAAGTAGGGTTCCTTAAACAAATAGCAGATATCAATTTGGTGAAAAGTTGAATATAAGTAAAATAGCATATGTAATTATACTAATAAAATTGTCAGCTATCAACAATTACTACTAATTCTTCTTGCAAACCAACATTTCATTGGAATCAATTATATTAGACAAAATAATTAAAAAACTGAAGTGCTCACAGCATCAGAAAGACTTTCTTTAATAAGAAACAGAAATAACAACATAATTAAACTTTAAGACTCATAGACAAACATCACACAAAATTTTCTTAGGCGCTGACTAATAGCCTTATACATATACTAAGAAGAGGACTCTAACTCAGAAAAATAAGTTTAGAAAATTCTAGAAAATAAAATAAATGAAGAGTTCATATATGAGTCTCTTCGAACTCTTTCGATGAAGAAAACCTTCATCCTGATGAATATTTATATAACAATTATGTATTTAATTATTAGAAAAATCAATGTTAAGAGAACATAATGTCATTGTGTTGACAATCTAGAATTAATATTAAATTTCAATAATTATGAAGATACTTTTTAAACATTAACCACATCTATGAATAAAACATTAATATAAAATTAATTAAAAATATTTATTAATGTTTATGGAAAAATGAAAACTTTGGTGGAAGTCCAAGTGGCCAGCCAGATATGT
The DNA here is from genome assembly GCA_019009955.1 of Riptortus pedestris. Taxonomy (NCBI): domain Eukaryota; kingdom Metazoa; phylum Arthropoda; class Insecta; order Hemiptera; family Alydidae; genus Riptortus; species Riptortus pedestris. The sequence goes on along the minus strand of CM032229.1, from coordinate 181,937,342 downwards.
TCCTTTCCATATTGTAGTAGCATTAAAGACATATATTATGGTACTATAAATCACTATTTCCTTATACTAGGAACTATTTCATACCGAGTCTTAGGTTAGCCATGTTAGTTTAAGGATTGATCTTAATCTCACATGGTAAACCTAGAGTCATGAGATCCATTCTCCAATTTGTTTTTTTTTTTTTTTGTTTTTTTTTTTATATCGAAGTCCAGATTTCCTCTAAAGTTGAAGGTGAAATAAGGAGATGCAGGACCTTGTAAAGCCCGTGTGGGTTTGAGCTGGTAGTCCTCCCCCCCCCTTGTACTGAGCGATGCGCTCTACTTTAAGGAGTGGTTGTGAAAGTTTTGGGGTGTAAGAGTGTAGGGTAATTGTGGATTGACCTGGCATCTGGCGGTGCCAGGTGGGATAGTGATTCTCCAATTTATTTAGTGACAAACTCATTAACTAAAATCCTTAGATTCACCCTGGCTAGAAGATTTTTTTAGTTTTATTTTTATTATCCAATCCCTCATGATGAGAAATGTATACTGGGGGCAAGTGCAGAACTCGAACTGGTACCTGCATGGCTAAATCATTTTTTATTTGTTTAGCAATTTCTGGTTTGAACCTACCACCTCTAGTAAAGCAATCTATACCACCTTACCCCATTATCATTTATACTTTAGCATTATATACACTTTAATATTTAATAAATACATTCTTATTCGGTCAAAACCCAAGCTAATGCTTATGGACTCTCTACTAGAGTTGTTGAAATACCTGGTACTCTGTCACCACCATTGGTGATCATTTCTCACAATTCTCAGCCTAACTTTTCCAAATTTCAGATGCTCCTCAAGGCCATGAAAAACTGATGCCAGGGCATACTTCTATCCATACATACTCCAAGTTTCCTTGCTCTTTATCTCTATTGCTCTTTGATCGTGCAGCAACAAGGAACTATAATATTCCCCTTCATGACAAGACCACCAAACTCCCAGGTTGGTCTAGAATATATGTAGTCATTACGAAACCTGTTTTGAGCCCTATGTTTTATTTTTATCGTCCATACTCTTCCAGAGCATCGATCAAGTAGTAATAATTCTAGTAGTGATTAACATATCATCAGCATTTGCCAAGTATTACTGTGCTGAATATGGTAACACCATGATATGTCCTTATTTTTCAGATTGCAACTTGCAGCGTGAGGATAAATATATAGGTGACAATAGATATCCTTGTATTCAAAGCCATCAAAGACTCCCATCTCCATTTTTGGCTTTATAAAAGGTATCTTCCTGAGCCATCCTCGTGATTCCTGCATGGCCACCAGTAAATTTAGTTTGGGATAGCTGTTACAGGCCTGTTGAACGAAATCCACACTGGTGTGCCCTCAGTATCCTCTCGCCCTTTCCACCAACCACTGCATATTGCAACAAACAGTCGTGATCTTGATCGTTAATGGGTAAAATTGCTATGACTTTATAATTTTCACATTAAAATTTTTTTTAGTTCTGTAATAGGACATATTTATGTATTCCTCCCCCACCCGATTCTACTGGAGTTTTTAGCAGATTTCCCCTAAGGGAAATTAGCTATTGAGGTTGTACTCACGACGCAATTTTCGAAATTTTTCTTGGTACTTGTGTATTATATCCACCACATTTTAGTTCCTCTAGTTCCACGCTAGAATGAGCTACTGAAGAGCGACGCTAGCTCTCCCAGGCTAATGAGGTTATCTTTTGTCATAGTTGTGTTTGCTGTTTAGTTTTTCTTAGTCCTTAAAAAATGCCTCTTTGGGATTTACCAACGACTGAAGAAGACGCTGTTAAATATTTACAGGAGAGGAATATTTTGGATATCAGAAGAAAGTGTTCTAAATCACATTGTATGAAACTATATAGTGGGAAAAAAAGTCTTTTTTTGGAAGTGTAATGTAAGAAGGTGTGGTGAGCAAGTCGGCGTTCCGATTGGCACTTGGTTCGAAGGAAGAAAAAGGTACTTGTGTATTATATCCACCACATTTTAGTTCCACGCTAGAGTGCGGTACTGTTTTAAGTAGTACGATTCATTGCCCGCAAGGGAGGTTATAATTACCTTATAACCATCTACAGGATTATAATCATAAATAAAAGAAAACACAATTTTTAAAAATAAAACATTTTATTCACTTTTAGGCGGGAAATGTGTGGAAATACTGTTCTTCATACATATCTAAGGACACAACTCCCGTTGAGTTGTTTTTTGCAAAAATTGACAGATGTCAATTCGTCGCAACAGCAGTAAATGAACTTCAATGCATTACAAAATGGAATTTTACTTCCTTCGAACCAAGTGCCAATCCGAACGCCGACTTGCTCACCACACTTTCTTAAATTACACTTCCAAAAAAGACTTTTTTTCCACTATACAGTTTCATATAATGTGATTTAGAACACTTTCTTCTGATAGCCAAAATATTCCTCTCATGTAAATATTTAACAACGTCTTCTTCAGTCGGCAAATCCCAAAGAGGCATTTTTAAAGGACTAAGAAACTCTAAACAGCAAACGCAAATAAACAGCAAACGCAACTATGACAAAAGATAACCTACAACTTTACCACCTCCCTTATAATGGAACATAAGTTCAGCAGAAGGGGAACTATCGATCTCACCCCCGGTAGGTCACACTACCTTATCTCCAACCAATCCAATTTCTGCTGGGTCTAATAAAAAAATAAAAAAAAAATAAAAAAAAAAAAAAAAATTCCATTTTGTAATGCATTGAAGTTCATTTACTGCTGGTGTGAAGAATTGACATCTGTCAATTTTTGCAAAAAAACAACTCAAAATTTCCAATAAGACTGCTATTGATTGGAACAGTTACATGAGGGAGTTGTGTCCTTAGATATGAAGAACAGTATTTCCACACATTTCCCGCCTAAATGTGAATAAAATGTTTTATTTTTAAAAATTGTGTTTTCTTTTATTTATCATTATAATTCCCTAGAAGGTTATATGGTAAGTATAACCTCCCTCCCGGGCAATGAATCGTACTACTTAAAACAGGACCGCACTCTAGCGTGGAACTAAAATGTGGTGGGTATAATACACAAGTACCTTTTTCTTCAAATGTCCATCGATCCTACCCAGGAGATGACGAAAATGTGGTCCGTTCAAAACTGTTTATATATATATATATATATATATATATATATATATATATATATATATATATATATATATATATAGATATATATATATAGATATATATATATTTGTCTGTTACCGCTCTAGCGGTTGCAATCAGCTTGGGTAGTACACGTCCTCTCATCCCCACCAAGCCTACCATCCATCCCCACCCCCATGCGCGGATTGTCTCATGTCTCATGAACTCAACTATATGTCTGTTAATACTCTAGCGGTCGTCTAATAGGACGTGTACTACCCAAGCTGAACATATTTGCCAGCATGCCGTACACTTGCTCCAGCCCTTTAAGTATGGATACTGAGTACCTGCAGTCTAACCTTTCTCTAGTATATGTTCTACTTTTCCTAATTTATATAAAAATATAGTGCAGAAAATGAGAAGCAGCATTGATTAAACATTATTAAAAATCAAACATGAATAAAAAAATAAAATAATAATTAATTTAATGCACAAAAAACGTAATTTATTATTGATTAGTGATAATAGCAAGTTAGTGGAATTGCATATACTTGCATAGTTTACATAAATAATATTTTGACATTATTATTTAAATTTTTTTTTAAACTTGCAGAAAATTATTTATACTTAAAACTTATGGATATTTGTTTAGAAACTTAAAGATAATTTATAAGCTTACAGATAATTATTTTTAATACTTAAAGATATATTTTTAAAAATGTAAAGATCATTTTTTTTTTATAAATTACACAATGATTTGTGATACTTAAAACTTACAAATACCTTTTTAAAAACCTACAGATAATTTTCTTACCAAAATTAATTTTCAAAAAATATCAAAATAACTTATTTACCATCTAAATTAATAGAAGTTAAATAAAATATAACAAGTTAACTTTTATATATATATATATATATATAATTGCTTTAAAATTGGTCAAATGACAACCCCATCTCCTCAATGCCGCTTAAGGGCTCATCATTATCATCGCCGCTTGAATGTATGTCACTATCACTGTCAATTTAAATTTAAATGGCGACTTATTGACAGGTACACTAGGGATGGTGAAAAAATATCAATATTTCCCCCAAAAAATTTCTAAATAATACTTGATATCCCCCCCCCCCCGATATATCGGTATTTCGATATTAAAATTCAAGTATCGAAACCCGATTTCAATTTTAAAAACAAAAATAATTGTTGCAACGTATTAGCTTGAGGCTGCAAGACCTTGCAGGGATTTATATCGACATTTCTTCCTACATAACCAAGATAGGGTTAGATTTTAGCTTCAAGCTACACTACATACACACTGAGGGCTAATGTTTTCAGGACGCCCGATACATATCCGTAGCTCACGAGAGTCGTTAACAGACTGATAACGGGAGCATGCGCAATAGCCTTCTTTGCTACTGCGCATCCTAGCCACTGTCTCATGTCTTATGAACTCAGCTATACTTAATCGTTTTATGTAAAAAGAAATATCAAGTTCCTTAATGGCTGAAATCGGACCAGTGGAAGGGGGGGGGGGTTTAGAGGGGGATTTTTGAAATTCGAAATATCTCCGTTACTGTACGTCGGATCGAAATATTGTATAGAACTAATCTTATTACAAATTAAATTTACTATAAATAATGTTATATATATATATATATATATATATATATATATATATATATATATTTTCTATCTTGAATATTAACCGAGATATTTGCATTTTTATTAAGTGTGTGTGCGGCTATTGTCGGAAGTTTCCGGATTAGTTCGGCTGTTTCCGTAAGTGTTCGGCACTCCTGTAACTTAAACTTTCTCCATTTTAGCAGATTTCCCTTAAGGGAAATCAGCTATTGAGGTCGTACTCATGACGCGAGTTTCGAAAAATTTCTTCAAATGTCCATCGATCCTACCCAGGAGATGACGAAAATGAGGTCCGTTCAAAATTATATATATATATATATATATATATATATATATATATATATATATATATATATATATATATATATATTTGTCTGTTAACGCTCTAGCGGTCGCAATTTTCGTTTGATCGTTACCAAACTCGATATTTAGACTTTTTGTGCAAAAAGACAGAACAAGTTCGTTAATGGCTGAAATCGGACCAGTGGGAGGGGGGGTTTAGAGGGGAGGATTTTTGAAAATTCGAAATATCTCCGTTACTATAAGTCGGATCGAAAAAGTATATAGAAGCAATCTTATTGCAAATTAAATTTACTATAAATAATGTTATATACATTTATTCTGTATCTTGAATATTAACCGAGATATTTGCATTTTTCTGTTTTCAGCTTCTCAGATGAGATCGGCTAACTTCGGGTCTAGTCGTGAGTTTCCGTCAAGAGAGTTTCGGGCCCTTCCCGTAACTGTTTGACTCTCTATTCTGAAATTTCTCTATTATAAAACTCCACGTGGGAAATCTGCTTAGTTTACGCAGCCCCTGCGTGACGGACTTTTTGTCTTCTAACCTTTTACTTTGTGAGATATATGCAAATACGTTCTGTTGATGCCCCCCCCCATATTCAAGATGGTGTTGTGTTACCGGTATGTAGATTTCTCTATTGCAAAACTTCACATGAGAAATCTGCTTAGTTTTTGCAGTCCCTGTGTGACGAACTTTTTTTAGTTAAAACCTTTGTTTTGAGCAGCATCGCCAGAGCTGCGAAGCTCCAAATAAATAAATAAATACTTTTTTTTTTTTTAGCCAACTAATCCACGGCTCCCTAATTAGTCTATATCTTAAATATCAATATCAAATAATAAATAACGATACCTGTAAAACTGATATGGCTCCCAGTCGCTATCTTGTCGTGTCTTCTTGTATATGGCGAAGCTCTGTGGTCGATAGGTGTGGAACTCGAGGCTGATATATGTTATATCGTATGCCTTCCCTGGGAACATATACATGCATTTAATAAAGATAATGAATAGGGCTGAGGTAAATACATATTGAAAAAAATATATATATGTGCAAATGCTGGGATGAAGATGGAGGATGGAATAGATACGCTTGACTGCAGCATTGATTTGCTTTAAACTTACTCATCTGATCTTGGATGCCATATTTTCGGACTTTGAAGGAGAAAACATCATAGGGTACAGGAACGTAACGTTTCTTATATCTCTGAGAATTGTCATAGCAATTGTATAGCAGGTTTTAGTTGTTGAGGTTGTACTCGTGACGCGCTTTTCGAACCCTTCCTTCAAATGTCCATCGATCCTACCCCGGAAAGTCCGCCACGCAGAGGCTGCGTAAACTAAGCAAATTTCCCCATGTGAAATTTTACAATAGATAAATCTACATACTTTTACACTTAACAATGCCGTGAATATTAAGTAAACAAATACAAATGCCAATGAGAAATCTTTCAGTCAATATACATTTTAATAACTACCACAACGGAAACCGTCTGAATTGTAAACAAACAGGTCAAACAACCCCTCAGAGCTTAAAAATAGAGCTATTCTTGACTGGAATATATCTGAATATAATATATTAATTTTATTGAAGGGTTCGGGTTGGCCGTGCGAGTTAGGGCGTTGGTCCTAATCTCGCATGGCAGACCTAGAGTGGCGGTTTCGAATCCCGCCCTGAGCAGTAGAAATTTATTTAATGACGGACTCATTAAATGGACTCCTTAGGCCCACCCTGGCTTGAAAAGGATGGTAACCTGTAGATAACCCGTCCCGATTAGCCAAGTAGCATAAAGTGGACGTAAATAAAAAAAAAAAAATATTGAAAACTATTTACTATATCTAGTGCTGTAATTAATAATGAGTCCGAATAATTTTAATCTCAATCACTCTAATTTTAGTAATCCAATAACAAAAGACAGGGTTATCAGAACGTGTTTGCATGAGTCTCTTCTAGAAATGATTTCTTGAACACAATATTTGGTATTTTGGTACAAAATAATCAAGAAAATACATTAGACTACAAGACGTTTAGTTCACACGATGTTTTGGACTTTCATCCTTATATCATACGAACTGTTTGTCACACAGTCTTAAACTTTTCCTTTTAACTCAACTTTGTCCTAGGTTAGCACTTGGAGGGAAAAGCTCACGTATAGCACACGCCTAGCTGAAGAGATCCGAAAGATCGAAACGAAGTTTTCCCAAACGTATCACCACTGAAAGTGGGATTTCGAAACTTAACATAACGTAGTCTAGTGTTTTCCAAACACTCTTCAGAAACGGCAGTGAAGCCAAGTTCATTTGACAAAAGTCAGATTGACAATCGTCTTTAGGCAAAAGTCTTTTTAAGAAGTATCTTTAAAATCAAGAAAATACATGATCAGGAATATCTTAAACATTGTGGAATCGTCTCGTAGTCTATAGTTCGTCGGACCTCATACTGCCCTATATGTGTGTGAGTGTGCGCATAAACGCACAACCTCACTTTATATAGTAACTCTTTAACAGGGACTCAGGTTAGCCATGCCAGTTAAGGCGTTGGTCTTAATCTTAGGCGCTGGTAAACTCAAGGTACGGGTAAACATAGAGTGGGGAGTTCCATTTCTGCCTGGGCAATAGGAATTTATTTAGTGGCGAACTCAATAAATAAAATCCTAAGTCCCACCTTGGCTAGCAAAGGGTGCTAATCTGTAGATCATCCGTCCTAATTAGCCATAGCAGCAAAATGTGGACGTTAATAAATAAAAATAATAACCCATTAAGGTAGAAATGTTTTATTTGATCGCATCTAAACTCGATATTTATTCTATTCGTCAGCAGGTTAAATCGTAAGAGAATGAATTTATAGAATACAAAAAAAATTAAAAATATTATTCACCCTCCAAATAATTATGGGTTGGATTCAAAAATATTAACTTAATCATTTTGATTATGGAGAAAACTAATTGTAATTCTATACATTTTTTCTAACCCAAAAAATACCTGACGTCCTATGTGGGTAATTGCTTGCTATCAAAGTGTTTTATTTATGTTGATGAATTCAATACTGGGTGAATTAAGGATAATACGTGGTCCTTTTTTGCCCGGAAGCTGGGACCACCTAGTTAATTGAACAATAGCTATTATTGTTAATTGGGCGGACTAATTTAATAATTATGCTGATAGGAGAGTGATGGCTAGTATGGAGGGAGAGAGAGGGGGGGGGTGTGGAAGGGAGGCTATAGCTGGATAGATGCTTTGTCTGGGCCGAGGACCGAAACCAATCTTAGCGGGGTCAATATCCTAGGATTGCAGGTCAAGCTATGTCCCCAGCAGCTAGCACATCCATCTAGCAGGGGGGCCTGCAGATGAGGGGGCACACCTACCATAGCAGCTAGCACATCCATCTAGCAGGGGGGCCTGGAGATGAGGAGGCACAACTACCATAGCAGCTAGCACATCCATCTAGCAGGGGGGCCTGCAGATGAGGGGGCACAACTACCCTAACAGATAGCACATCCATCTAGCAGGGGGGCCTGGAGATGAGGGGGCACAACTACCATAGCAGCTAGCACATCCATCTAGCAGGGGGGCCTGGAGATGAGGGGGCACACCTACCATAGCAGCTAGCACAGCCATCTAGCAGGGGGGCCTGGAGATAAGGGGGCACACCTACCCTAGCAGCTAGCACATCCATCTAGCAGGGGGCCCTGCAGATAAGGGGGCACAACTACCATAGCAGCTAGCACATCCATCTAGCAGGGGGCCCTGCAGATAGGGGGGGCACACCTACCATAGCAGCTAGCACATCCATCTAGCAGGGGGCCCTGCAGATAAGGGGGCACACCTACCATAGCAGCTAGCACATCCATCTAGCAGGGGCCCTGCAGATAAGGGGGCACAACTACCCTAGCAGCTAGCACAACCATCTAGCAGGGGCCCTGCAGATAAGGGGGCACACCTCCCCTAGCAGCTAGCACATCCATCTAGCAGGGGCCCTGCAGATAGGGGGGGCACAACTATCCTAGCAACTAGCACATCCATCTAGCAGGGGCCCTGCAGATAAGGGGCACAACTACCCTAGCAGCTAGCACATCCATCTAGCAGGGGCCCTGCAGATAAGGGGGCACAACTACCCTAGCAGCTAGCACATCCATCTAGCAGGGGGCCCTGCAGATGAGGGGGCACAACTACCCTAGCAGCTAGCAAACCCATCTAGCAGGGGGCCCTGCAGATGAGGGGGCACAACTACCCTAGCAGCTAGCAAACCCATCTAGCAGGGGGCCCTGCAGATGAGGGGCACAACTACCCTAGCAGCTAGCACATCCATCTAGCAGGGGCCCTGCAGGTACGGGGGCACCACTACCCTAGCAGCTAGCACATCCATCTAACACAAGCCCTGCAGATAAGGGGGCACAACTACCCTAGCAGCTAGCACATCCATCTAGCAGGGGCCCTGCAGGTACGGGGGCACACCTACCCTAGCAGCTAGCACATCCATCTAGCAGGGGGGCCTGGCGATAAGAGGGCACAACTACCCTAGCAGATAGTTCATCCATCTAGCAGGGGCCCTGCAGATAAGGGGGCACAACTACCCTAGCATCTAGCACATCCATCTAGCTGGGGCCCTGCAGATAAAGGGGCACAACTACCCTAGCAGCTAGCAAACCCATCTAGCAGGGGCCCTGCAGGTACGGGGGCACAACTACCCTAGCAGCTAGCACATCCATCTAGCAGGGGCCCTGCAGATAAGGGGGCACACCTACCATAGCAGATAGCACATCCATCTAGCAGGGGCCCTGCAGATAAGGGGGCACAACTACCTTAGCAGCTAGCACATCCATCTAACGAAAGCCCTGCAGATAAGGGGGCACAACTACCTGAGCAGCTAGCACATCCATCTAGCAGGGGCCCTGCAGATAAGGGGGCACAACTACCCTAGCAGCTAGCACATCCATCTAGCAGGGGCCCTGCAGATAAGGGGGCACAACTACCCTAGCAGATAGCACATCCATCTAGGCGGGGCCCTGCAGATAAGGGGGCACAACTACCCTAGCAGCTAGCACATCCATCTAGCAGGGGCCCTGCAGATAAGGGGGCACAACTCCCCTAGCAGATAGCACATCAATCTAGCAGTGTCCCTGCAGATAAGGGGGCACAACTACCTTAGCAGCTAGCACATCCATCTAACACGAGCCCTGCAGATAAGGGGGCACAACTACCCTAGCAGATAGCACATCCATCTAGCAGGTGCCCTGCAGATAAGGGGGCACAACTACCCTAGCAGCTAGCACATCCAACTAGCAGGGGCCCTGCAGATACGGGGGCACAACTACCATAGCAGCTAGCACATCCATCTAGCAGGGGCCCTGCAGATAAGGGGGCACAACTACCCTAACAGATAGCACATCCATCTAGCAGGGGCCCTGCAGATAAGGGGGCACAACTACCCTAGCAGCTAGCACATCCATCTAGCAGCGGCCCTGCAGATAAGGGGGCACAACTACCCTAGCAGATAGCACATCCATCTAGCAGGGGCCCTGAAGATAAGGGGGCACAACTACCCTAGCAGCTAGCACATCCATCTAGCAGGGGCCCTGCAGATAAGGGGGCACAACTACCCTAGCAGATAGCACATCCATCTAGCAGGGGCCCTGCAGATAAGGGGGCACAACTACCATAGCAGCTAGCACATCCATCTAGCAGGGGCCCTGCAGATAAGGGGGCACAACTACCTTAGCAGCTAGCACATCCATCTAACACACGCCCTGCAGATAAGGGGGCACAACTACCCTAGCAGATAGCACATCCATCTATCATGTGCCCTGCAGATAAGGGGGCACAACTACCCTAGCAGATAGCACATCCATCTAGCAGGGGCCCTGCAGATAAGGGGGCACAACTACCTTAGCAGCTAGCACATCCATCTAGCAGGGGCCCTGCAGATAAGGGGCACAACAACCCTAGCAGCTAGCACATCCATAAAGCAGGGGCCCTGCAGATAAGGGGGCAAAACAACCCAAACAGCAAGCACAACCATCTAGCCGGTGCCCTGCAGATAAGGGCGCACAACTACCCTAGCAGATAGCACATCCATCTAGCAGGGGCCCTGCAGATAAGGGCGCACAACTACCCTAGCAGCTAGCACATCCATCTAGCAGGGGCCCTGCAGATAAGGGGGCACAACTACCCTAACAGATAGCACATCCATCTAGCAGGGGCCCTGCAGATAAGGGGCCACAACTACCCTAGCAGCTAGCACATCCATCTAGCAGGGGCCCTGCAGATAAGGGGGCACAACTACCCTAGCAGCTAGCACATCCATCTAGCAGGGGCCCTGCAGATAAGGGGGCACAACTACCCTAGCAGATAGCACATCCATCTAGCAGGGGCCCTGCAGATAAGGGGGCACAACTACCCTAGCAGCTAGCACATCCATCTAGCAGGGGCCCTGCAGATAAGGGGGCACAACTACCCTACCAGATAGCACATCCATCTAGCAGGGGCCCTGCAGATAAGGGGGCACAACTACCCTATCAGCTAGCACATCCATCTAGCAGGGGCCCTGCAGATAAGGGGGCACAACTACCCTAGCAGCTAGCACATCCATCTAGCAGGGGCCCTGCAGATAAGGGCGCACAACTACCCTAGCAGCTAGCAAACCCATCTAGCAGGGGGCCCTGCAGATAGGGGGGCACAACTACCATAGCAGCTAGAAAACCCATCTAGCCGGGGCCCTGCAGAAAAGGGGGCACAACTACCATAGCAGATAGCGCAGCAATCTAGCTGGGGCCCGGCAGATAAGGGGGCACAACTACCTTAGCAGCTAGCACATCCATCTAACACAAGCCCTGCAGATAAGGGGGCACAACTACCCTAGCAGATAGCACATCCATCTACCCCCGGCCCTGCTGATAAGGGCGCAGCACTTCCGTAGCAGATAGCACATCCATCTAGCAGGGGCCCTGCAGATAAGGGGGCACAACTACCCTAGCAGCTAGCACATCCATCTAGCAGGGGCCCTGCAGATATGCGGGCACAACTCCCCTAGCAGATAGAAAACCCATCTAGCAGGGGCCCTGCAGATAATGGGGCACAACTACCCTAGCAGATAGCTCATCCATCTAGCTGGGGCCCTGCAGATGAGGGGGCACAACTACCCTAGCAACTAGCACATCCATCTAGCAGGGGCCCTGCAGATAAGGGGGCACAACTACCCTACCAGATAGCACATCCATATAGCGGGGGCCCTGCAGATAAGGGGGCACAACTACCCTAGCAGATAGCACATCCATCTAGCAGGGGCCCTGCAGATAAGGGGGCACAACTACCCTAGCAGATAGCACATCCATCTAGCAGGGGCCCTGCAGATAAGGGGGCACAACTACCCTAGCAGATAGCACATCCATCTAGCAGGGGCCCTGCAGATAAGGGGGCACAACTACCCTAGCAGATAGCACATCCATCTAGCAGGGGCCCTGCAGATAAGGGGGCACAACTACCCTAGCAGATAGCACATCCATCTAGCAGGGGCCCTGCAGATAAGGGGGCACAACTACCCTAGCAGATAGCACATCCATCTAGCAGGGGCCCTGCAGATAAGGGGGCACAACTACCCTAGCAGATAGCACATCCATCTAGCAGGGGCCCTGCAGCTAAGGGTGCACAACTACCCTACCAGATAGCACATCCATCTAGCAGGGGCCCTGCAGATAAGGGGGCACAACTACCCTAGCAGCTAGCACATCCATCTAGCAGGGGCCCTGCAGATAAGGGGGCACAACTACCCTAGCAGATAGCACATCCATCTAGCAGGGGCCCTGCAGATAAGGGGGCACAACTACCCTAGCAGATAGCACATCCATCTAGCAGGGGCCCTGCAGATAAGGGGGCACAACTACCCTAGCAGATAGCACATCCATCTAGCAGGGGCCCTGCAGATAAGGGGGCACAACTACCCTAGCAGATAGCACATCCATCTAGCAGGGGCCCTGCAGATAAGGGGGCACAACTACCCTAGCAGATAGCACATCCATCTAGCAGGGGCCCTGCAGATAAGGGGGCACAACTACCCTAGCAGATAGCACATCCATCTAGCAGGGGCCCTGCAGATAAGGGGGCACAACTACCCTAGCAGATAGCACATCCATCTAGCAGGGGCCCTGCAGATAAGAGGGCACAACTACCCTAGCAGATAGTTCATCCATCTAGCAGGGGCCCTTCAGATAAGGGGGCACAACTACCCTAGCAGATAGATCATCCATCTAGCAGGGGACCTGCAGATTAGGGGGCACAAATACCCTAGCAGATAGCACATCCATCTAGCAGGGGCCCTGCAGATAAGGGGGCACAACTACCCTAGCAGATAGCACATCCATCTAGCAGGGGCCCTGCAGATAAGGGGGCACAACTACCCTAGCAGATAGCACATCCATCTAGCAGGGGCCCTGCAGATAAGGGGGCACAACTACCCTAGCAGATAGCACATCCATCTAGCAGGGGCCCTGCAGATAAGGGGGCACAACTACCTTAGCAGCTAGCACATCCATCTAACACAAGCCCTGCAGATAAGGGGGCACAACTACCCTAGCAGATAGCACATCCATCTAGCAGGGGCCCTGCAGATAAGGGGGCACAACTACCCTAGCAACTAGCACATCCATCTAGCAGGGGCCCTGCAGATAAGGGCGCACAACTACCCTAGCAGCTAGCACATCCATCTAGCAGGGGCCCTGCAGATAAGGGCGCACAACTACCCTAGCAGATAGCACATCCATCTAGCAGGGGCCCTGCAGATAAGAGGGCACAACTACCCTAGCAGATAGCTCATCCATCAAGCAGGGGCCCTGCAGATGAGGGGGCACAACAACCCTAGCAGCTAGCTCATCCATCTAGCAGAGGGCCCTGCAGATAGGGGGGGGCACAACTACCCTAGCAGCTAGCACATCCATCTAGCAGGGGCCCTGCAGATAAGGGGGCACAACTACCCTAGCAGCTAGCACATCCATCTAGCAGGGGTCCCTGTAGATAAGGGGCCCAATTACGCTAGCAGTTGCAGTACCCGGTTTCAATTATAATGGTGCTCTCCAGAAATGGAACCTCAGGTCCGCAGCAGTGCAATAGACAATTGCACCTTAACACCTCTTCTTGCAGAGGCAGACCCCCAGCTGACGGTAGGTATTGGGGCCCATGACCTTTGTCACCTCCCCAAAACAGGATCCCATGACGTCTGCTGCTATGCCTTTGCTGAAGTTCAGTTAAGGCCCTTGGTGATGGACGTTTTAGTTTACTATATTATTACTTATTATACCATTTTTATGCGTGTATGAATTGTAGCCAGAACAACCAAGGTCGAGTCCTATGAGTACCACACAAAAGTTACTTCTTAGTCTTATTCGTTTACTAGGCTATTACACGTTCAACTCGAGGCTGTTGCTTGGAATCTAGTATCTAATGAATTTAGTTTCTCATACTCATAAAAAAGGATTAATAATGTTCCATGGGGAGAGCATATGAGAATAAGATTAATGCACAGTAATGCAAGGAATATTTATTATTATTTATTAACGTCCACTCATTTGGAGGATTATCTTTTGTAGTCAGGGTGGGATTAAGAATTTTATTTCATGGGTTCGTCACTAAATGAATTCCTATTGCCCAGGCGGGACTCAAACTCGCCACTCTAGGTTTTCCATATGAGATTAAGGCCAGTGGTTTAGCTAGTATGAGTCACTAATGCAAGGAATAGCTTTGCCAAGCATATGTTACATCTTTTACGGAAAAGTAATAAGTGATACAAATTCGATTTAAAATTTTTCTTTTGTCAATATATTACAAATGGTGAATTTATTATTCATGAAACTCCCACTGACAAGCAATACAATCACTGACAAGACTCATTAGTCCAGCAAACATAGCTATTCAAATTTTAAAATTTTCTTGAATAAGAAGAATAAAGGCCAATACTTTTGGTCGTTATAATTATTTATTAACGTCCACTTTTTGACACCTTAGGCTAATTGGGACGGGTTATCTACAGGTTACCACCCTTTTCTAGCGAGGGTGGGATTTTAGGAAGTTATTTAATGAATTTCGTCACAAAATAATTTCCTTTGCCCAGGCGAGAATCGAACTTGCCACTCTAGGTTTACCATTTGAGATAAAGGGTTACGCTTTAGCTCGCATGGCTAACCTGAGCCCTCTTTTGGTCGCAAGCTCTTACTCCCGAACATTTTTCGGATTCAATGTGAGATGGCTACACCTGTCAGTCTATAATGCTATAATGGGAATTGTGCTTTGTTTACACATTGCCAGCGTGCATGGAGATTTCCTTTACTGTCTGTTTCTGTACTCTAGTCATGGTGTAGAGTTCGAGGGAGACACAGGTTACTACGGTGGGATATATCCCATGGGAGATGGTATACCATCTGCTCCGAACACGATCCTTCCTCCTGCTCTCTGCTAATCATCACTCCTTACCCTATATTTTTCTATAATTCCAGGGACGAAGTCACGCCCGTCGGATTAAGCCGTAATGAAAAGTGGTGTTGAGGCTTGGAGGGGTGGTTAGCTGCTGACAGCTATGGGGATACTAATAATTCCTACAGGTGGGTAGCAACACTCCCACTAAAGGTAGCATTCTGGTATCCTTTTAGCAGATTTCCAACAAGGGAAATTGCCAATGAGGTTCTTTCTCATGAGAAGAATTGTCCGAAAATGTCTTCAAATGTCCCATACATACTAGATAAAGCTAAATTCTGCCACGCAGGGGCTGCGTAAACTAAGCAGATTTCCTATGTGCTGGTACACGCTATTGATCTCTTCTCATCATATATTTTCTATTTCTATGAAAACTTCCCATGAGTAGGAATACATTGAAGGCTGAAAACAAGGAAGTACATACGAATAACTCGCTTGATATTTGCTCTTCGAAAGACAAAAATATAAAGCATCAATAGCTTAACGAGATAGGTTCCACAATATATCATTTTTCCATACGACTAATAATAACGGAACTATTTTAAATTTTCGAATTCTCCCAACCCACCTCTAACCCCCCCCCTTATTCTATTCTATATCGGTCATTAACGATTATGTACTTAGGTTTCGAATGGTACGGTTAAATATCGAGTTTTGCAACAGTCAAACAAAAATTTGACCGCTACATACAATTTTATATAAATGTACATACATATTTGCATGTACCTCGCACAGTAAAGTTCAATAAAAACAATATTTAGTATCTAAGCTTTGAATAAAGTGGTTCCTGATATGACAGGTTATTGTTAATATAACATGAGAATTAGTGGTGGTTTACTAAAGCCTGAAAACTAAAAAATGCATATATCTGAATATTTGAATACACCTCATTTTCGCCTTCTCCTGGCTAGGATCAATGGACATTTGAACAACTTTTTCTCAAATCCCGTCATGAGTAAAATTTTGATTTTTGTTTACCTTAAGGAAAATGGGTCCACGCAGGGGGTACATAAAGAAATTTTATTTGCCACGCGTGAGAATCTCATCTCACCACCTATTCTCTATTTCTCCCATTCTAAGAAGTCCATGGAAACAAGAATTTATATTATTTACTAAACATAAA
The DNA here is from genome assembly GCA_019009955.1 of Riptortus pedestris. Lineage (NCBI taxonomy): Eukaryota > Metazoa > Arthropoda > Insecta > Hemiptera > Alydidae > Riptortus > Riptortus pedestris. Next base: position 181,920,700 of record CM032229.1, on the reverse strand, counting down.
AGCTTAAGTGACTTGGCTAATCAAAGTAAAAGTTCGATGAGTAGTAGAGGGGATTACTGAAGGATGGAAACAAGAAATTCACATAACTATAATATTAAAGTTACGAAAAAGTGTATAGAACGGTGATTTTAAGGCATTATTATAACATTCTTTTATCCAACATAAGTGAGGTACTATATATTTTCCCCAACTTCTTGGGCTCCAGCTTTAAAGGAATATGACCTTCTAAGATACCCGAGGAGAAATTTCGAAATATCTCATTTATTATACGTTAGATCGAAAAATTGTATATAACCAATCTTATTGTATTTAATTATTGTTAAATGTTGTAAAATATGTTTCCTTTTCTTTTTTTTATTTATTTTACTGTATACTGTTGTTCAATGTTAACTAAGATATTTGAATTAATTAGTTTTCAGACTTCAGTAAACCCGCATTCCTACACATGCCATATTAGCAATAAACTGTTATATCATGAACCACTTTATTCGAAGCTTTAATCGGAAATATTGTTTTCAATATTTGCATTGACTTTTATAGTGCAAATTACTTGCATATTTGATGTGTGATGACGCCAGCACTTAAGATTTTGCGGTCTTGTCACGAAAATTTTTATTTGAGCTAGACCATACTCGATATTTAACCATTACAGTCTTCACTAAAGATCATATTTGTTATTTGCTGAAATCGGACATTAAATTGGGAGGGGGGGGGGATCGATAATTCATAATATCTCCGTTATTATCGAAAAACTTAATAGAACCAATCCTGCTTAACTCTTGATGCTTTACAATTGTTGTTCTATACATTAAATACCCCAAGTTTTAAACGAGTTATTCGTCCTTCTTGCCCCCCCCCCTTTACTCATCGGGTATTACTTAGAAAAATAAAACATATGATGAGATGCGATTACTAGTGTGTCGTACCCACACGTGGAAAATCTGCTTGGTTTACGGAGCCCTTGTGTGACGGACGTTTTAGTGCTCACCCTGATGAGTATATGTATATATATATATATATATATATATATATATATATATATATATATATATTTTGTTACGAAAATTAAATGCATTAAAATAAAGATTAAATAAAGATTAGCAAAGAGAGTCGCGTATTTGGGAAGTGTAGACCAAAGAAGCCGACAGAGAGTCTAACTCCTACTAGTCCCTTCCAGTCCAGAAGTCGAAGGGCCCAGCCAATTCCCCTTTGATGTATGCCGACGACCTATATAAAGAACCTGCCAGCCACGAGCGAGTCACTCTTCTTCTCAAGTGTTTATATGTGCGTTCGGTGCTACAGAGTGACTTAGTGCAGTGCGGTAAAGTTTTTTTATAAGAACAGTGTTGTGCCGTGACTGTAACAGTTTCGTGCCGTGTTTAACCTTCCAGTAGTCGCGCTTATTTTAAGACATTAGTAGTCGCAGAGCACCTGTGAGGTGCAAAGCAATAAAACTCGATATATCGATTATTCATGACACCAGGAGTAACAATAAATGTGCTCAATTAAATAAATTTTTATTTAATAAAGCATTAAAAACAATTTTGTAACTATAATACACTTATAAAATACCATAAGAATATTTTTAAAAAAAATCTTAATAATTGCATTAGTTTCATGTTTCGTTACTATTTTTAATACTATAAATAAAACTATATGATATATTTTATTGTACTCATACAAGGTCAAAATAGCAATAAATTAGGTGCATTACTAATTAATTATTTATAGTATAAAAATATAAAAAGTTGCGGCCTAAAATTTAAATTTCACATTGGATTGACTTAAAAACAGTAAGTGTAGATAAAAATATTGTTATAGAATATTATGATAAATGATAAACTAATCAAATAAAATACTTTTAACAAATATTACAACGTATTAATAAATGAAAGAATTAAAATGCACTGTCTTCATCAATACTATTAATTCTTACAAGAGTATTCCTACAATCTGTGTAGATTGGTTTTACATGGCTCAAACAAGTGCACCTGACAGTATTCACACTGGTATTTTGTGTTTTTCCTTTCCTTCTTATCTAAGCAAGGCTGACAATATTTTCTTTTTTTACTTGGAGGACCACTTATAGAATGTGACCAAGTAGATGGAATGGACTGTCCTCTGACTTCTATCAGTCGATCTCTTAGACTTCTCGGAATTGGACCTCCTCTAACGCTCGCCTAATAAGCTGTTCCCGTCTTAGTTCAGCACTAAGCTGTCGTAAAAACCCACGTCGATTCTTTATATGAAACCCATTTCCATTATAAATTATTTGTGCATTAATAGCGGCCACGTTTAGTGTGAAGAAGAAAATCACCATCGGCCAACGCCTCGTATTTCGATCCACATTATAAGCTGAGCAGGGCTTATCGACGGTGTCTACTCCGCCCTTGGTGCTGTTATAATAGGTGACGATTTCTGGCTTATTTTTTTCCCCAGACTCCTTGTCTATAGAATCGTTAAAATGCATGCTGGATATAAGTAAAAAAAATTATTTTTTGAAGGGACATAGGAGACGATAGTTCCTTCTAAAGGCAAACAAGCTAGAGAATAGCTCTGCATGAAGTCGAGCTATATCGAGAGGATTTTTAAGGTTGAAAACTCTACTTTCGTTAGCCATTCTAGCCTGCAACAATATTTAATCATTGTTTTTTATAATAATGCTTTTTTTTGTAACTTATGAAATATGTTGAAAATATGAAACAAATAAATCACTTCAATGGTCGCATGCACCTCACAGGTGTTGTCTTCTCCCGGTGCCATTTTTCAAAGTAACACAAAATTAGTTTAACATAATAAACTGAATATGAACTAGAACGAATGGTTACGTGAAATACATCGAAATATGAATTTGTGTATACTTACATTAATAGTCGCATGCACCTCTGAGGTGATTTTTGATGATGACACGTGCTAGGTTGACACCTAGAAATGGAAAATGCCACTGAGACCTTAAGAGGAAGGAAGTAGGAAGATAGTAAGAAGGTGGCGCCCATAGCGGAAGCTGCTAATTTGAAAAGGATGAATTACTGTTCCATGCACCTCACAGGTTCAGCGCGACTACTGGAAGGTTAAGGCAGTGCAGTGCCGTCCCCGGCCGTTTGGTGTACTTCAGTGACCATGAGTGAATTATTGGACTGTGTAATCTGAGGAACAGTGAACCTATCAGTGTATACTGTGAGTAGTAATTAAGAATAATTACCAAGTGTATTGTGCATTGCGAAAAAAAATTGTGCAGTGATAGAAACTGTGAAACTTGTGTGTTTAATTTTGCAATCCAAAAGAACTCTTATTCACAACGTTTATTACTGGTTTGGTAATAAAAACGTAACAATATAAATTTTGCTTGAATCAGCTTTGGAGGTTGTAATCATGACGCGATTTCCAATAAATTTCTTCAAATGTCCATCGATTTTACCTAGGAGATGACGAAAATGAGGTCCGTTTAATACGCACCCCCCCCCCACCACACACACACATATATATATATATATATATATATATATATATATATATGTGTGTGTGTGTGTGTGTGTGTGTGTGTGTGTGTGTGTGTGTGTGAGTGTGTCAGTTAACGCTTAGCGGTCGTAATTTTCGTTTAATCGTTACTACACTGGATATTTAAACGTTTTATGAAAAAATTAAGATCAAGATCGTTACCGGTTGAAATCGGACCTGTGGCGGGGGGGGGGGTTTAGAGGGAGGATTGAAAAAGTATAAAACAAATCTTATTTCAAATTAAATGTTCTATACGTTTTTATTATATACTTTTTCACTATATTGATTATTAACCGAGATATATATTTGCATTTTTTAGCTTTCGGCAACCGGTAAACCCCCACTCCTACTCATGGTATATTAACAATAAGCTGTTCTATAATGAAGTAATTTATTTGAAGGCTAAATACAAAATATTTTTCTCATTGAACTTTTTGAGATAAATGCAAATATGTGGCACACAAGAGAGATCTGCTTTGTTAACGCTTACCTTGAGTGACTTTTTATAATTCTACTATAGGTATTATGAATGATTTGTTTTTTTTAAATGCTGCTATTGTGCTACGATTTTGAAACTAACTCTTCAAATATATATATGAATATATTCGAACTAAAACCAATCTCAAGTATATCCACAGCAGAAAGGGGAGAGGGAGAATGATAATTCAAAATATCTTGAAATGCAGTGTTCTATAAATATTGTTAAAATGTTGATTATTAACCGCGATGTTTTTTAGAGAATTTTTACACAATTCAAATCAGACTAGGGGGGGGGGTGGAGGTGTTCGAAATATCCCCGAAGGTCGGGTCGAAACATTCTATATAATCAATCTTATTGGGTTTTTCATTGAGTATAACTGTTGATAAACACATATTTTCTCTATCATGAATATAATCCAAGATATTTGGATTTTTTAGTTTTCTACCATCAGTACAAACCCACTCGTATTCGTGTCATATTAACAATTATGCTATTATATCATGAATCGCTTTATTCATAGCTGAAATGCCAAATATTATTTTCATTGAACTGTTACTAAGTAGTTTGATGTTGTCAGAATAGAACCAACCTTGATAAAATATTAATGTTCTATAATTGTTTCTTACATTTTTTCGTAGCAAAAATATTATATTAAGAAATATATATATTTGTACATTCATGTTTTCTGCTTTCAGTAAACAACTACTTCTACTCATCCGATTTTAGTCTATTTTTCCCTTAGAAATAGATAATATATCCCCCAGTGTAGGAAATCTGCTTAGTTTTAGGAGCTCCTTGATTAATTTTTTTCCCCCTAAGTCTAATTTTAACCGAAATGTTATCATTTTAGCACATTTCCCTTAGCAGGGGGAAATAGAGTGAGATGATGACTTCATCTGAACTAGAATGACAGCAGCTGATGTCATCTCGTCTTTTTGTCATGATTTCCTTTCGGCGAATATAATTGATATTACAAGTGTATTAGAGAACACTCTTACACATAGACTTATATATATATATATATATATATATATATATATATATATTTATATATTTATTTATAATTGTGTGTTACCGCTTTAGAGGTCGTAATTTTTGTTTAATCTTTACCGAACTCTATATAAAGGGGGTCCCGTAGATTCGAGCCATCAATTATCACTTTTTTTTGTAGAGTAATTGCAGTTTTATCAACCGATTTAATATTAATTAAAAAAAATATTTTACTTACCCAACGATCAAAGCGCTCTAGCAAATACTTTCAGTTACAATGTTCAGAGATTTAATCAATAAAGTTTTAATGTAAATATTCACATTTTTTGAGTATTTCTTTGCTTTACATTCACTTATGGACATTTCTAATAAAAGTCAAAACCAAGAAAAAAAATAAACATTATTTTTATGGTTATTTCAGCAACAGTTGAACATGAAAAGATTTTAAGTATGGGGTCTTTTGTGTTTTGCATGCAAGGATGGAATAAACTAATAGCAATAAATTAAAAAGTTTTATTATTGTCCAATAGGTAAAAACAGGTAATTTTAAATATGTATATTGCATTTCATTCATAAATGGTCTACATTGTATAGTATAACACTACGTATTGGTATGAATTGGTCCGCCATTTTATAGCTAAATACTAAGCGAAACAAAAATATATGTGTTTCATTTTTCGATTACATTTCAAAAATGTACTAAAACTATGGGGTAAAGAGTAATCGCCGGCTTTTGGGACCGCGTTTAATGGTTAAAACCATTTTTTTGGGGGATTAATAAATGACGCATCTGAAAGGTCTCGAAATGGGCTACTACTTTGGTCCTTTGAAATTTTGTGATATCTCCAGTGGTTTAAAAGATATTTTTATTGTGGTCCGCATATAAGGGACACCCTGTATATATAAGTGTTTGTGTAAGACTAATGATCAAGTTGGTTTAACGGCTGATATTGAATACCAAGGCGAGGGGGGAGGGTTAGATCGGCTGGAAATCGAAAATTCACACTCAATATTTAACCGGCGTAGGGGACAGGGGAACTACCCCCCCCCCCCACCTGAATATAGACCGAAATTGAAAAATAACGTGAAAATGCAAAACAATAAGGGCCTCGTGACAGGCACAAGTACACGGAGTATACACATACATGTCAGGATGTTATGTAGGATAGGCAAGGATTGTTGTGTGGGGGTTGCATTAATTAGTGAGTTAAAGCGTTGCCTTTAATCTCACATGGTAAACCTAGAGTGGCGAGTTCGATTCTTGCCTGGGCAAAGGAAATTATTTAGTGACGAAATTCATTAAATAACATCCTAAGTCCCACCCTGGCTAGAAAAGGGTGGTAACCAGTAGATAACCCGTCCCAATTAGTCTGAGTTGCAAAACGTGGACGTTAATAAATAATAATAATAATATTTATTTACGTCCACTTTATGCTACTTTGGCTAATTGGGTTTATTACTCGAAAAAGTAGCTTTGTAGTCAAGATACTAGATCGTATTTGTCTCGGGAGGCGTGCTGAAGACTCCTCAGGGACACGTCATTGCTGACAGGCAGAGTAAATCGAAAGACAGTCGGAGAGTAAGTTAAAAAAAGAAAGATCGTTAAAATAGTTATGTTTGTGTTAAGATGTCAGTGTGATCTCCTGTAATATACAAGGACTTCATGTTAGTTGGTCCTTGCCAGTGTTATGTTATGTGAAGACCGTCGTCGAATTTGTAGTAGCATAGTCCTATGTAAGAGGTGATAGCTTGCATACTGAGTAGTTCGTGTTGTTCTGGCGCTTTCGTGTATTTCAAGGATGTATCATATGTGTCAAGGAAGGGTAAAGTTATCAAAATATGGTGGTAGTCGAAGAGAGCACGGAAGCAGTAAACGAAATAGAGATGCCCCGTTATAGAATTTGTCATATGGTCGATTTATATTAGAATCGATTTTTGGTATGTTCAGCATTTCTGCTGGTTGTTCTCATATTTTAGTGTTTTCCCAGGATGTATCATGTGGCTCAAGGAGGTATCATCGCTTGACGGGTTGCGTTATAAAAAGATTGAAACTGTCAGAGTGTAGACGGAAGTAGTAAACGAAATATACACTTGATCCGTCATAGGTGGTGATATCGTCGTCTTGTGCAAGAATCCATTGTTGGTATGTTGAGTAGTTCGTGTTGACCTGGGCCTGAAGGCATCAATGTGATTTTGCAAAGATACCAGACTGTAGTATAGATCGGACGGTGGAGGGGGCCAAGTCGTGTTGGCTGGAGGGCCCAATAAACCCCACCAGTATTTGGGGGGGGGGGGCTTGCACCAGCTCCAGTCTCGGCCAATACACTGCTATGTTGCCAACAAACCAATCCCAAACACTCCATCGGCTAGGCTTCTGGCTAATCTAAATAGATAGATATGTTAGAGATTTCAGTGACGAGCAGACAACAAACCAAGCGACATAACACGATTGTGATCTCATCACACCACTCATTCTCCAATTATATGTAAAAACCGACCAGTAGAAGAGGTGGACTCTCCACAGCAGAAAACAAGAAAGCACGAATTACTCGCTTAATACTTTAGTAACGAAAAAGTCCGTCACGCAAGGGCTGTGTAAACTAAACAGATTTCCCACGTGAAGTTTTACAATAGAGAAATTTCACGAAAGCCGAGCAGTTAAAGAAACGGCCAAACTAGCTTTTGGCGGGAAAGTCACTTCGTCCGTTAGCCGCCCAGATTTCATAAAAATGCAAATATCTCGGTTAATATTCAAGATAGAGAATAAATGTATATAACCTTATTTATAGTAAATTTAATTTGCAATAAGAGTGGTTCTGTACGATTTTTCGATCCGACGTATAGTAACGGAGATATTCCGAATTTTCAAAAATGCTCCCCTCTAAAACCCCCCTCTCACCGATTTCAGCCGTTAACAAACTTGATCTTTCCTTTTACATAAAACGACTAAATATCGAGTTTAATAATGATCAAACAAAAATTGCGACCGCTAGAGCGGTAAAAGACAAATGAATACATATATACAGCTTTGAACGGACCTCATTTTCTCATCTACTAGATAGGTAGGATCGATGGACATTTGAAGAAAAATTTCGAAAATTCCGTCATGAGTACAACCTCAATAGCTGATTTCCCTTAAGGGAAATCTGCTAAAAATGCATATAACAACAATTGTAGAGCATCAATATTTTAACAAGAATGGCTCTATTTTACGATCCGACTCATAATAACGGAGATATTTTGTAGTTTCTAAGCTCCCCCTCTAAACCCCCACCATTCCGATTACAATTATGATCTATAGTGTTGACTGAAATGGTTAAATATCGATTATGGTATCAACAAAAATTTTTCGAGTTAAAATAAAGATCTCCTGAAGACAAAATTTGGTATTTAAGCTTATAATAGACTAATTCACTATATAACAGCTTATTGTTAATGAGACATGAGTAGGAGCGGGGGTTTGCTGAGGGAAATTAAAATTTGCTAGTTAATATTCAAGATAGAGGAAAAGTGTATATAAGAACACTCAGAGGACATTACATTTGTAAAAAGATTGATACAACTTATTCGAACTGACGTGTAACGTAATTCGCCCCTTCTATCTTGAACTTGATCTTCATTTTTGCATAAAAAGTTTAAATATCGAGTTTGGTGATGATACAGCAAAATTGTAACAGCATTGAGCGCTGACAAACAAATATATTTAGATATGTATGTACAATTTTGGTCTGAACTCATTTTCGTCATCTCCTGGTAGGGTCGATAGCCATTTGAAGACATTTTTCCAAATCCCGTCATTAGTACAACCTCAATAGCAGATATCCCTTAAGGGATAGATCAAATGAAGTTTTTAGAAGAATGTTTATTTTGATTTATGACGGCATGAGACAACATATTTGCATATCCCTCTCAAAGTAATGGTCCTTTGAAAGCAATATTGGGCATTTAAGCTTCGAATAAAGTGGAACTTGAGTCGCGGTGGGGGATACTGAAGGTTGACAACTAAAATAATTCTAATATCATGATTAATATTCGGAGTTGAGAAGACATGTATATAAGAACATATAGGATATTACATTTCCAATAAGATTGGTTCTGTAAAATGTTTCGGTCTTTGAATTTTCCTTTAACCCTACCACTCCCACTGATCAGATTTCAGCCAATGTCGAACTTGAATTTTAGCTTTACATAATACATTTAAATATGGAGTTTGGCTGAAGACTGAAAAATGCAAATTACTCGGTTAATATTCAGGATAAGGAATAAATGTATATAACAATATTTATAGCACATTTAGTTTTCTATAAATTGATTTTATACATTTTTTCGATTCGATGTATAGTAACGGAAATATTTCGAATTTTCCAAATTATCCCCCTCTAAACCTCCCATCCAACAGGTGCGATTTCTGCGTTAACAAACTTAATCTTTATTTTTACTCAAAACGCCTAAATATAGAGTTTGGTAACGATTAAACAATAATTGCGACCACTAGAGCGGTAACAGACAAATAAATATATAGATAGATATATGTGTGTATATGCATATATATATATATATATATATATATATATATATATATATATATATATATACAGTTTTGAACGGAATTCATTTTCGTCATCTGGGTAGGATCAATGGGCATTTGAAGGAAAATTTCGAAAATCGTGTCGAGTACGACCTCAATAGCTGATTTCCTTTAAGGAAATCTGCTAAAACGGAAATCAGAAGCCATTTGACCTGTTGAAGAAAAACTTTTATTTGATAAATACAATACACAATTAATAAAATATACTGAACAAATGTACAACTATATGAATTACATAAAATTCCACTAGTGTTAATTTAATTATTTAATTTTACATTGAAACCTACATTTGTTTTTAATAAAAACATATTAAAAAAATAAATAATTTACACATTGTGCAGGGAATCCTCTTAGTTTACGTAGCCCTTGCATGACGAACAAGTAGTATTTCGTAATCTCCTAGGTAGCATCCATGAACATCTGAAAGCATGCTTCCGAAATCTAGTCATGAGTACAATGTCAATATCTAATTACCCTTAACGGAAATCTGCTAAAATGGGAGCCAAGATTTCTTTATTAATTGTGCTAGCTAGAGATGTTTATATATATAATTTTAAAGATCCTGTGCAGGAAGGATAGATGGGCAATTTAACACCATTTTCGAACATTGCGTTATGAATACCACGTCAGTAGATGATTCGCTTTGGAGAATTCTGCTAAATAGGAAACTCTGTTGAAGGGAAACAAGGGTGTTCCCCAGGGGAGGGGGCGGGGAGGTTATACCTGGCTCTAACCCATGTTTCTGTCATTCCTTCTTTCTTACCGTCTTTCTTTTAGCAGATTTCCTTTAAAGTATAATCGGCTATTGAGGTTGTACCCATGACGCGATTTTCTGAAATTTTCGTCCAGGAGATGATGAAAATGGGGCCCGTTAAAATTATATATAGGTATAAATATGTTTGTATATATGTACTTGAAATATCTCCGTTATTATCGAAAAATTGTAAAGAACCAATCTTATTAAGGTGTTGTTTTGTACTGGCTTTCTCTATCATGAATATTAACCGAGCTAGTTGCATTTTTTGAGGTTTCAGGTTTCAGTAAACCCTCACTCCTACTTATGTCACATTAACACTAAACCGATACCGACATAAATAACCATTTTATTCGTAGGTTAAATTCCAAGTATTGTTTACAAGAGACATTTATTACGCGACATTCGTGCAAATTCGTTGAGTGATGGCTTCATCAATTAAGGTTTATACGTGCTTATATGGAAAATGTTTATTTGATCTACACCATACTCGATATTTAGTAGTTTCAGTAAACACCAAAAATTATCATTGTTATTGGTTGAAATTGGATCTGGATTAGTGGGAGGTAATTCGAAATATCTCCATTATAAGTAGGATTGGAAAATTGTATAGTACCAATCTTCTTTAGCTGTTAATGTTCCACAATTGTTATTCTTTGCATTTATTCGTAACTTATATATTGAGAAAGTTATTCGTATTTACTTGTTCTTAGCCTTCTTTAAACCCACATTTCTACTTATATTAATACTTCGAATAGTCTTGTGCCAAACTATCATGTGGGAAATCTGCTTAGTTTACGCAGCCCCTACTTGAAGGACTTTTCTGGCTTGTTTTGGCTTTCTGCTCCAGCGGCCTTTTCGTCTATAGGTTAGCTAATTATGGGCACGGCCTCGGTTCAAGTTCTCGAGACTAAACTTTTACATTTTTGTCTCTGGACTTTGACCTACCTACCTACATCAGCGATGATGATCAGCCTGAAGAACGCAACCGCAGGGTTGCCAAAAGTTAGCTGCCCTATGGACGAAAAGACCGCTTAAGCAGAAAGATGATGCAAGTCAGAAGGCACTATGCCCAGCGTGGAAGTCTACGAAATTATATTCGTTTTTCTGAATGGAGATAGAATACATGGATTAGACTTCTTTACTGGGGTGTATTTTCTTCTCCAAACCGACTTTCTGCTCCAGTGGTCTTCACTCCTCAATGTGCTAATTTTCGGACTATACACCGCCACTGCTGTTCCGGATAGGTCGAAGTTCGTAGTCTGAATGATTGTTCCCTTTCCTGAATATATATACTACAGTAAATCATCTCCACTATATCAGATTAATAGCCAGAACCAGGACAGAAGCTTTCAACTTGAACAAAATGCCTTGGATTAGAGTTGACACTGCGGACTGGTGACTGTGTAACCTCCAGCAACCTCCAGTCACCTATCACGCTGTTCCTCCCATTCTCCGGCAGTTCCGTTTTGCAGCATTTGGTTAAATTACTCTCAGCTGGGATTAAGTAATAGCCAACCTGAACGGAAAAGGTTGCAATATACTTGTAATACATATCTTTAGACCGCTTGAATGTATCGTAGACTCCTTTGTTTTGAGTTTAATTTATAACTTCAGTTGATGCTTTATGGTCTGATATAACGGGAACACTACTGTTGTGACTATTATTTTTTTATTCAACATCAATATTATCTATATCATGACTAATATTCATTATAATCTTATTTTAAATGTCTATATACACAAATGTTTTATTACGTTCTAACTAGAAAATGTTTATTTCATCTATACTATATTCGATATTTAACCTTTTCTGTCAACACTAAAGACCTTATTTGTTTTTGGCTGAAATCGGAAGTGGAATAGTTGAGTTTAGAGAGGATAGGGTTCCAAAATTCAAATGATCTCCGTTATTGTGAGTTGAATCTTATAATGCTAAAGAACCAATCATGTTAAACTACCTGTATTGATGTTCTATGGTTAGTGTTCTATGCATTTTTTACGTAGCTCAAGTATTACGCGAGTTATTCGTACTTCCTTGTTTTCAGCCCTCAGTCCCCTCCCCACTCTCCTTCTGCTCATTGTTTTTTTTTTGTTTTTTTACGTAGAAATGGAGAATATGTGGTGTGATGCTGCTTAGTTTACGAAGCCCCTCTGTGACGGACTTTTGCTGCCATACGTCACTCGGGCAAACGGCATGTACTTTGTCAACTGTTAAATATTCCATAAATAATTGTAATGTAATTTTCGGGAGAGCAAATTTACTTTACTACTATTACTATTCGAGTAGGAGTGTACTCTTATTTTCTACTCTTTCACTTCCGTCAGAATTGTACCCAGGCATAGTTGGACCGTCCTACAAGCGTTTCATGGTAATCACCAGAATCAGAAACTACTTTGTTTGCTGGGACCAAATATTTTTTATTTCTTCGCATAATTCGCCCTCTATATCTAGCAGGTAGTCTCTATCAGTAGTATGGGTATTTAAGGCATCAGTTAGGTGATCCAAACCTTTGGAGTTCCTTTCGAAAGTTTTTCCAATTCTCTAGTTCTATGTTGACGGTCACAATACAACTTCTGCTTCCTCTCATTTTCCCCGAAGTAACTAGCCTGCCTTAGCAATAGTACACCACCTGTTAATCTTCCTGGTTTGAATAGAATACTACCTGTTTCTGGTAGAATACAGCTGCCTCTAGCTGTGAGAGGGGAGACAGGGAACATGTGGCCAACAGCAGGCAAGGCCTATTTCTGTCTACAGTAGTCAACACCCACCCCCGCCCTATCGCACCCTGCGGTTTCCTCCTCTAGAATCTAGCATCGTGTCAGTGGGACAACAAAGGATTAGATAAGAATTTGATAGTTTCCATGCTCTCTTCCATCGGCTCCTTCCTGTCTGGCTACAGAGAGATGACTTTCTAATAAGTCTCCCATTGAACTGAACCTTGGAAATCATGAGACGTTCCATGATATATTGAATTATTGTTGATGCGCTTGTCTAAAAATATTATTTTACTAACAGAAAATTAATAAAATGTAAATATCTCGGTTAATATTAGAGGTAGAGAAAACGTGTGCATAACAACATTTAAGGATGTTACATTTCCTTAAGGATGGGCTTAATACAAATTTCAATCGGCCTTATAATAAGGCAGATATTTTAAATTTTCGAAATTCCCCTCCCACTGTTCCGATTAGTTCCGTTAACAAACTTGATCTTTAATTTTTCATGAAATACTTATATATTGAGTTTGACAACCACCATACATAGTGCGACCGCTAGAGTGGCAGCAGACAAATATTTATATTTATGAATTTACCCATTAAGAATGACTAGAAGCAATGATCTGTTGTTTTTTTAATTTTATTTCACTATGTTGAACTCGCCTTTCTTCTGTATTTGACTGTTGTTCGGAGCTTGATCTCATATCTAACTTCCCAGTTGTACATTTTTTTTTTCTGTATTTTGTACAGTCTTTGGTGTCTGTTATTTTTATTTTGACATTTTCCGGGACAATTTTGACTTAGTTGGTCCTCGTAGAGCATTTTCGTTTCAAGGTGTTCACTAGGGGTGTCTTGGATTATTCTGATGGTTTTCCATTCAGCTTTCTTTATGTTATCGAGTTCACGTTTGTACAGGACTCACTGGTATATAAAGTTTCCGGCTTTATAACTGTGTTGTAATGACGAAATTAGTGTGCTCATAAATTTTTTGTTAGATATGATTGCGATTTTGCCATAGGCTTTTCTCATATTGAGTTTTCGCGACTTTTGTGATAGTGTTTCTGATCCCTATGGTTCAATCATTTCACCTAGATAGTTGAATTGGTCGGTTCAGTTGATTGTGCATTATTTTGTATTTAGTTTTTGTGTTTCAACGCGGTTGGTGAGTATGAATTCAGTTTTTGGAAGGAGATTTGTAGTCCATCATTTTAGCACACGAGGATTCCGATTAGTGCCTGATCGTTACCTGGGAGGAAGGCGACGTCGTTTGTGAAAGCTAAATGAGTGATGTTGACTTTGTTCATTGACATTTTCCATTTTAATTTCTTTTTCAGTTTTGCTCTCATTCTGTATTCACCTTGTCCAGAACTGTGTTGACTTGCAGAGAGGAGAATCCTTCTCCTTGAGGTGTTAGGAATGGTTGAGGGATATCTGCCATGAATTTTATTTTTGAGGTTGTGTTTGCGTCTTTTGTATGAGTCTTTAGGTTTTAGGAACACGATTTTTCTTATATAGCCAGTCTATAGAGTCGTGTATGTATAAATAGGGTGACACAAAAAAAAAAAAAGGAGGGAAAACTAGAGGGTGAAACAAAAAATTGGAACTTTTTATCAATCCAGTAAAACCAAGAATGATGGAAGAAACATATTTTAATTAATTGAAATAGAAACCATGTTGTAATGTTTTAATGCCATTCAAGAAACAATGATGGAATTTTCATTTTTAGCAGATTTTCCTTAAGGTAAATCAGCTATTAAGGTCGTACTCATTATGCGATTTTCGAATAATGTCTTCAAATGTCCATCGATCCTACCCAGGAAATGACAAAAATGAGGTCCGTTCAAAACTATATATAAATGTATATTTATCTGTTAACGCTCTAGCGGTTGCAATTTTTGTTTCATTGTTGTCAAACTCGATATTAAACGTATCATGCAAAAATGATGATCATGTTCGTTAACGGCTACAATCAGACAAGTGGGAGCGGGGGTTCGAGTTGGGGGGGGGGGCAATTCTAAATATACCCGTTATTATGCGTCGGATTGAAAAATTGTATAGAATCAATCTTATTGCAAATGTAATATTCTAGAAATGTTGTTATGTACGTTTTTTCTTTATCTTGATTATGATTCAAGATATTTGCATATTTTTAATTTTTGGCCTTCCCGCACAACTACTCATGTCACATTAAAATAAGCTGTTATGTTATGAAACACTTTATTTGAACCGTAAATACCAAATATTGTTTTCATTGAACTTTAACTTTTTGAGATAAATGCAAATACGTGACGCACGTAGGAAATCTGGAGTTAGCGCAACCCCTAAGTGACGGCCTTTTTTAAGAATGGAGACGAGTCAACTTTCTCAAGACCAGTGTTTTACAATGTTACCAGTGCAACGCACTTTATAAAAAGGATATCATTATCGTCCTAGTTGAATCGATGGACTTTCGGGGAAGTTTTCCCCCAATCGCTTCATGATTACAACTTCAAGAGTAGTTCTTCTGAGAGCCAATATTACCAAAACCATATGTTCATTTTGATTTGAATATAGAGTTACATACCGAGATTGAGAGTGATGTTGACTTCGGTTGTCCCCTCATACATGGTCGAGGACTGCCACCAGGTGATGTTGGCAGCATTGTTGATATCCGTCATGTGTGAGGGAGGGTGGTCCCCTCTGAAGCACTCCCTGCACGACTCAGACTGCCTGGCGCCGGTCTGCAAGCAGTATCTGCTCGGCTTGTCTTCGCCACATGTGTTGGTAGCCTCTGGCTCTAGGCCGAACGCAGCGTTCTCGAACGGCGGCAAGCATCTCTGAAACAGTGACGCGTAAAGCATTAGCTTCTCCCAACTCTCTTTAAATTAAAACAAACAACACATAAATAAATAACATTGCATTATTACTTCATTTGATTTTGGTGGGATCACATCCTATGTCTAAGATTGTTGAGGGGCTCAAGTTAGCCACTCGAGAAGGTTAGGTCTTAATCTCAAAATGGCCCCAGGTTAGGTCTTAATCTCATAAAGCCTAGAGTCGCGAGTTTGATTCTCTCCCGGAAAATAGCAATTCATTTAGTTAAATAAAAACCTTATTCCCACCCTGCCTAGGAAATAGTTTATATAAGGCAATGGCTGAAATTCACCAGGGGAGGGGGGGTTTGAGGAGGAATAACTCTACATTCAATATGTCTTGGTTACTACTCGAGAAATTCAGAAGAAGAATTTATTTAGTTACGAACTCATTAAATAAAATCCTTAGTCACACCCTGGCTAGGAAAGGGTGGTAACCTCTATATAAAACCCGCCCCAATTAACCTTAGTAGTACAAAAACCATAATAATTAACATTTTGTATTATTTAAGCATCTGGGAATCATGGTAACATGAATTTCGTGAAAATAAAAAGGAATAAAAATTAATAAATAATAATCGTAAAAATGCATAGGTTCTAGTGGGCTCAGATAAAAGTGGAAGTGGTCATTGTTAACATATTTTAACTAACAAAAATATTACAAGAAATTTGTCATAAGCCTGTTACACCAATTGCAGCTAGAACAACAGCAAGATGAGGAAAAGAAAGGAAGGAGATTTGCAATCCCACTACTCTCCATGGGATAATCAGACGGCATGAGTAAATTCTGGCGAACCTCAGCTTATATTGTCCAAGGGGAACGGATTCCCACAGAGAAGGAAAAAAGGTTTAGTCCAACAACTGCATAAGACGTGCAGGAAGCATGGGAACTGAGAAGTTAGACTGATATCCACCAAAGAAGTTCTATATAGAAATGAAGTAGTCCCGAGTTCGGCAGGTAGACGGAGGGTTTCACCGATGACTATAAAGAAAAATGGGCGCCAACTCAATTACAAACTTGCCTCTTCCGTTTAAATTCAAACCAAACGTAAGGACGCGTAACAGGGAATTCAGATGATTGCCTCTTACACAAAATTATCCTAATAATTATGAAAAATAAAAACATTTTACTTAGCAAACAATAACCCACAGAAATATGTAACAATTCACTTAGAAATTGATATGAGAACTAGAGTGGACACAGGTACCAGATGGTTATATATTCTTCAGAAAGCTCTCCGATTAAAGACCCACTCTAGGAAAGTGAAACGTGGAAAAAAAGAAACAGGAGGTTGCTGATGGTCAGGTGGCATTACTGGCGACCCGTCAGAAGCAATGAAAAACTAATAGAATTGTATGGTGAACCTAGTAACTGTGTTATCATCGTCCGAGCGATGCATTGCAGGTGATGGCTGGCCAGCTTCCGATAGACCTGGAGGTAGCAAAGCGGGTTGCTATATACCAAGCTTTCAGGGGGTTGCCTTACAAGATAGGAGAGTCTATTTTCACAATAGGACAGCAGGACCTTAGAGAAACACTCCACCATATTGAAGAAACCATCTGGGACAGTTGGCAGCGTCGACCAACTCCAGCAAAGGTCGGATGACCTACAAATTTTTCCCAGATGTCAGGACCAGAACTAAGCTGTCGTGGTACGTCCCAGATTACTTCACCAGCCAACTTATCAGTGGGGACGGGGACTTCAATAACAAGCTCCACTTCTTCAAACGAAAGGAATCCCCATTGTGCTCATGTGGCGAGTTGGATACGGCTGCCCATGTGATCCTCCATTGTCCGCGTTTCAACGCCAAGCGTATTCGGCTAATGAGTGCTTTCTCATATGTGAACTGGCCTCCTGTGAGTTACCATATGTTGGTAAACGACGCAGATAGACTTTCAGCCGTCAGGACCTTTGCACAAGAGGTGTTGAAATCAATGTAAAAATATATTTATTTGTAAATTATATGTATTGTTTATGTGAGTTTAGGTTAGTATTTAGGCTTTAGGTATGTAGGCTAGTTAGTTAGGCTCTTGCTGCCACTCCTCTGAACAGAGTCAAAGGAGTCGCAGCTTCCCCTAGGACTTTTCGGACTTAAACTAAATCTCCCAAATATTGCACTTTTATGCTTAGCTGTGCTCGGTAAGCTAGGCTAAGTTACCTGGCCCAATTTATCTATTCAAAATTTTATATTTCTTAATAAATGGAGACCGCTGGTAAAGGGAAACCCAAAGGTACAGCGGGGCAGAGGTGGGGGGGGGGATCTGTGCTATCAAAAGGCTAGACCTCTGTGACTGGGACATGTTGAAAACCTTGAACTTGTCAGACAGTCTAAGAAGATGTTAGAGGATAAATCACGAAGGAGTAGAAAACAGGTAGATCCAGACAAATGTGGCTTACTGACCCGAAGGAGGACTTGTGGATTTCGGTCATCAATAATTCGAGAAGCCTGGATATAAATGGTCAAAACGGTGTTGTGGTAGAGGTCCAGGTCCGCCAAGGGATGCAGTGACTTGTAAGAGTGTGAAGCTATAGATTTACCTCATTAATAGCTGAATTCGGAGCAGAAGGAGTGGGGTTTTTGAAAAGGAATAAAACACAAAAAGATGTATGTCATCTTTATTGTGCGTTGGTTCAACAAATGTTATATAAAAACGTATTAGCAGTGTAATTAATACAATTTTTGGTATTCACATTTTTTTCTTAACTCGAATATTAAACGAGTTACTTGTATTTTTTTCTTCTAGTTAATTCCCACTTTTACTCATATAATTTTTACATAGAACTGAATTCCCAAAAATCGTATGTACCATCTATAGTCTTGAGACTTTTTATTGAGGGAGAAATAGAGAAAGGAATGAAAGCAGACCTTATCTACGAAATTTGAATAGTTTACGCAGCGGTTGCGTGATAATCTTTTTATCACAAGGTGATAAAATGTCATGACAACGTTAATTTACCAACCCAATATTATTAATATTATTATTTATTAACGTCCACTTTTTGCAACTTAGGCTAATTGGGACGGGTTATCTACAGGTTACCACCCTTTTCTAGCCATGGTGGGATTATAGGACGTTATTTAATGAATTTCGTCACTAAATAGTTTCCTTTGCCCAGGCAAGAATCGAACTCGCCACTCTAGGTTTACCATGTGAGATAAAGGTCAACGCTTTAACTCGCATGGCTAACCTGAGTCCCACCAACCCAATATACATTAATAGAACATCATTTCCGTCCTCTATGAGGTAAGATCGGTGGAGGACGTGTTGTATTATGTCATGAAGACAATCGTTTTATGAGATTTCAGTGCAAGTAGAATGAACTAAACCACTAGGTAGGGCCATAACACTCATGGCTACCCCGAAGTTGGTAAGTATGACAAAGAGAACCTAGAATTCTTATCTTATCAAATAGAGGAAGCCGTTATCAGTTCCTCTGTCACCCACTCTCCGCTCCACCACCACTACCCCTAGCCTCCAGGCACCAGCCTCATTCCCAGCTAGAATCCAATCCATCTTATCCCCACGCGTCTTGATATATATCTATATATATATATATATATATATATATATATGTGTGTGTGTGTGTGTGTGTGTGTGTGTGTGTGTGTGTGAGAGAGAGAGAGAGAGAGAGAGAGAGAGAGAGAGAGAGAGAGAGAGAGAGAAGAATAGCCATGTACAATCTGCAATATGGCGACTAAAATTGGTGAACGAGTTTTAATGGTTGGAACCAGTACATTCATAGAGAATTCTTTATTCTAATGATTCAGTGGCAAGAGCGGTGGCATAATTCTTCTAAAGAAGAATTACATACGAATTCCTCCCAGATGCACGTGATCAATAGATCTAAGTTCCCTCTAGCGCACGAAGTAGTCCAGCTGTTTACTGGTGTTGCTAAGGGAGGAATAGGGAATTGATGGAGAAGTGAGATGACCAGTGACATACAGGCATTTAGGAAATCTGCTGAGTTTATGCAGCCCCTGCGTGACGAACTTTATTTATTTTTTAGCACTTTAAATGTCCAAAAGGGCGAAATGTTGCTTGAAAACAATGACAGTGCTGTGGAGGCCAAAAGATGTCTTTCTTTAGTGCCTTAAAATACTTTTATTGATCTCAGTAAGCTAAATGTGTAAATATATAATAATTCTGGTTTCAACCGATATGGCATATTGCAAATTGCACTGGCTATCTGCTATATATTCACATCGGAAAAAGCAATAGCTAAAGAAATGATGGCTTTAAGAAGTAATTAAATTGATTGATAGAGAGCAAATTAATAGCAGTTGAATTTTAAAGAAAGCACAGTGTGGCAGAGTGCTCAGCCGATGAACACATGAAACATCCTCTAAGCACACAGTCACGAGTCTGGCATCCTTATAAGTCTGAGTTCATTTATTATTAGCACTTAACTTTTATTGCTTCTTAAGTTAATGGCCGTTGTACCAAAGCAAAAATAAAATAATTAATTCTTTAGCACTCAGGTGGGAAATACGTCGGTCACGGAGAGGAAACTAAGCAGACTACCCATGCACTGGAATGACTGATGATCTGATCTCACAATTGATTTCTAAATAAAAGTCCGTCACGCAGGAGCTGCGTAAACTAAGCAGATTTCCCATGTGATGTTTTACAATAGAGAAAACTGCACACTGGTAACACAACACCACCATGGTTAAATACAAACAGTAATGAATAATCTTTCAGTTAATTAAAATAAATTCCCAACTGAAACGGCTTCTGAATTGTAAGAATAATTTATATTTTAATAACTCAAATTTTAGTAGTCCATGAACTAAAGAAGGGGGGGGTGGATGAACAGAACGTATTTGCATAAAGCTCACAAAGTAACGAAGGTAAGGTAAGGTTAGAAACGACAGGTAAGGTTAGAAGAAGCCTCCCACCTGAGCCGAGGAATGACGGATATGGCCGAACTGTGCCCGACCACATGTCTCACGGACTTCATAAAAATGCAAATATCTCGGTTAATATTCAAGATAAAGAATAAATGTATATAACAATATTTACAGTGAATTTAATTTGCAATAAGATTGGTTCTATACAAATCCTTCGATCCGATGCATAATAACAGAGATATTTTGAATTTACGAAAATCCCCCCTCCCACTGGTCCGATTTCAGCCATTAACGAACTTGATCTTCCTTTTTACATCAAACGATTAAATACCGAGTATGATGACGATTAATCAAAAATTGCGACCGCTAGAGTGTTAACAGACATATATATATATATATATATATATATATATATATATATATAATATATATATATATATATATATATATATATATATATAAAGATCATGTCATCTCCAACACTAGTTGAAGAAGCAGGCTGAAACACTGCTGTGACTACAAGTAAACATCCTACACCAGTCACCACCGGATACTTGAATACGTCTGTGGTAAAAGATCACGTTCCAACACTAGTTGCAGGAGCAGACTAGAACACTGCTGTGACGATATGTAGACATCTTAAGCCATTCGCCGTCGGTGACTTGAATACGTCTGTGGTAAAAGATCACGTTCCAACACTAGTTGCAGTAGCAGACTAGAACACTGCTGTGACGATAGGTGAACAGCTTAAGCCAGTCACCGCCGGAAACTTGAATACGTCTGTGATAAAATATCAGATTCCAAACACTAGTTGTAGCAGCAGACTGGAACACTGCTGTGACGATAGGTAAACTGTCTAAGCCAGTCACCGCCGGAAACTTGAATACGTCTGTGATAAAATATCAGATTCCAAACACTAGTTGTAGCAGCAGACTGGAACACTGCTGTGACGATAGGTAAACACCCTACGCCATTCACGGCTGGTGACTTGATTCCATCTGTGGTGAGTGATCAGGTTTCCAACACTAGTTGCAGCAGCAGACTGGAACACTGCTGTGACGATAAGTAAACAGCCTAATCCAGTCACGGCTGGTGACTTGATTCCATCTGTGGTGAGTGATCAGGTTTCCAACACTAGTTGCAGGAGCAGTCTGGAACACTGCTGTGACGATATGTAAACAGCCTAAGCCAGTCACGGCTGGTGACTTGATTCCATCTGTGGTGAGTGATCAGGTTTCCAACACTAGTTGCAGGAGCAGACTGGGACACTGCTGTGACGATAGGAAAAATTCCTAATCCATTCACGGCTGGTGACTTGATTCCATCTGTGGTGAGTGATCAGGTTTCCAACACTAGTTGCAGCAGCAGACTGGAACACTGCTGTGACGATAAGTAAACAGCCTAATCCAGTCACGGCTGGTGACTTGATTCCATCTGTGGTGGGTGATCAGGTTTCCAACACTAGTTGCAGGAGCAGGCTGGAACACTGCTGTGACGATATTAAAATATCCTAAGCCAGTCACGGCTGGTGACTTGATTCCATCTGTGGTGAGTGATCAGGTTTCCAACACTAGTTGCAGCAGCAGACTGGAACACCGCTGTGACGATATTAAAATATCCTAAGCCAGTCACGGCTGGTGACTTGATTCCATCTGTGGTGAGTGATCAGGTTTCCAACACTAGTTGCAGCAGCAGACTGGAACACCGCTGTGACGATAAGTAAACAGCCTAATCCAGTCACGGCTGGTGAATTGAATACGTCTGTAGTGAATGGTCAGGCTCCTAACATTACTTACAGGAGCAGGCTGGAACACTGCTGTGACGATAGGTAAACATCCTAATACAGTCACGGCTGGTGACTTGAATCCCTAACCACCTGTTGTAGTCTCTTCGACTAGGTTAGCATATGTTCCAATATAACTAATACCACACCCATGAGTATTGCTGACATATTGTATATGCCACACCTGTAAGAAGGAGAGGTTGTAGTGCAAACTTGCCCCTCTCAAACAAGTGTCACCTGCAGCGAGGCGAATGACCCCAGAGCCCACTAGCATAGATAAGAGACGAGAGGAAGTGCAGCAGCGAGGTAGGAGGCAGGTAGGTGGCAGGGCGTAGGACGAGCTGTCTACTGGCTTTCTCTTCACCATCTTACAACCATTCTATTTATTAATTTATAACAGAACGTAGTATTTTCTACACGAAATGTAGGTAAATTAGGTAATATAAATAATATTTAAAAATATACTAAAATATGTTGTATTTGATTACAGACTATTGATTAAAAAATAAATATACTTATATTATTTTCGATCAATCCAAAAATTCTGACGGACACCTCTGGACATTCTCCATATAGTCTTTCAAAATATAGTCTTGCACTTAATTTAGAATTATTTCACTGTAAGTGACAAACGGTATATATTTTTAAATGCACCAGACGACCAAAAAATGTCATGGAACGTATTTTATAGTTATTTTTATAAAACACTAGCGGAGCCTACAGACGTTGCCCTTCATTGCATTTCAAGCGATTAGGATATTAAATTTAATAATATTATGTTTAAAACAAAAGCTACTTTTAATAACACAAAAAAAAAACAACTTTTATTATGTGTACGTTTGCCTAAAAACAAATAGAAATTTAAATATCGCGAATTTTTTATTCAGACCCCCCTTATAACCCCTCCTCCCGTTCGAACCTAAAAAAAAATTAATATAGCTTATAATCATGGAAGAATTAATGCTAATTTACATATAGAATTTTGTTAAGTTCTGTTCTATCGTTACTGCCCAATAAAATTGTTTGCTCCTACTTTAGTTTTTTTAGTGTATATCTCTTTTATACTTTGTTTTACGACAAAAGTGAATATAACAGAAGTTACTCTAAATAACAAAAAAAACAACTTTTATCCTGTGCATAATTGCCGAAAAACCATTAGGAAACGAAATGTCGCTATTTTTAATTTTAGGCCTTCCTTACAACCCCCACTCCTGCTCCATCTGCCGGATTTGTGAATGTAAACCATCACCCGCATACAACGAATAATTACCATAAAACGCATACAAACAAATTCATTCAAATTGGCCTAGCCGTTTAGGAGGAGTTCAGTGACATACACACGTACAGTAGAATTATATATATATATATATAAAGATAAGAAAGGTCCTATACAAATAGTTGTGTTTCTCAAAAATGTAGTGGGAGACTTACAATGTTTATTTTCGCCCCACCCCGCTCTTCCTCGATTTTAATGAAATGGGGAGCTGCACATGTAGCTGTTAGACAAATTTAGATGAAATGAATTATTGTAAATAACTAGCTGAACAAGATTGTTTATATAGCATTGGTTTTAAGACAGACAAGAACGGATTTATTTTCTTTTAATTCTTATTTTACATATTATCGGAACTTTAAAACCCCTGTATTCCAATTTCTACCATCAATGAACATGAACTTCAGCTTTAAACTGATAAATGTGGCAGGACTATTACAAACGATTTAAGTATATATTTAAAGACACTACATATGTTGGTTTGAAGAGGTTTTTAATGGTTACTACCTCAATAGATGATCTCCTCCAGGAGGAGTCTGCTAATAATGATGTTAGAGGTTGAAGCTAATGAAGGTTTAATGGAGGGAGCGGAGCCTATGGTAATGAGGCTGGGATTAATCAATGGAGAAGTGTAAATAGAAGAGTAGAAGCCCTTTCTACACGGCTCTGAGGGATGAATGAGCAAAGAGGTAGGAAGGGGCTGCCATCGAGGTAGAATCAGCCGCCTTCGACAAAAATAAAGCAAAACAGCACCGCCATTATAGCTCATTAGGTAGTTATCCAATTATTACCATTATCCAGCTCTTCACCTCTACACCTCAACTTCATACTTTCTACAACCTTTCGCCGCCCTTACATATAGCGTTTTTTCCCCACTCCCGGCTTCCAATCAGGGAACGAAGCCTCCGTTACACGTTGCAATTATGTCTTCAATAGTAGCAGGCCAAAACTCAAAGATACCTTTGCAGCTTGCAAAGATTCGTAGCTTTATAAAATGGGCTTCGTATCTTCTATACATTTGTATGCTCACTGATGAAAACAGTTTTGAAGACACTGGAACCTATCAATCAGATGCCTAAAACAGGAGTCCTTCAGGGTGAAAACTAAGCCAAATATTATTTGGCATATTTATTGCTCATGCGATAGTTTGTCGTTAAGAATATGTGTCAAAGGCCTCATGGATTTTGGAATGAATATTAATATTAATTATTTTATTATATTGGTTTATGCACCACATCTGAGGTAAATGGTATGAGATAGGTTACGTAGGGTAAACCTCTTAATAGGCTAATTAATTTACTCAATCTAGGCGGATACTTTCTTTATACATTTGGGGAAACCCATAAATATCTGAAGTTTTCTCATATCCGTATTTACAATTTTTCTATTAGAACATAATAATGGTATACCTTGTTAAATATCTTTACTTAAGTACAACGTAAACCTATTTTAATATAAATCTATATTTTGTGATATACATGTATATTTTTTAGATGATTGTAATGCATTGGCTTCTGTCAGTTATTAGTTCAGTCATATCGCTGGTCATGTCAATGTCTTTCCTTGATTGCAATCTCTTAATTTGATCCTTGTCAATAAGTGTCTATGTGTCACATATACGTTGCCGATCCTGAGTCTGGCAAGAGCAACTTGAATATAAAAGCAGTAGAAAACTACCTAAAGACACACTTAATACTCTATTTCTCCAATTGCAAGAGCGGCTCTTCATCGAAGAAGTGTCGTACACAAAACGGAATGGGAAGAACATTTACCAAGAGATGTTAGAGAAAAAAGAGGTTGGCTAAAAATGTACAGAGAGTATTCAAAATTTAGTAGGCATCATAATGCTTTGGCGAACTCAAGAGCTAAGGTGACTTTTATTTATAATGATCATGAAATACATTACACGCCCCATTAGCAATTGAGCTAAAATTTAATGTAAAAAAATTTTTTATGATATTCTAGTCTAAACCTCTTTTTAGAATATTACAAATAATACTAAGAAAGTAAAGTTTTTTACCTGGCACATCAGAGCTCTATGCAAATTCCTTGATATGTCACCATGAGACCAGACACATTTGTATTTTACTTAATTATATTTTGATATTACTGAGGATGACGAAAATCGTTGCACATATTTCACATGGCAAAAGTTAAATGAAAGCAATATTTGGTTTTGAATAAAGTGGTTCATAATATAAAACTTACTGTTAATATGAAATGAGTTACACTGGGAGTTTAATGAAGACTGAAGAACGAAAACTATGAAAATCTCTCTCGGTTAATATTGAAAATAGAGAAAAAAATGTATATAAAAATATTTATAGGAAAATACATTTGTTCTACACACTTTTTTGGTACAACGTAAATAATACAGATATTTCTCTTCTAAACCCCTCCTCCAAATGGTTCGATTATAGACTCTTTTAATATCACATTTAAATATCGAGTTCGCTTCCGACCAAACAAGAGCTTACTATATTTTAATAACACAAATAAAGTAAGACCAGTTCCAAGACGATAGGCTTAGCCATTCAGCAAATATTCATTTTTCGCTGTTTGGCGTCTTTCGCTCCAGCGCCCCCCGCCAAAATTGCTAAGAGGCCATTCCTCCATAGCATGTACCATGCGTAAGCTGGCTATTAATAGATATAGGCTACAATGAGTGTACAAAACACATTTAACCATGAGTCAACTGGAGGAACATGATAAATTTATTAGAAGATTTCACTATTTTGAATACATACATATCTTGTTGAATAGACCCTGGTTATTAATAATCATATTTTACTTCTTCAAATCTGGTCATAAACAATTTTAAAATTTGAAAAATAATATTTGTCAATAGAGAAAATTGATTGAGTTTTAACAAATTTATTTTATATTACTAGGTTTTAAATAAAAGAAAAAAGTAGGTAATATTGAGTGTGATTTCAAGGTTTATTGCCACCATATGAATTGTATTAAAAGATTTTTCCTTACTGTCGCAGCGCGTTTGCACCATCGGGGATCTAACGAGTATATATATACTGCTGGCAGCCCTTTGGGATGTCAGACGATTTCGTCTCTTCGATCCCGTTCACAGATAGACTAAGAACGAACTGTCGCCGGGTACCATTGATTCAGTCTTCTAGAGTTAGTTCATTCCAGACTCCTTAGATAACGGGCTTCGTACGTCGTGTTACTCAGTGTGTAAACCCTATCTCGAATCCTTTTGGCTCGTTCGGAGGCGGTATTCAAGATCAGCCACAGATCTTAAAGGTCCATAATGCCAACCGAAATACATATTTAAAATTTCTAACAGACCTTACTTATGGCATCTACTAGGGAGGATTTTCGATATCCTCCCTTGCAACTGGTCCGATTTTAGCCATTAACGACTTGATCTTCATTTTTACATAAAACGTTTAAATATTGTAAATAAATATTGCTACCTCTAGACATATATATATATATATATATATATATATATATATATATATATATATATAAAATTTTGGACCTCACTTTCGTCATCTTACTGAGTAGGACCGATGGACATTTGAAGAACTTTTTCAAAAATCACACCATGAGTACAACCTCAATAGTAGATTTCCTCTATGGGAAATATCCAAACTGGATATTTAAACGTTATATGTAAAAAATATAGATCGCCTAAAATCGGACAGGGAGGGGAGAATTTCGAAAACTCAAAATATCTTTGTTTTTATACATTGGATTGAAAAAAATCTTATTGAAATTGAAATGTTCTATAAATGTCATTATCCAAATGTTTTTACTATCTCGTTGATTGACCGAGATATTTGCATTTTTAATTTTTGACTTTCTGGAAACCCATCCCCTCCCCCGCCCTACTCAAGTCAATAACAATAATAATAAACTTTTATCTCATGAAATATTTTTTCATTCATCTTTTACATTTTCAGATAAGTGCAAATACGTGGCTTAAGTGGGAAATCTGTTTAGTTATACCAACCACTGAGTGGCAGATTTTCTTAATCTGATTTCCACACCGTAAAACCGGTATATCAAATATTAGTGTAACATTTTTCATAAAATGATTCTTTCAAATGTTAAATTTGGGCTGTGAATAGTGTGTGTGTGTGTAATAGAGGGAGAGCTGATAAATGATAAGACAGAGAGAGGCATTGATGGTGAGGTTATCAGGAGCTGAGAGTTCAATGGTTCCCTTCACAGCAAATTCCACCGCCTCGTTATCAGCTATCAGATTACCCAGGGAGCAGTCTCTCAGAGTACTTACCAGCTCCTCCATAAACCCCTTACAATGGTGAAGGACTGCGGCTGATTCCCACAGGGGCAATCCATGTCTGAACAGAAACACCTCCATCCCAATGGACCAAGAAACCAATCACGTCTCCCATCGGCTGTAATCTCTATCTCTCACACAAACGTGCGTGTGAACGTATATAATATATATATATATATATATATATATATATATATATATATATATATATATATACATATATATATATGCGCTTGTCCCTTACTGGCCATGTGCTCCAAATATTGATTTAATCGTTATCAAACTCGATATTTTACTGTTTAAAGCAAAACCAATGATCAGACTCGTAACAGCTGAGATCGGGCTGAGGAGGGACAGGGAGAAAAATTGAAATTTAAAAACATCTCTTCTATTGTGAGACATCAAAAAATTATATGTAATCAATCTTATCGGGAAATTAATTTTTACAAATATTAAATGAAACATTTAATCAGATCTCCCTCAAGGGAAATGAGCTATTCAGGTGATACTCATGACACGATTTTCGAAAATATTGCCCACTAAAGTATGTTACACCCTGTGTGTGTCCCGATTTTACAAGGCGCCCCGATTTTTATTAAATAAATAAGATTTTCATGCAAAACTATAGGTCAAGTTCGTTAATGGCTGAAATAAGACCAGTTCGAGAGGGGGGTTTAGAGGTGGGAATTTCAAAATATCTCCAGTACTATACTTCGGATCAAAAAATTGTATAAAATCAATGTTATTGCAAATTGGATTTCCTATAAATGTTGTTATGCACATAATATTTCAACAGATATTTAGTAGATGAGCTACTTGCAAATACGTTGTGCGTTGACGTCATAATTTAAGATTTTACGTTCTTGACTTGAAAATGTTTATTTCTTCTACACCATACTCCATATTTAACTGTTCAACACTAAAGGGCATAATAGTTGGCTAAAATCGTACCGGAACAGGAGGGGGTTTAGAGAGAAGGGGGTATTTGAAAATATCTTGGTTTTTTTTTTTTAAGTAGAAATAAAGAATATATGGTGAGATGATATCATAAGTGTGTTGTGCCAGCATTTGAGAAATCAGTTTAGTTTATGCAGCCTCTGTGTGGAAGAAGTTTTTCATTTTCGGAGTCTTATTGTTGAACAGGAAGAATCGTTTTATTCTAAATAATGTTTAGAACGGACCTTTATTATGTGAGTTACAATCAAATATGTTGTGTCGTGGGGTCACCAATTAAGATTTTAAATGTTTGTTAGATCTATTCCATACTTACTTGATATTTAACAGTTCCATTCAACAGTAACGAATATGTTACTTAGTGGCTGAAATTGGACCCGGAATAGTTCGGAGGAGGAATTTGAAAATTCAAAATATTTCCATTATTATGATTCAGATTAAAAAATGTTATTGAACCAGTCTTGGCTAATTATTGATCCACTACAATTGCCGTTCTATATTTTCCCTCATAACTCAAATATTAAGTGAGTTACTCATAGTTTCTTGTTTTCAATACCCCCACTTCTACTCATCGGATTTTTAATTTCTTTTGATTTTTTTTATAGAAATAGATAATATGAGGTTAGAAGTGTGTTAAACCAGTATATGGGAATAGAAAACTCAAATTATAATACCGTTTTCGATTTTCCCCGGTTGAAACAAGTTGTGTTTGAAAGAGAATAAAATTTTCTCTTTCAATTTTTGCGACCACTTACGATTAAGTCAATACGATTCAACAGGTACTTTTAAAGGGATAGTGGCTTTCAAAATTCAGAAAGCACAACAAGCTAAGCATTTCCTTAGTCCATTAACATCATTTTTAAAAAATAAAATTCTTCCTCATTCATCAACAATAATCATCTCATGATATTTCATTGACTTAGGGAATAGAGTTTCGAAAGATATGATTTCTACAGAATTTTGTGAGAGCGAAAATGTTTCCCCAAAATGCAATAGTTAAATGTTCTTAGTGCGGTAGCAAAAGGTGGCGGAAATTTCAACAATATCAACCAAAATGATTTCTTTGAAGGTATTTCAGATGGAATTACTTTCTATGGTAGAAAATGTTAAAGGACAATATAACAATAGTAGAGTTAAAATTTTTAAATATCAGGCCAAAATGTTTTTTGTATTGAAAATTTGAAAGAGCTGCTAATGATTAAATCTACTTTATCAAATAAAGGGTGAGTACCGTCTATTTTGAATCTGTAAGGCCTCCGATAATGTGAGACTAAAAACAGAAAAAAAAATACTAAAAACCAACTTGCTCAAGGTTTGGACCAGCTTTGAAATGTTATTAAGCTAAGTACAGATTTGACTAGAACGTAAACTAGACGATTCGAAACTAAAAACACCTAGTATTTGAAGATACATATAGACTTATGGAATGGAGCACCATTTTAGAGATGATCTAAATATTGACCAGAAAATAATCGCAATTTACTTAAAAATCCAACAAAAATAATGGGTTACAACTAGTCAGAAGAATACTGAATACTTAATTGAGCGAATTTTACTGTTTCCAACTAAGGTATCATATTAAGTTGTAAATTCCAAGCGAATGATGCGGAACTGGTTACAATATTTTGAAAGTGTTCTTCAAGCTAAAATTTCATCTATATAAGACATATGTATATCAAGGTAGGCTAACTAAAAATCACAAGATAAAAAAAAATTAATGATGAATAATTAAAAAAACCCTCACTACACATCAACTACTTAATGAAATTTAATAAAAATAAGAACCATTTCCACACCCATTCTAAATTAAAACACAACTTTAAAATAGTAAAGATTTCCTACATTAAATACACAAAAATATTATGAAAAATATAAAATTCAAAACTGCTACCAACGCTTTTGTAAATCGCGAATATTCTGCAAAGCAATACGAATAAAATTCCTTGACAAGTGCTTACCTTTGGTTTACCTTCGTCATCATAGCAGTCGGAGACATTGTACGACAACACACTCTGGAACGCTAAACACACACACACCACACACAACCACATGGCTAGCCGGCCCGGCACAGACTGCCTGCCCATTCATAGCCTCTCTACTACCTGCTAGGGAGGGGATGACTCTCAGATATGGTAGAATAATTAGCAAGGAGTAAATCGGCTATTGTCCTCTAGATATCTATATTACTAGCCTACTACCACCATCTGGCAGTCCATTCATAGCCTCTCTACTACCTGCTAGGGAGGGGATGACTCTCAGATATGGTAGAATAATTAGCAAGGAGTAAATCGGCTATTGTCCTCTAGATATCTATATTACTAGCCTACTACCACCATCTGGCAGTCCGTTCATAGTCTCTCTACTACCTGCTAGGGAGGGGATGACTCTCAGATATGGTAGAATAATTAGCAAGGAGTAAATCGGCTATTGTCCTCTAGATATCTATATTACTAGCCTACTACCACCATCTGCCTGCCCATTCATAGCCTCTCTACTACCTGCTAGGGAGGGGATGACTCTCAGATATGGTAGAATAATTAGCAAGGAGTAAATCGGCTATTGTCCTCTAGATATCTATATTACTAGCCTACTACCACCATCTGGCAGTCCATTCATAGCCTCTCTACTACCTGCTAGGGATGACTCTTGGATATGGCTGAATAATTAGCAAGGAGTAAATCGGCTATTGTCCTCTAGATATCTATATTACTAGCCTACTACCACCATCTGCCTGCCCATTCATAGCCTCTCTACTACCTGCTAGGGAGGGGATGACTCTCAGATATGGTAGAATAATTAGCAAGGAGTAAATCGGCTATTGTCCTATAGATATCTATATTACTAGCCTACTACCACCATCTGGCAGTCCATTCATAGCCTCTCTACTACCTGCTAGGGAGGGGATGACTCTCAGATATGGTAGAATAATTAGCAAGGAGTAAATCGGCTATTGTCCTCTAGATATCTATATTACTAGCCTACTACCACCATCTGGCAGTCCATTCATAGCCTCTCTACTACCTGCTAGGGAGGGGATGACTCTCAGATATGGTAGAATAATTAGCAAGGAGTAAATCGGCTATTGTCCTCTAGATATCTATATTACTAGCCTACTACCACCATCTGCCTGCCCATTCATAGCCTCTCTACTACCTGCTAGGGAGGGGATGACTCTCAGATATGGTAGAATAATTAGCAAGGAGTAAATCGGCTATTGTCCTCTAGATATCTATATTACTAGCCTACTACCACCATCTGGCAGCCCATTCATAGCCTCTCTACTACCTGCTAGGGAGGAGATGACTCTCAGATATGGTAGAATAATTAGCAAGGAGTAAATCGGCTATTGTCCTCTAGATATCTATATTACTAGCCTACTACCACCATCTGGCAGTCCATTCATAGCCTCTCTACTACCTGCTAGGGAGGGGATGACTCTCGGATATGGTAGAATAATTAGCAAGGAGTAAATCGGCTATTGTCCTCTAGATATCTATATTACTAGCCTACTACTTCCTTCTGTCAGTCCATTCATAGCCTCTCTACTACCTGCTAGGGATGACTCTTGGATATGGCAGAATAATTAGCGGAACTTGCATACCAAATTCTTGCAACACCCAATTTTAAGAACTATCCCGGCTTCCTGTTTCAGCTGATCATTCCTATTTTTTAATCTTAGATGAACCACCTGCCATTTACAATCAACAGGTTTTCGGCCTTCATTAGTGCCTCTTTCTACATATCTGCCAAATCTAGGCCGACCTAGTTGGGGCGAAGAGCTGTACAACTCACGTAGTGCTGGAACGGATTCGGCATTGCCGGTATATAAAAAAGTCAAGGAAAGGATGAGATTCATATATTGAACGCGGAACTATTTCTTACTGCAGACTCCATCCTTCATAGCAATGCTCAGCACTGTCTGTCCTCTACTAATTTCTACGTCACTCTCAAGATGAGTTTACCTCGTTAAGTTCATAAACCTTACTATCGTTGGGAATGTTTATTATAAAACTGGATAATAATAATAGTGGTAAGAATCAAGGGGAAGGTGCTTAGAAACGGCGGTAAAGATAAAACTTTTGAAACTAGGATGAATATTCGTTAGTTATCAGAGCCAGGGCTGCGAGGAGCAAAGTTTTAACTAAAGGAAATGAGGTTGTGTGAAACAGAGAGTTTGAGTGCGTGTTGAGGATCAAGATGCAGATAGTAGATAATCAGACACAACAGGCACGTCAGTGAACTAAAGAGTCTGTGGATTGAGCTAGCCTTCCGGAGGGCTCAGAAGGTGCTAAGTCAAAAGAATTGGAAGGATGGCAGACTGGAACGTAAACGGCTTCCCACATGACTCAAGTGTTACAGAGTCTTCGTCGGCGAGAGACGTTGACAAAGAAAGGCCGGGCAGTCCGATATACAGGTAGTCAGAGGAAACTAAGCAGTTCCAGACTAAGCGATGTGTGCGTGCTTAGAGCTGGAAGAGTACTGTTTCCTGCCCCGAACCCTAGCCAGCAGATTTCTGAGCAGGTCACGGGAAAGGTCAGTGGAGGGGGATGCGTGTATTCATTGTCTATGGGGTTCAGGCAATAACACAAAAAGGAGAATTCCTCAAACCATCATCCGCATCCTACGAGAATATGGACTATAATTGAACAGACTGATTTTTCAACGATAAATCTTAACTATCCGATCAGATAAGTACATATTTATTCTTATGAGCTTTCACTTTCACCTGTGAGTTAGGAAAACCAAATATCGATAAAGTATGATAAATACATATGTTTAATCTCCGTTCTAAATGCCATATTTGCGGAAAATCGTGTAAAACCCAGAAGTTCCATCTTAGCGCACCCAGAGGAGTAAAGAAAGACATGGCTGCAAAAACTCAAAAAGCTCAGAAACTAATTCCTACGTGAATATTGATAAGAGTAATCTAAACTGAACACGTGATCAAGACTTAAATAACATTATTAGGAATTGGGAAACAAAGTATAACAATTCAGTATTGAGCGAACGAAACGACAGCTTCTTTCAAAGTTAGCTTCTGGAATTCATCAATTGGTCACGGATGATTCAATTAATTGGCAAAGGTCCATCTCATTCAGCAATAGAATATTACTGAAGACGCAAGGAGAACCCAAATAGCTAAAGATATTCTAGGGCAAACAATCCAGAAAGGAAAAGCAATAAGGATGCAGAGCGCAGTTGA
This sequence comes from Riptortus pedestris, assembly GCA_019009955.1. Classification (NCBI taxonomy): domain Eukaryota; kingdom Metazoa; phylum Arthropoda; class Insecta; order Hemiptera; family Alydidae; genus Riptortus; species Riptortus pedestris. Next base: position 181,886,483 of record CM032229.1, on the reverse strand, counting down.
AAATCGCTATAAATTTAAATTACCTCAATGCCTGTATTATTACCGAAGGAAATACATTGTTCTCAAACTTTTAAATATTTCTAAAGATTATGCGAAATAATGAGTAATCATTTCGAAAATACCAATACCTTGAATAAATAGTATGCCTTTCCTGACACACCGGAAGGTATTATGCTCAATAATAAGGACATTGAAGCAGTTTTTACGTTAATTACAAAAAAAAAAAATAATAAACGTTAATTATTAGAATTCTTCTGAATTGCAAAATTAAACACTCTAACTTTAGCGTTTTTATCACTGCACAATTTATTAGACAATGCACTACACACTTGGTAAAATATTCTTCACTTCTACTCACACAGTGATTTCTTCAGTAGGTATTGAGCAGTGCAATAACTTATGATCACGCGAATCACCTAAGCTCACAAAACAAGGAACTGCACTGATCTTCACATGAACACATCACTGTACTGATCTTCACATACACCACACTGGAACTAAAATGCACTGTTTCTATTCAAACATGGAGCGCTAAGGGTTTGCTTATGGGATCAAGAGGTCATATCCATGACAACTGCTGAAGATCTCAAATAGCTGAGATTATCCAACGCAGTCCCACAATATGTATCTACAGTACTTACCAAGCATTCGGCAAGAATCATAACTCATCAATTGTATAAATAAATGCACTATATAAAGCTGGTTTCGCTACCCTATGGCCCCACTTCAAAGTTAAATTGCAATTGTTCATTTAAAAATAATATTGAGAGTTTAAATAGTACTCACTTGGGCAGATAAAGATAGGAACCCTGCAGAAGAAGGGCAGATTGTTTCATTATTATATATTGTTGCGAAAATTAAATATATGAAAAATTAAACAGTGATAGTCACGTTTTTAGGAAGTACATTTCTTTCTTATAGCATGGTAAGGCTATTTCATCTTTTCTTCTTATCTTCTCTCCTACTATCCCTTTCCTCTCTTCTTTCGTTTTCTTCTATCCTTGCACTCCTCCCGGTACCGCCTGTTACGAGGGAATCTCCAATCCTCAGCTCTATAACAACTCCACCAGCCTCCTTTAAAATAGAACTTCCTGCTCAGGAAAAGGGAAACTGTCTATTCCTACCTAGGTTTGATAGACCTATCGCCACCGACCAAGGCACAGGTATACGAGGGCCTGTCCTCAAGTGATCACCAGTGCGTTCAGTGCAACAGTGCGACTTAGTGCAGTGCGGTGTTTTATGTGAAGATCAGTGTTATGCTGTGACTTTGTAAAGAACAGAACATGCGTTAACTTCGCGAAGTAAAGGACAGAGCAGTGTCGTGTTTTTTTTTTGTGAACTTTAGTGAATTTTGCAATCCAAAAGAACTCTAATAAACAACGTTTATTACTGATTTTGCAAAAAAACATAACATTTTTTTTTTTTTTAAGTTGGCATTAGAGACGTTTAATCACCTTCGAAGGATTCGCCAATCAGAGTTTTTACGTAGTGAGTGATCACCTCGACGTGCGACCCCCGCTAACCACGGAGGACTTGGGGTTTTCTCCAGTAGGATGACTACTCATTATATCCGGAGGACGAACAGTGGTCTTTTCACCAAAGGCCAGTTTGCTAGTCGGCGATATCTAGGAGAGTCAATGACGTTGGTCATATCGACGGGCCTTCGGACTTATTTACTCACTAGACTCCCGTCTTTTCACTACCGCCTTGACACCAGCGAGCTCTGGTGGTGAACCAGTAATCAACTCTGCGGTCACCCATTCAAGCACTGACTATGCTCGATGTTGCTACGCTTGATTATGTTCAGTCAGACACTCTACTAAGGGTGCCCATATATATAGAGTTGCGAAAACTGCGTACATACAAAATTTCACAGATTTTCAATCACGAATTTAAGAAGTACGAAGTAGATGAAAGGAACCGACCGATGGAAGGACCATTGGAATGTTCTCGGCGACACCAGTCTGGAATCTAGGCTAGTCTGGGCCCATTTCCTTTGATCTCGCCACTCACAGTGTTTTATGTGAAGATCAGTGCAGTGCCGCGTTTAAGTGAAGAACACATCTTCAGTTATAGTAAAGTCCAATAAGAAGTGAAGGTATCAGTGCATACTGTGAGCAGTAGTTAAGAATAATTTACCGAGTGTTGTGATGCATTGTCAAATAAATTGAGCAGCGATAAAAACTCTAAAACTTGGGTGTTTATTTTTGCAATCCAAAAGAACTCTAATAATCAACGTTTATTATTTTTGTTATAAACGTAACAACTGGTGCCAGAAGTGGGATTGCAAAATTAAAGTAAACTAAAATGAAGTTTGAAAAACTAAAAGTGGAACATCTGAGAGAGGTGGTTAAATTGGATCTGCCAGCAGCAGGGAATATGACTGACCTTCAAAGTCAGGTAGTAGAAGAATTTCAAAGGCAAGGCATTGATGTCATTACATATGACTTACAACAATATATATATATATATATATATATATATATATATATATATATATATATAAAATTGTAACCTCTGTCTGTACATTGATTTTTTTCGCGAAATTTCACGATAACTTTTCGTTTCACATGTCATAGACATCATATCTGCATTTTGTTTCTTTCGTGTATGTTTGTTTGTTACCTTTTCACGCATAAACGGCTGAACCGAATTTTATGAAACTTGGTATGTATATTACTACTAACCCAACTTAGACTTTAGGCTATATTAATTTTCTCTGAGACGAACAGGAGTGGGGGTTATAAGGGAAGCATGAAATTAAAAATAGCGATATTTCGCTTTCTATTGGTTTTTCGGTACATATGCACATAACAAAAGTTGTTTATTTTGTTATTTAGAGTAACTTTTGTTATATACACTTTTGTCGTATACCGAAGTTTAAATGCGTTATACGCTAAAAATTATAGCGGGAGTCAACAATATTATTTGCCCAAAAAGACTCAACCGAACTAAATAAAACTCGGTATGTGTATTAGCAGTGAGGCCTTCATTATAATAAGCCATACCAACATTTCTATGGACGGGCAGGAGTGGGGGTTATAAGGGAAGCCTGAAATTAAAAATAGCGATATTTCGTTTCCTATTGGTTTTTCCGCAAATATAAACATAACAAAAGTTGTTTATTTTGAGTAACTTTTGTTTATACACTTTTGTCGTATACCTAAGTTTAAATGAGTTATACGTTAAAACTTTAGCGGGCACTAAAGGCTGAACCGAACTTAACAAAACTCGGTATGTCAATTAGCATTAATTCTTTCATGATTATACGTTATCTTAAAATTTTTAGGTTCGAACGGGAGGGGGGTTAAAAGGGAGGCCTGAAATAAAAATTAACCATATTTACATGGATAAGACACGGGAAATATAAAAATATCGAAGACTGTGAAGCCTTATCGAACAAATAATTCTATTATTAGCAAATCCACGGCAAAGATGGGTATCAATCCTAAAAACTGGGACGGGTAAATGCCAAATTTTGTGCAATGTATAGCCTGCTAAAAAATACCATCACCATTCAGCCTCAGATGAATTCCCGGGCGAAGCCGGGTATCTGAGCTAGTATATATATATATATATATATATATATATATATATATATATATATATATATATATATATATATATTAATAATAATAATAGCTTTATTGGCATCCTTCTAGGATAAAAGCCTCTCCCATTAGGAGGTATAATAAGGAGTCCATCCTAATTATCAAAGTTTTCTGACCGTCCTCTTCCACCATTCTCTATCTCTCGCCACTCTCCACCAATTGTTGCCAACGACTGCAGTAAGCTCGTCCCTCCATCTCAGGCACTGTCTTCCTCTATTCCTGACCATGTCCCTTGGGATCCATTCTGTGCAGACCTTCGCCCATCGCTTGTCATTCATTCTAGCCAGATGACCTGCCCAGTCCCACTTCAATCGGTGTGCTTCAACTCTGAGGTTCTTCACCGGCACTCTTTTTAAAATATCCGCATTCCTCTTCCTGTCCCTCTTTTTAACTCCTAGTATACTCCTGAGCATAGCCATCTGTGTCGAGTTCAGCTTGGAATCTGCTCTGGCTGTAAGCGCCCAGGTCTGAGCTCCGTAGAGAATGGAAGGATAAACACACATGCTCAGCACCTTGCTTTTCAACTTGTCACTGAGCGAGCCTTTGAAGATCTTCTTGAGTGACCAGTACTTAGACCATCCTATTTTTATTCTTCTCTGAACTTCGTTTTCCATTCTTCCTTTAAAAGACACACACTGTCCGAGGTAGATGTATTCGTTTACATACTCAAATTCCTTGTCATAATATAGGTTTTTTGGTGGTTAACTCTCATGCCGTATTTTGTGCTAACCTTCATAAGTTCTGTGAGCATTTTTAGCAGGTCTGCTATATTATCCGCAATCAGGCATAAGTCATCTGCGAAGCGGAGGTTGTTGAGGAAGCTACCGTTGATCACTAGGCCTAACTCTGTCCAGTTCAATTCACTGAAAATTTTGTCCAGGTTGCAGTTGAATAGGTTTGGAAATAGCGGGCATCCTTGTCTTACACCCCTGCCAATTTTGAAAGCACGGCCTCTTTTATCTGAAGACACGAATCCCACTGAGTATTGGTACATTTCTTTTATTATGCCTATATAGAGGGAGTCAACTCCACTTTCTTCGAGAGCTTGCCAGGTATATTCTCTTTTGATTGAGTCGAAGGCCTTTTCGTAATCCACAAAACAAAAAAAGTCCGTCACGCAGGGGCTGCGTAAACTAAGCAGATTTCCCACGTGAAGTTATACAGTAGAGAAATCTCCATAGGAGAGCCGGTGACGGCAAAGGGCCGAACTAGCTTTTCGCGGGAAACTCAAAAATCCGTTATCGGCCCAAATTTCATAAAAATCACGGTTAATATTCAAGATATGGAATACATGTATCTAACAATATTTATAGTAAATTTAATTTGCAATACGATTGATACTGTACAATTTTTCGATCCAACGTATAGTAACGGAGATATTTCGAATTTTCAAAAATCCCCCCATTTAACCCCCCCCCTCCCACTGGTCCGTTTTCAGCCGTTAACGAACTTGATCTTCCTTTTTACATAAAACGATTAAATTCGAGTTTGGTAACGATCAAACAAAAATTACGACCGCTAGAGCGTTAACAGACGAATATATATATATATATATATATATATATATATATATATATATATATATATATATAATTTTGAACGGACCTTATTTTCGTCATCTCCTGGGTAGGATCGATGGACATTTGAAGAAAAATTTCGAAAATCGCATCATGAGTACAACCTCAATAGCTGATTTCCCTTAAGGGAAATCTGCTAATAAGCGTTCTTTTGGTATTCGGAACATTTATATATATATATATATATATATATATATATATATATATATATATATATATATACATATTTAGCAACAACAAGAAAATAATAATTTCTAATCTCTGCCACTCTCTAACCCCCCCCCCTGCCATAACTTGCGGGAGACGCATCGAACTAGTCGGTCACAACTGACATAAAATGAAATTTCAACATTCTAGAGTTAGTCGTGTTTTAGTAATCGAGATACGTACAGACGTCACCCAGAAACTGATGACCCATTTTGATTTGACTCGGTGGGACGGTGTGCGTATATATGCATCTCGCGTAATACCAAAACGGCTAGTCTTAGAAATATTTATATTTAGAATTGCGTTAACGTCTAGTTGAGCACCTCCGTTGATTAATTCAAAAGAGCTAAGACGGTAGGATTGGCAGAAGGACGAAAATAGAACATTGCAAATTTCTCCGTGAGTATTAGGGATATACAAAAAACTCTGTAATGCAGGGACTGCGTAAAATAAGTAGCTTCCCCACGTGCTGGTATAGCACACTTGTCATCTAATCTCACTACATATTCTCTATTAAAAGTCCATCACGCAGGGGCTGCGTAAACTAAGCAGATTTCCTTCGTGAAGATAAGTAATAGATAAATCTACGTACCGGTAACACAACACCACCATGAATATTAAGTGAATAAATACAAACGATAATAAGAAACCTCCCGACGGAAAGCATCTGAAATGTAAACAAACAGTTCTGCCAACTTCTTACAAAAAAACAATTACTGTAATATATCTGAATATAACGTATTAAATTGATTGAAAACTATTTACTATATCTATTACTATAATTTATAATGAATCATAATAATTGTTTAACTGAATCAATCAAATTTACTTAGTATATAAACTTAAGAAGGGGGGGGGGTCACCAGATCATATTTGCGTATATATCGTATAATAAATGTCTCGTGAAAACAATATTTGGTTTTAAGCTTCAAAACATGTGGTTTATTACATAACCGAGTACTGTTTGAGTAACATGAGTAGAAGTGGGGGTTTGCTGATGGCTGAAAAATGCAAATATCTCGGTTAATATTCAAGATAGAGAATAAATGTATTTAACAATATTTATAGTACACTTAATTTTCTATAAGATTGATTTTATACCTTTTTTCGATCCGACGTATAGTAACGGAAATATTTCCAATTTTCAAAATTCTCCTCCTCTAAACCCTCCCTCCACCTGGTCCGATTTCAGCCGTTAACGAACTTGATCTTTCTTTTTACATAAAATTACTAAATATCGAGTTTGATAACGATTAAACAATAATTACAACCGCTACAGTGGTAACAGACATATACAGGGTGTCCCCAAACCAAACGGCCAAACTTCAGGGATCGATAGAGGATCGAAAAACTAAGAAAAAAAGTCCTCTGGCATATGCCTCGTTTTCGCTTCGTTTTTGAGAAAATCACAAAAAACTGAAAATAGTTGTGCAAAAGGTGTATTTTTTTTATTTAATAATGTATTTAAATTACAAAAAACTATTGGCTTTTTGAGTAAGCTTAATTTTTTAATTTACGAGGAGTAAACTTAGAAAACATGAATATTCTCACGCTTTCCTTATCAATAAAACGTCTAGTTTGAGTGTTTAAACTTAAAAAGAAAGGATTAAAATGTTTACTATCATTTTAATCCTTTTTGGGGGGAATCCAGCCTCGCATTCTCACATAGTGGTGTTGCTAGTACTGTTCAGTGAAGTCAATATGTCTAAATTTACCAACGCTGAATACGCGGACATAGTCTACGTCCACGGATTCTGCGATGGCAATGCACGTCAGGCAGTTCGGGAATATCGCAGACGGATTCCTGACCGAGAAACCCCACACAGGGGTGTTTTTACCAGCACTTTCAGAAGGCTTCGAGAGACTGGGTCCTTCTCATGTAATCGTCGTGGAAACCGTATGCAGGCTCCGATGGAAGCCGACCTGAAGCGGAGGGAGAGGATACTGAGGCACTTCAATACCAACCCTGGCACAAGCGTCCGGAGAGCTGCTCCCCGGTCTCCGGACCTCACGCCACTAGATTTCTTGCAATGCGATGCAATTTTAGAGAAGGTAAAACCTTCAAAATTTTCAGGGTTTTTTTTTCTCACTAAGGTAGACCCATATAAAAACTGAAACATTTATGTAGTCCAAGTAAGAATATTTAATTATTTTATTAATTTTCTAAATTTTTGATCTTTTTTTATGTTTTAATCTTCAGTTATTGTTCATAATGTTATCTACTTTAAATAGGTAATTTTTTTTATACTATGAATATTTGAATAAAAAAGTGTTTATTATTTTTTCTTAATAAAAAATATTTTTTTTTTCAATTACCTTTCTCATAGTATAAGATTAGAATACAATAAATGTATTGGAATAACATTTATTGCTAAAATTCATTCAAGGAATAAAATCCGCTCTACCATTGGCCTTAAATAGTTTTTGCACAACTATTTTTAGTTTTTTGTGATTTTCTCGAAAACGAAGCGAAAACGAGGCGTATGCATGCCAGAGGACTTTTTGTTTTAGTTTTTCGATCCTCTATCGATCCCTAATGTTTGGCCGTTTGGTTTGGGGACACCCTGTATATATATATGTGTATATATATATATATATATCTATATATATATATCTATATATATATATATACAGACGGTTTCCTGACCGAGAAACCCCACACAGAGGTGTTTTTACCAGCACTTTCAGAAGGCTTCGAGAGACTGGGTCCTTCTCATGTAATCGTCGTGGAAACCGTATGCAGGCTCCGATGGAAGCCGACCTGAGGAGGAGGGAGAGGATACTGAGACACTTCAATACCAACCCTGGCACAAGCGTCCGGAGAGCTGCTCCCCGGTCTCCGGACCTCACGCCACTAGATTTCTTGCAATGCGATGCAATTTTAGAGAAGGTAAAACCTTCAAAATTTTCAGGGTTTTTTTTTCTCACTAAGGAAGACCCATATAAAAACTGAAACATTTATGTTTTCCAAGTAAAAATATTTAATTATTTTATTAATTTTCTAAATTTTTAATCTTTTTTTATGTTTTAATCTTCAGGTATTGTTCATAATGTTATCTACTTTAAATAGGTAATTTTTTTTATACTATGAATATTTGAATAAAAAAGTATTTATTATTTTTTCTTAATAAAAAATTATTTTTTTTTTCAATTACCTTTCTGTTAGTATAAGATTAGAATACAATAATTGTATTGGAATAACATTTATTGCTAAAATTCATTCAAGGAATAAAATCCGCTCATCCATTGGCCTTAGCTAGTTTTTGCACAACTATTTTTAGTTTTTTGTGATTTTCTCGAAAACGAAGCGAAAACGAGGCATATGCCAGATGACTTTTTGTTTTAGTTTTTCGATCCTCTATCGATTCCTAAAGTTTGGCCGTTTGGTTTGGGGACACCCTGTATATATATATATATATATATATATATATATATATATATATATATATATATATATATATATATATACAGACGGTTTCCTGACCGAGAAACCCCACACAGAGGTGTTTTTACCAGCACTTTCAGAAGGCTTCGAGAGACTGGGTCCTTCTCATGTAATCGTCGTGGAAACCGTATGCAGGCTCCGATGGAAGCCGACCTGAGGAGGAGGGAGAGGATACTGAGGCACTTCAATACCAACCCTGGCACAAGCGTCCGGAGAGCTGCTCCCCGGTCTCCGGACCTCACGCCACTAGATTTCTTCGTGTGGGGATACGTGAAAGAAAATGTCTACCGAGAGCCCGTCCGCACAAGGGATGACCTCATCGAGCGCATCAGAATGGTTTGCAACCAGCTCACCGCAGAACAATGTTTAGATGCAGTGCGATCTGTGAGTACGCGATGTGATGCGTGTATTGCAGCGAGAGCCCAGCACTTCGAACAACATTTACGTTGACGCTTTAGAAATTAACGATGGAATTTTAGAGAAGGTAAAACTTTCAAAATTTTCAGGGTTTTTTTTTTCTCACTAAGGTAGACCCATATAAAAACTGAAACATTTATGTTTTCCAAGTAAGAATATTTAATTATTTTATTAATTTTCTAAATTTTTAATTTTTTTTTATGTTTTAATCTTCAGTTATTGTTCATAATGTTATCTACTTTAAATAGGTAATTTTTTTTATACTATGAATATTTGAATAAAAAAGTATTTATTATTTTTTCTTAATAAAAAATATTTTTTTTTTTTCAATTACCTTTCTGTTAGTATAAGATTAGAATACAATAATTGTATTGGAATAACATTTATTGCTAAAATTCATTCAAGGAATAAAATCCGCTCTTCCATTGGCCTTAACTAGTTTTTGCACAACTATTTTTAGTTTTTTGTGATTTTCTCGAAAACGAAGCGAAAACGAGGCATATGCCAGAAGACTTTTTGTTTTAGTTTTTTGATCCTCTATCGATCCCTAAAGTTTGGCCGTTTGGTTTGGGGACACCCTGTGTGTGTGTGTGTGTGTATATATATATATATATATATATATATATATATATATATATATATATATATAAAATTTTAAACGGACCTCATTTTCGTCATCTCCTGGGTAGGATCGATGGACATATGAAGAAATTTTCCAAAAACCGCGTCCTTAAGGGAAATCTGCTAACACGCCTGTAATGCAGGGACTGCGTAAACCAAGATGATTTCCCACGCGCTGGTAAATACACGTGATCTAATATCACCAAATATTCTCCACTTCTATGGGAGGAGGACGATCAGTAGAAGAGGGGGGGGGGGTAATTGAAGGCTGAAAATAAGAAAGTACGAACAACTCGGTTAGTACTTGAGTTAGAAAAAAATTCACAAAACAAAAATTGTAGACCATAAATAGTTTAACAAGATTTATTATATACTTTTCTACGATCCAACTAATAATAATGGAGACATGTTGAATGTTCAAATTCCCCTCCTTCTTTAAACCCCCCTATTCCTGATCCGATTTCAGTCAAACACAAATATGAAGTTTAGTGTGAAATAAAACAGTTATATATATTTAGTTGGGTATAGATCCAAAAAATATTTTTGAGCCAAGAAACCTTGATTGATGAGGTCACCGCACAAGAATATGCATGTATTTCGCATATTAAAGGGTCCAATATATGTAAATAAGATTTGGTATTTAAGATTAGAATAAAGATTCATGTTATAACAGCTTATTGTAACTAGGGCACAAGTAGGAGTGGGGGTTCACAGAAGGCTGAAATCTAAAAATTCCAAATATCACGGTTAATATTAATCTAAGAGAAAATATGTATATAAGAACATTTATAGAGGATTAAATTTACAATAGGATTGGTTCTGTCCACTTTTTCGACTCGACGTATAATAACAGAGATATTTGGGGTTTTCTAAATTCCCTGGCCCGTTAACGAACTTGATTTTAGCAGATTTCCCTTGAGGGAAATCAGCTATTGAGGTTGTACTCATGACGCGAAATTCGAAATTTTTCTTCAAATGTCCATCGATCCTACCTAGTAGATGACGAAAATGAGGTCCATTCGAAACTGTATATATATATAGATATATTTGTCTGTTACCGCTCTAGCGGTCGCAATTATTGCTTAATCGTTACCAAACTGAATATTTAGTCGTTTTATGTAAAAAGAAAGATCAAGTTCGTTAACGGCTGAAATCGGGCAGGGGGGAGGGAGGGGGGGGGTTACAGGGGAGGATTTTCGAAAAATCGAAATATCTCCGTTATTATGTGTCGGATCATATAATTGTATAGAATCAATCTTATTGTAAATTAAATGTACTATAAATATTGTTATATACATTTATTCACTATCTTGAATATTAACCGAGATATTTGCATTTTTCAGTTTTCAGCTATCAGCAAACAGCTACTTCTACTCATGTTACATAAACAATACTCCGCTACATAATAAATCACATTTTTCGAAGTTTAAATACCAAAAATTGTATTCAAGAGACCTTTATTATACGAGAAACATGCAAATATGTCCTGGTGACCCTCCCCCGTCTTAAGGTTTTGGACTACTAAAATTTGATTTATTGAGATAACAATTATTATGACTCATTATCAATTACAGTACTAGATATAGTAAATAGTTCTCAATGAAATTAATATGTTATATTCTGATATATTTCAGTAATGTTTTTCTTTTCGGTGTGAGGCGGGCAGACCTGTTTGTTTACATTTCTAACCTAACGCTTCCTGTAGGCAGGTTATTGAAATTGGCCGAAACATTTCTTATTTCCGTTTGTATTTATTCACGGTGGTGTTGTGTTGTCAGTATGTATATATATCTTTTACTTAACTTCACGAGGGAAATCTGCTTAGTTTACGCAGCCCCTGCGTGACGGACTTTTTCCTTTAGATGGAGGGGAATTCCAAATATCTATGGTTATTTCAAGTAGGATCGAAAACTGTTACAGAACCAATCTTGCTAATCTTGACGCTCAACAATTGGTGATCTATATATATTTTAGCAGATTTCCCTTAATCAGCTATTTTCAAAATTTTTCTTCAAATGTCCTTCGATCCTGCCAAGGAGATGACGAAAATGAAGTCGGTTCAAAATTGCCTGTTACCCTTCTAGCGGTCATAATTCTCGTCTTATCGTTACCAAACTAGGTGTATAAGCGTTACATGCAAAACTAAAGATTGAGTTCGTTGACGCCTGAAATTGGATTGAGCTCGTACTCATGATGGAATTTTCAAAATTTTTCTTCAAATGTCCATCGATCCTACCTAGTAGATGACGAAAATGAGGTCCGTTTAAAATTGTCTTATATATTTGTCTCTTACCACTCTAGCGGTCGCATTGTTAGATCGTTACCAAACTCGCGATATTTAGTCGTTTTATGTAAAAAGAAAGATCAAGTTCGTTAAAGGCTGAAATCGGACCAGGGGGAGGAAGGGTTTAGAGGGGGAACATTTTGAAAATTCTAAATATCTCCGTTACTATAAGTCGGATCGAAAAAGTGTATATAATAAATCTTATTTCAAATTAGATGTACTATAAATATTGCAATATACATTTATTCTCTATCATGAATATTAACCGAGATATTTGCATTTTACAGTTTTAAGCCTTTTGTAAACCCCCATCTCAACAATGATCTGTTATATAATAAAACATATTACTCGAAGCCTAAATACCAAATATTGTTTTCATTGAATTTTTACTTTGTGAGATATATACAAATACATTAATACGTTCTGTTGACCCCCCCCCCCCTTGAGAGAGGGAGGGAGGGAGGGAGAGAGGGCGAGGGAGAGAGAGAGAGAGAGAGAGATAGAGAGAGAGAGGGACGATATGAGTCGTCAGGATAATCCCCAAACGAACTTATCGCCGAGATATCCAAGCGATTTCCAGGCTTCTAGGATTAAGCCTATTCTCGTCCAAAGTGAACCTGCTCAGTTCGGCCTATTCCTTCACCAAGGCAACACCTATTGACATCAGTTCTTTCCATCACACCGGCCCAGTTCTATGACATCGCCTCAAGAGGTGTACCACGTATTCCCCGGTCATCTCTCTCACTCTGTCTCTACACTGTATACAGCCTTTACGTGAGATCTCACTAGTTAAGTTATTATTATTATTAATTATTACTTACATTAAGATCTCCATAGTTGAGTAACTAAGTTATTATTATTTTACAAGTGACTATTTTTATTATTTTACTTATCGTTATATGAGAAGAAAATTATTATTTTTATCATTAAATTTATCTATGCCCGATTATTTTCTTTTATGTTTCTCCCCTTCTCTGCTGCGACCAGCTATATTAGGCAAAATTGGCAATCATAAAAGCGCAGTTGGTGTTAGGAGCGTCAAGTGAAACTCCTAGACGCTGCAACATATATATATATATATATATATATATATATATATATATATATATATATATATATATATATATATCTGTTACCGTATTAGCAGTCGTAGTTATTGTTTTATCATTATCATACTCGATATATAAGTGTTAAATGCAAAACTAAATATCAAGTTCGTTAATGGCTGAAATCGGACAAGGGGATAGGGTTAGGAGAGGGAGAAATTTGAAAACATTTGTTTTCTTGTATATATTTTTTTTGTTAATCTGGATATACACTGTTGACCTGTTTTCCTCCAAAATCTGATATTTATTTCTATTTTAGTTTTAATGTTGACTTTTAAATTTAGTATTTTAATTTGTTTTTTTTTTATTTATGCAAAGGTTGTTTTTTTATTTGTTGAATAATTTTAATACAGTTGGTCGATAGTATTTTCATAGGGTTTTTTATGTCAACAGGCACTGAAGACGGAGCTGTTGCTCTGGAAGAGTTTTATGTCTTAATAAATGCATTGTGGAGGAAAGTAGGCCTACTGTGTACAACCAGACTGATTCACTCCTCTACCACACCCACCTTCCTTGGCATTTATTTTGTTATTGTTGTTGATGTTTTTTGAACAATATTGCCTTGTGAAAATGTAAAATCTTTTCAACCTTTAGAAAACCGCCCACTTCTACATCAAATTTTCATTTATTTATTAGTGACAGACTTTTTGAATTTCTATTGTAGGAATTAAAACAAACATATATATTTAGTGATTCAATTTATTCATGTTGTGTACAAAGATGTTGAGTTATTAGGTTTTCTAACAGCAACTTGGTGGAGGGGCCCTTTTCTTCTTGGGAGTCTTATCGCATTTGGGCGGGCATGGAGGAGGTTTGTAGGGGCAGTGGTCGGGAGGGTCTTCTACAGGACAGGCATATTCGACCTTAGGGCAGGGCTTCGGTGGGCACGGAGGAGGCTTCTTCCTCACCACTCGCTTCCTGGGGCATTGGACACAGGGTGGTGGACATGGCGTATCTTGGCTCTTGTTATGGGCACCTCTTACCAACATCTGTTCCACCTGAATGATAACACAAGGTTTGTTACGGGTTCATTACATTTATATTGAAATGAATAAATATATATGAATAGATATATATATATATATATATATATATATATATATATATATATATATATATAGGATATAGGTAGGGTGGCTACCTATAGATAATTCATCCCAATTACCATTAGTCGAACAAAGTGGATTAATAACAACAACTGTCTCTTGAACTGATAAACACATATGTATTGTATTCATATTGCATGGTGCTAAATAAATATCCTATCACAGTGGGAGAATGAAAACCAAATAGCTTAAAGGAGAGGAAAAGAACAAAGTTTGTGGACTGAATAGATAATTCAGTCCGTCAGGAAAAATGGCATGAGTAACCAAACTGTTAACATACTGCTTTCATCACTTTTTAACTTAATACAATAAAATGCATACCCATGAAATACTTCTATTTGCTACTTCTTTAGCATTGTATCCACTCAAAAGAATAAGTCTGTTCTGAAAAAGAAGCAGATGTTTGTATTAACAGGTAAAATTATTCACTAGGCTGAATAACCAAACTGACTAAATAAACTCACAGAAATTAATAACTTGTGTAGTGTTTGTATCATTATGTTAAATGTTATATGAACTTTTACTTGCACATGCTTGACTAAAAAAGAGTATACTAAATTATCTTTGGTTAATCACATGGTAATTAAATTTAATTTAATCAATGTAATTTGTAGTCAATATCATTACTGAGATTAAATAAGTTATCCATTTAACATTTTTGGAATAAAGTCATTGCATTGGAATACAATTCATATTTTTGAGTTTTACAATTAATCTCAATTTTCTTTAGGATGTAATAATTGCATTTTAAGAATATAAATTAATTAAAATTAGGAAAAGGTTCAATGCTTGTGGTGCAACCTCGAGTTTGGGATCTTATTTTCAGTCTGGCAAAAGAAACTAAATAAAATCCTTAGTCACCTAAATTTCAATTAAACTTTTATATTCTATAAAAATCCGAGAGACTCTGGGAGTAAAATATAATGTCTTTTCTTTCAAAATATATGTACCAAACAATACTGTTTGTGAAACAAAACATGAAAAAATTAATCTCAAGAAGTTTCAAACAAGAAGTAAAGCCTTACATAGTATTACAGATGTCTTTGAAATACTTCCTGGAATATATAACTGAGCCCAAGAGAGGTATTAAATAAAATAGGATTTTATTACATTTTGGAACCGGCTGCAACATGTTTATAATTTATTTGCGTTTTGTTACCTAATCACTTTTAATTTAGTCGTGGGCTAAATTCCCACATGGGTTATAGAAATTTATTTGGTGAAGAACTCACTCACTAGGCTAGAAAGTGGTGGTAACCTTGTAAATAGCCCAGCCTTAGTTGCATAAAGAGTACTTTAATAAATAACATTCAATCTTAAGGTTTTATTTCATATGAAAGTGAAACTTTTCCAGTATCATCATTGTGAGCTTAAGGCTATGCCTTGTAAGTGTAACTATTGGATATATTCGGAAGCTACCCTTTTCATATTAATATACCCATTGAAATCCAAAAGATATTTGATGTCTTCAAAAATGGCTTTCTAGACCTCCCTCTTCCCCTATGCCCAAGAAGATCCACCCTCCTTTTTTTCTGTGCCCTTAATATGACTTTTACTTGCACTTACCTCATTTAGAACTTCGACATCGGATTTTTTCTAGACCGATTTGTTCATTGTGTTTCTGTGAGTATATTAGTGTTTATGAAGAAGAAATAGTTGTGCTTTACTCATGATTCGTATTCTGACTATTTTATTTTTGAAATTTTAATTATTTTTTTTAATTATTTCAATTTTGAACAATGGCAAAATATCTCTTTCAAATATAAGGCACTTGCCTTACAAGCAAACAGTTTTTTTTATCAATCTAGTTACGTAAATTGGACGGCAGTTTAACAAATTCTTATTTTCTGGAGAAAGTGGTGCAAGCATAACTGTAAACCAAAAATAAATAAATATATAAAAACTAACAGAAAATAGCAATAAAGATTTCCTCTAAGTAAATACATTCACCAAGAAGATCAAATTCAATACGACTCAGAAACTTTGAATTAATAATTATTTACAAAAAATGAGTAAAGTGGTGCAATGTAACTCTTATTTAAGATATTTTAAAAAAACCATAAAGTGAAAAATTAATTTAATCCCAGTGACAAAATTGCCTACAAATAAAGTATAAACAATTGGTTGCTCACACTCAGCTAATGTAATTTAATGTATAAAACATCAAAAATATACATTTATGTATAATAACATTAAACTATTAATTATCCATCAAGGCGCTTCTTTAATAATTCTGCAGCAAGATCCATTTTAGCTCTTTGGTTTGTCTTGCTAGCAATTATTCCCATAAGGGCAGAAAATAGTTTGATTTTCCCTGACTTATATTTTTTAACTATTTTCGGATTCTCATTTATAACTTCGTCACATATTTTTTCTAATTCTTCAATATTCGTTATCTGGCCAAGCCCCAACTCTTCGACAATCTGAAATAGCATGAAATGTTTTAAATTAAAATATTACCTAAATCAGGATATAAAAATATAAATATAAATTGAAATAAGAGATAATAAACAATAAATTGTGAATTGATAACATTGCTCTGTTATCATCAGCCAATTCTTATCAGTCATTTTCTATCAAAAGATTCACAAACAGCTTTCCCATAAATAATGGACATTTTCAAAGTTTATTGGGTTTTGTATCTACAAGTCAAATAAACTTCAAGAAAATTGTATTGGCTTTATGGATATAAAATAAAGAATATTAGTTAAATAAATCCCTTATATAAAAAAGTATACAAAACATAAGGGAGGGAGGGAGAGGGAAAGAGGGAGGGGGGAGAGAGAGTGGGGGGAGGGGAGAGGGGATAGATACTTTACCTGTCTTATCATGTAATTATAGTCAAGGGGATCTTTATAGTGTTCACGGTCTCAACTATATCTGTTGCTGTAGTGAAAAGATGGAAAGCCCTCTTATTTGCAGAGATAATAACAATAATGAATGTGGGGGTAAAAATATTTCTTTGTATTTCTATACATAATCATCCTGCATAGTTCTCAATTCCTACGGTGATTTATTGATTTCTGTTACAGATGACGAAGCTAGCTGCTCATTGGTAAAAGAAGAAGATGATAGCAATCCTGTTTGCGAATGTAAGGGCAAACTTTCTTACTTTATAATTTTATATTCACGTTAATTTCTCTAATTAATTTTTTTTATTTCCAAAATAGATAACAGTGGCTGCCTGACTTCAGTACAGGAAAAAGAAGATCACAAGGTTACCATGGAAATACTAGAGGGTAAAAATGTTTCTGTGTATTTCTATACATAATTGTATTACATAGTTCTCGATTCCTACTGTGGTTAACTGATTTTTTCTAACAGATGACAAAGCTAGCTGCTCCTTGGTCAAACAAGAAGATGATGGACAGACTACAGCTGCTATTATTACATCTACATTACATCTATTAGATCATCGATTAAAAGACATATTTCTAACAAACATAGACAATGCAAAATTCGTTCTCACAGTAATTATGAAAAACACAAGATGAACAATTTAGTAATCAAGAAAACAGAACCGAAAAAGCTCCGAAAATGCCCCCACTGTTCCTATAGGACCCCCAAAATCACCAATTTAAAAACACATATCACAGCTCAACATACAAATAATAGACCCTTAAAATGCCAGCAATGCCGCTATGCCACACCATATTCATGGGTTTTAAAAAGGCATGTAATGGCTAAGCATACAGAGCAGAGACCGTATAAATGTCCATCCTGCAACTACTCAACAGTTCACAGGCAAAATTTGAAAACTATGCTCTTATCGCACGATTACAAAAGACAGTTTGCAGAAACATACAGCTAATTGGATTGGCGGGGACAAAGTTCGTCATGAGTTAAGGGATTAAGACAGGCAGACCTGAGACATCCTCCTGGACGACAGAGCTCGGCCGGTCAGCCCCCACTGCAACATCATCAAGGCAGAAACTGTTCTTAGAGAGAATAGAAATCAGGTAAGTTCTTATTTTATCATTTCTTTTAATTACTCATATTTATTATTCGTAAATTTTAAATAAATGTATACCTAATTTGCAAGCGTATTAACAATAAGCGTATATATTGCTAATTTATATTATAATGAAATTAATTCATTCAATTTATTATAATTGGTGGTGGATATAATTTTAATTTCTGTCCTGTTGTTTTTTCCACCATCGTTTCTTCCTTTACAATCATGGATGCTGAACAACCCAGTCTGACTAAAGAAAAGGGCCATCACCAAATCAGACAGAGTGCTTAAGGGGTATGCTGGAGCATGTGGCGACCTTTTCACAAATTTACAAACTAACGCCGTGTTGGTTCGATAAAATATTCGAGAGACATTTTTGCTACGCAATGCTATATATGTCAAATATTATTATTGTCATTATCTATTAACGTTCACTTAGTTTGGAACAATGGATAATTGGGACGAGTTATCTACGGGTTACCACCCTTTTCTAGCCAGGGTGGGACTGAGAATTTTATTACTAAGGAAAGGAGGAAAAAATACCTATCCTTAGACTGCGTACGTATGACCCTAAGCCCATCTCTTTTGATTAATTATATTACATGTATTAGCCCATGTTAAAAAATATTTAATTGCTCCAGGGAAAGAGGTGGAACTATATCCAGAATTAGGGGTAAACATTTCATCTAATCGAATAAGAAAAATATTAGTCATTATTGCCCATTGTTATTGGCCCATAATTGCCTCGTGAACAAGAGTTTATAAACCACATTATATGAATGCGCATTTATTGATTGCCCTGTTTGAACATTAAACATACTCATTGTATATTGCTGGATATACTAGAAAATGTATTGTCAGGGAAAAAATGTATTCAGGATATAATTGTTTGTCAACATATATTGGAAGATAATTGTTCCGAATCTATGGAGGGCTGACTTATAACTGGCACTAATCCACTTGGAAAACATTTCAGGAACTATGACTGCAGGGAAAAATCTACGATTTGCTGACAGGATAGCCTTGCATACAGTGGGAGAAGGAGTTGCCTTCAACCTCTCCTCCAGGAATGCACACATCTCACGGAGATGAAGACACCGTCCTCTCGACTTCACCATCAGCCTCCCAGAAGAGGGAGAACACATCACGCCATTCAATTATGTAGTATATTATTTCTTATTCCCTTTATGTTGTACTTTGGTAGGGAAATTGTCCTGTCTTTTGAAGTATGAGGATCCATTTTTAGTGACAAGAAGTATAGGGGTTATTTTTTTGGTTTGTGCGTTCACAAGAGATTATCTTTAACTTTTTATAACAGGGCTTAGTTCCCAATCGTAGATTTTTTTTTCTTTAAGATTCGTGTGAAGGCTTTAATTCCTCCCCCCCCCCCTGTATTTGTTCTTCCCTGTCCTACTTTTAATTGTAAAGTATTATGTATATATATTTTTTTAATAAGGAAATATTGATTTTCATATAATGGATCCCATATAATATTGTAAATAGGCCTTCTAGGTTAAGTCCCTGATGTGATCCTTCTCGGGGAGAGAGAGATGGTAACCTTTAAACATGTTGATGACCATGGTGCTAGATTAAACTTTGAAAAATAATAATTGAACAATAAATGTGAGACTAATTGTAAGCTAACCTCAATCGGTGACAGGGGATTCCCAAGAGCTATTTCTTCCATGATTCTTTTAGCTGTAATTAAGTTTATTTTTTCTGAGTTCAAGAGATCAGCAATACTTCCAATTACATGTTCATTAAATTTTCTGGAAAGCATAGTAATTGCATCAGTATATAATAATGAAATAATAATAATACTGATTTTAATTTAACTTTTCAATATTAATGTGAATATGAAATATTAAAAACTTTGCAATTTACTTCTACTCTAATCCCTTATTCCTTCTGGTCTGTTATCGGTAATTAACACAAATGACCTTCAATTCGAATACATAAAATACTTATACCATTGTGCATTAACACACACACATCACATAAAAATTGTAATGTCATTTTTATGATCTTGAAGATAGGTTGGGGGATTTGAGGTAAGTTTTGCAAAACCAGATAAATTCATAAGCCCAACCTCAACAAATTTTCTTTAAAGAAAATTTGGGGATAACGATACATAAATGAAAAATATGAGGAAAATCAACCTTATAAAAAAAGACGCACCACTTACTTTTAGAACGAGAATCCATCTGTGAATGGGTATCTACTCAGTAGTATTTAAGGCTAAATTGAGTTTCTCTACTTTAGCCAAATTGAAACAAGTGATATTTTTAGCTAAGTAATGCATTATAGGTTAACAGTTTTAAAGTATTTTATGTAAATATAGAATGGAAAAAGATTCTTCATACGAAATATTAAAAATTAGATTCTTACAAGTCAGCCAAAGAAACCATTTCTTTGTTGATGAGAGTCATAAGTTCTATTGTTAGTAAGCAGGCAACTGTTTTACTATTTCTTGATTTATCTTCCATGATTTTCATAAACAGGTTAAGTAGTTTTTCTTCACTCTGTCCAACATAATATCAAAACACACATAATGAGAATAGTTAGAGATAAAATGATTTATGAACTGCAAGTAAAAGATGACATACAACAAGTTGAAGTATAAGAGGAGCTGAAAGCTTAAACTGGGATTCAAGTTTGATCCTTGTTTCTTCTGGTAACTCGGGAATAGAATGTCGGAGCTGGCTAACATTAATGAGATCGGAGCTCAGATCGCTGGACAGATTTAGCCTTAGAGGAGGTAGATTAGGTTCGGGCATGAACCGATAGTCCTACATGGAATAAAAGCAATTAGATTGAAATGAAGCAAATAAATCAGCATTTCAAATATCTCTATGGAATACCTGTTTGACTTCCTTGTCACGCATTGGAACCGTTCTTCCAGAAGGTGCATCCCATCCTCGAGTTTCATTCTCTATTAACCCACCGGAAGAAAGTATTTTGAGCTGTAAGAAAATTTTCTTTATTTTAAATTGTAGTGAATAAGCAAGTAAATATTTTTAGTAGACTTCCCTTATGTGCAAATTACTGAAGCTGAAAAAAAAATACAAATAAGTTGCTTGATATTTGAGCTTTAAAAAAAAACAGATATACAACAACAATTAAATATTTAACAAAATTTGTTCCATAACATTCCTCGATCCAATAGGTAAGAACTAAGATATTTTGAATTTTCGAATTCCTTTCCTGGTCCGATTTCAGACATTAACAAATATGATCACTAATGTTGAATGAAACTGTTAAATATTTAGTGTGGTATAGATCAAATAAACCTCCCTGCGTATAATGAGAGCAATACCTAGCAAAGAGGGCACATCCCTGTGTGTAGAACACCAATGTATAATGTTTAGACCTTAAGTTAATTGAATCTTTATATTTCAAAGGAAAATTACTATGTTTCTAATGACAAATAGATAGTTCATAATAAAATAAGATTACTTAATTTTACAAATTTACTTCAGACAAAAACTTGCTTACCTGCCTTTCTATTTCAAAATCAATAGCGTTTGCTACACCCCTTACACTCCCGATATTCTTCACTTCAGTTCGAACTCCTAAACTTTCCCCGGGTTTATGGAGAGAGACGTTTGCATCAACTCTAAGAGCTCCCTCTGTAAACAATAAGCGATGCGAAGCTTAAGAAAACATAATCATCAATTCTGAACAATGATTATATTAATTTTAATTATGGAAAATGCCTAGAATCTAAAGAATAAACGGAAATATTACTGTGAACTGTAAGAATAAGAAACACTTTTATTTTTAAAATATTTGTATTTTCTTTGTCCATTATCTTTATTTGGTCTCCTTTACTGGGTGGATGTTCACTGAACCAATTTCTTGTCAGTCTATTAGCAACAAAGAATTCCTTATTCAACACCAGTAGTGTTAGGACAATCCAACAAGGTGCCATAAATGCATTTATAACTAAAACAAATTCTTTACTGATATCCATATGCTAATTTTACTAAATATTGTAATTTTCACCCATAAAACCATAAATCAGTGGGGAAAGTCTAAACTATTTCAACCTGGACTAACTTAAAAGCTTTCAGATTTTTTAAAACATAAATTGAATTTGTTATAAAGGTATAAGCAATTTTCAAGCATAGTATACAAAACTTTAATGGTTCCCAAAACAAGTCAGTTACAAAAGGCTGCCAAGGATCTAAAATTTAGTGGAATTCCTTCATTCTGGCAAGCAACGAAATTTGAAGCTATAATAATAACTAAATTAGTTAAAATAGCAAATAAATAAAAATATTGTAAAGTACCTTCCATTTTGCATGAACAAGTGTCTAGCCGACTTAATATGAGGATCAGCTCTTTTACTAATGCAGCGGCTTCTTCACCATCGGAGAGATCTGGAGCAAAAACTATTTCCATCAAAGGAACTCCAGCCCTGTTCAAATCAATTAAGCTCCTGGAAATAGAATATGCTAGATTATAGTTAAGATAGTACGAAAATAATTGTATTTTAGTCAAACCTACACATTAAAATCTTAGTACATTTATCATTTTAAATATTGGCAGATTTCCTTCAAGGGAAATCTGCTATTGAAGTTATACTTATGAGACACATTTTGAAAAATGTCTTCCAATGTCCATTGATCCTATTGAGGAGACGACAAAAATGAGGTCTGTTCATAGCTTATATATATTTGTCTGCTAGTGCATGCTTGTTTGTAGTGTCCACAATTTTTTTTTATTGTTACCAAACTTGATAAGTAAAACTAAAGATCAAGTTTGCTAATGGCAGAAATCAAACCAGGGAGAGAGAGGGAAATTGACAACTTAAAATATCTCTGTTATTATGAGTTCGATTGAAAAATCTTATATAAGCAATCTTGTTGAAAATTAATCTATAAATGTTGTTCTAGACATTTTTTCTCTATCTTAAATATTAACTAAGGCATTTAAGTTATTAAGTCTTCAGCTCTCAGTAAACCCCACATTCCTACACACCTCATATTAATAACCTGATATATCATGAAACAATCCTAGCTTAAATACCAAATATGGTTTTCAACGGACCTTGCATGCAAATACGTTCAATGTGATATCATCAAATAACATTTTATATTCTCAACTACATTATTTGATCAATACTCATGCTCAAAATTTAATAGTTTTATGAAAAACTAAAGATTATATTAGGTAATG
The DNA here is from genome assembly GCA_019009955.1 of Riptortus pedestris. NCBI lineage: Eukaryota > Metazoa > Arthropoda > Insecta > Hemiptera > Alydidae > Riptortus > Riptortus pedestris. Next base: position 181,862,973 of record CM032229.1, on the reverse strand, counting down.
CCTCAAATTGACTTTGGAATGGGGGGGGGGTTAGAGGAGGAAAAATTGAAAACTCAAAATACTTATGTTATTATGAGTTAGATATAAAACTAATATGACCAATCTTGTTGAAAAATTAATTTTCTATGACTATTGTATTGTACATATTTTCTCTAAATCGAATATTAAGATTTATTTTTTTTGGTTTTAGTTTCAGCCAATAGTAAATACAAAATTACAACTCCTTAGAACATTATACACTATTATTATTTATTAATGTCCACTTTTTGCTATTATGGCTAATTGGGAAGGGCTATCTACAGGTTACCACCCTTTTCTAGCCAGGGTGAGACAAAGGATTTTATTCAATGAGTTCGTCACTAAATAAGTTCCTAAAGAATCGAACTCACCACAATAGGTTTACCATGTGAGATTAAAGGTAATGCTTTAACTCACATTAACTCCATATGTACATTAAAATTGTAATAATGAAATGATTAAAGTATTTCTGAATTGTTTGTAAATGAAAATAAAAAATGGGAACTCACCTTTGAGAGTAATCATCGTGAAGAGATTTACCGCTATCTTGTTCCAACTGGAGTTGTAAGATTTTGGATTTGGCACTATATGGAGTTTTATGTTTAGACGGATTGAATACAGGGAAATGCAACATTCCATTTTTAGCAATTGGGGCTCGCTGCTGAGTTATTTGATAACCAGCCTAAAAGTTAATGAATATTTATTAGCACATAAATAGGCAATATTTCTGCATTTTAATTATTATAAATAGATAGCTGAAACAAATATTAAATAACCCAAATTGAATATTAATTATATAAAGTTGGTTTTATAAACTTAATCTCAGATAGTAGACCTAGAATTTCGAGTTCGATTCCTGCCTGGACATTAGGAATTTGTTCAGTGACAAACTCATTAAATGAAAAGGGTCGTAACGTGTGCAATTAGCCAAAATAGCAAAAAGTGGATGTTAATAAATAAAAATAATAATTATAAAAATGTTAAGGTTCAATAACACACAAAGGGACAAGCTTGTCATGAGACTTTATAGGGAGGTAAGTGATGAGGTTAGCATTATCTGACAAATTATGATAGAATTATAGAGCAAACATCCTACTTCCTTAATGTGGCAACTGAATTTCCTATTTTGAGTAGGCAACAAGAGATGTTATAAACGAAATACGAAATTAGCAACTTCCAATAACTAAGATCATGACTTTCTCACACAATAAAAATATTTCAAGCTTTAATGGAAAATAATTCATTTAAAAAACTAATGGACTGGATAGAACACTATTGAATTGGGGAAGGGTAAAGTGAGTCTATCTAGTGAAAGATTTAGAAAATTTAATGAACTTTAGCATATTAACTTCAAGGAGCTAAAAATAGCTTATTTATATTCACTTAACCAAAAAAAAAAAACCAAAAAAGAGAAAAGAAAAGAAAAACATCAAATGATTGTTAAAACCATTTTTATTTCTCAACTAGTTTCAAGTCCATGTGACGTCTCATCCGGAGAAAATAGGGCCCTACCTGGTAACTACAACATTGACTACAATTGTTCCACTAGCAGTGCAAGTCAGTGAAGAAGAAAAATTAATTTCTCTGACTGGTAATGCTAAAATTATTTATAAGTAATTAAAAAAAAAAGTCCATCACTTGTATAAAGCAATAATTGTAGTAAATTAAAATTCCAACAATGTTTGCTACATATATAGAATTTTTTGATCCGACTCATGGTAACCGAGATATTTTGAATTTTCAATTATTCACCTCTCTAAGCCCCCCCCCCTGCTATAAATCTTCGACATTAAATGTCCATATGAAAACAATATTTCAATTTTGAATGAAGTGGTTCACAATATAACAGCTTCTCATTTATATGACTTGTGTAGGAGTGGGGGTTTACTGAAGGTAAAATTAAAATATTGCAAATATCTCGGTTAATATTCAAAATAGAGAAATAATCTATTTAACAACATTTATAGGAAATCGCATATTCAATAAGATTGGCTCTACGCAATTTTTCGATTGGACTTATAATAATGGAGATATTTTGAATTTTCTAAATTCCCCTCTCTCTAAACCCATACTCTCTTCCCAGTAGTCGATTTCAGCTATTAACAAACTTGATCTTTAGTTTTCCACGTAGTGCTTAAATATCAAACATTAATTACGACCACTAGAGTGTTAATATATATATAGTTTGGAACGGACAATATATATATTAAGATCGTTGGACATTTGAAGAAATTTTTCAAAAATCTTGGTTGGCCTTCCTTCATCAATTGGTTACATTTTTAGTTTCTTGAGTGATGGCATGAAATATTAATTATTAGTACATTAATTACATTTTATCTATTAACACATTGTATTTAAAGAATAGATAGCAAAATTTGCAGACACTTATAGGATAAGATTGAATTTTACATAATTTATTGATATTTTTAATTTACTCTACTCTGCAGCTTTCAAAAATATTTTAATTTAAGTATAGACAGCTTAATGTCATTAAAGAAATGAAGCCCATGTACCATTTTACATTTTTTTCTGAAACTTTTCATGTAAAATAATTCCAATTTCAGACTGAAATATGACTAAAAATTGCTTGGAATGGAATTTAAAATACTTTTTATAATATTTTATGTTTTTAAACCACCAAAATGAACATGGGCTCATATGACAATTGCCTTGACATGATTGGATATAAAAATTAGCTTAGCTCACCGGTAGATCTGCATAAAAATAATGTTTCCTGTCGAACATAGATGTTTCATTTATATCACAACCCAATGCTAATGCCGTTGTAACTCCCAATTCAACACATTTCCTGTTCAAAACCTGAAATTAAATTGATTTAACAGATTCAAATATTGAGAAAAAATATTAGAGAAGACAGCATAATCTCTGGAAAATAAATGAGTTGATTACGCATATTCATCTAGAACTAATAAGCTCCCAATGTCTCTGAGACATAATTTATACTATCTAAGCTATACATGAGTTATAAATCATTGGCATAAAATGAAAACCTTGTATTTCAAATTAAAAACAATTAACAGAAGGTGGAATAACCTTGGAGTTTTAATATAATTTGCAGAAATTAATAATTTAAAATAATTGTCATATTATTATATTTATGTAAAATTTATTAATTTCTACAAAAATTCAGTTTTTTTCAACCAACATTTTCAAATCTAAGGAATGATATAACAAAAAAACACACTGGGACTTTGTTGATTGACCATATTCAAGTCAATTAGATGATCTCAAATCACTTCGATTCTCTATTTTTTCTTAGTAAGGACTATGTGATAGCACATGAAATTTATCCTGATATCTTGATTTCAAATTTTATCCCTTCTCTCTTCTCTGTACTCCCCCCTCCTCTACCTTGAATACAGTCATAAAATGAACTTGACTTTCAGTCTTGGCATTTAAAGAAAAGTGAAATAAATAAATATCAAATAAAATTTCAACCACTGGAACATTAATAGACAAATATCAACCATCATGTAGGGGCTGCATAAACTAAGCAGATTTCCCACATAGAGCTTTGCAATAAATAAGTCTACATACTGGTAATGCTTAACACCACCCATGCTAAGTGAATAAATATAATTGATAATGAGAAATGATTCAGTCAATTCGCATTTTAATATCTTCCACCACAGGAAGCTTCTGAATTGTAAACAAACCTGTCAGCCTCAGAACTGGATAGATATATAGAAACAATCTAGATCAGAAAGAAAAACAATTACTGAAACATATCTGAATATAATATATTAATTTTATGGAAAATATTTATTATACCTAGTACTGTAATTTATAATGAAACAGAATAATCTCAATCACTCTAATTTTATTAATCCAAGAACAAAAGATGGGGGAAGGGGGATCATCAGAACGTTTTTGCATTTATTTCATCAAGAAAAGATTTGTTGAACACAATATTTGGTATTTTGGTTTGAAATTCATGATATATTAATTTATTCTCAATGTGTGATGACTGAAAGTGGAGGTTTAATGAAAGCTGAAATCTAAAAAATGCCAATATCATGGTTAATATTGAAGATAGAGAAACCATTTATGTATATAAAAACATTTATACACACATTAAATTTGCAATAAATTGATTCTATACAATTTGTCAATATGACTTATAACGGAGATATTTTGAATTTTCGAAATCCCCCTTCTAAACCCCCCTCCCACTGGTCCGACTTCAGCGTTTAACTAACTTGATCTTTAGTTTCACACAAACTGTGTAAATATTGAGTTTGGTAACGATCAAACAAAAATTGTGACTGACATTTTTATATAAATTTAAACAGACCTCATTTTCGTAATTTACTTGGAAGAATCGATAGAGATTTTTCAAAAATCGCGTCATGAGTACAACCTCAATAGCTGATTTCCCTTATGGGATTATAGAATTATTATTGCTTCGCATTAAGTTCTTAAGAAATAGCAGATACTGATATCAAAGGTAGAAAAATGCAGCTACCAGCTACCAATAATCAAAAAGATTTGCCTATGAAAATCTTGCCCAAAAAGGCAATTATGAACATTTTGGCATTTTTCCTGTCATATTATTACAATATTTGGTTTCATTGAACTTTTACTGAGTGAGATAAAGCCAAATATGTATGAGATGATGACATCATCAATTGATTTTGTGGTCTCACATGGAAATGATCATTCTATCTATACTATATTTGATACTTAACATTTTCATTCAACACTAATGATTGTATTCGGGAAAGGGTGGAATCAGAGCTGGAATAGAGGGATTTATAAGGGGAAGGTTGGGAATTCAAAAAATCTCTGTTATTATGAGTCGGATCGAAACATGATTAGAACCAACCTAGTTAAAATATTAATGCTCTACAACTCAAATATTATGGGAGTTTATTTATTTAGTTTTTAATGTAAAATATTAATAATTGTAAAGGATGAAGGAAGAATACTTCTATAGCGTACACTTTCTTTAATTCAGATAGTTAACTTCAGATCTAACTTAAAAGATATATCATCAGTCCTGACGCAGATCCCTCCTGATAGAACTCTTATTTTTTATTAAACTATCTTAGTGATAAATTTCACATCTAAAATTAATGTCATTTTGTAATAGTTTATTGCATATGGCTCAGCTTACAAAAATAAAGACAAAACATTATTTGTTTTAAAAGTAATTAAAACCAATTCATCCCTAGTCTCTCAACAACACCCTACATAAATATTTCTAAATATGTTTAAATATATATATATATATATATATATATATATATATATATATATATATATATTATTGATTCTATTGATAATTTATCTAACTGCCAATAAATATATAAAATAGTCACAATAAAAACTTAAACAATTCAATCAAAAAATTACTGGTAGTGTTCCAGGAATGGCCGCATCGAACAGAGAAACATTTCCATTTACTTGACTACCAAAAACAGTGGATGACCCAGAAAATAATTTCGAAGAAGTCTTTATTTGGGCATGAATTTCCAATCCTACAACAGCATCCCATTCAGACCTAAAATTAATGAAATAGTTATAAACAGGTCTTGATAAGTCAAGGATGAACACAGCTAAATAATTATAATTCAGGGAATACCTTTGAGTTTTATGGTTTAAATGTTTTTCTTTAATATGTAATTTGAAGAATTTATTAGTTACTTTCAAAATCTTCCTTCTATTAAACATCATAGACATGTTCACCAATAATCAGTCAACACTAATATCTCATCTCAAACTTATAATATCATAAATAAGCCACTGCATTAAAAAATTTACTTCTGGGCCAGATTTTGTAGTTCTTTTAAATAAAAGGAAAAAGTAGATTAATTAAAAATAGGATATTGTTTACTGTTAATATACCAGCAAACACATAACAATAAAAACTAAATTAAAAGCTCTTTATTCATCATTCAATTTATATTCATGCTTCTAAGACCAGAGAATTTACACAATTCCAAATATTGTTAAAATTCAGATCATGATTATGTAAAATACAGAGTCCTTTGGGATTCACAATGAAATATCTTGCTTAGAAGAAGGTAATTATATGTTATAGTGAGGTTATGAAGAGAAAACAGTGATTAGTAGATACGATATAAAGAAATACAAAATGTAAGAAAAAGACATGACGTCACTCCACTATCGCTAGTTATCAATAGGAAACCACAAATAGCACTCGAATATTTAAGACTATAGAAAATAAAGTTCTAAGACTAGCTTCATAGAACAAGTACTTGGAAAAATCTCATTAACATTATTTTTATCGAAAAAAAAATTATAGCGCTAACTGGCTTTTTTTAAAATACGCGCTTTGTATTAATTGTTCATTATAATTCCACTATAGTATTGAAAAAAGCCATATATATCTATCAAAGACGTCAATATTGTCTACTTGAGCTATTTATTAATTTTCTTCTAATACAGAAAGGAGTGGGGGTCTATTTAGAAGCCTAAACTTATTGATTTTGTCTAAAAAATGTAAATAATAAATTGTATATAGAAGAAATATTTGAATTTTAAATCTTACTTTGTACTATGAAAACCAAAATGGTCCTTTCCATTTTTTGATACCACCTCTTAATGCACAGATATTAGAAGATGCCAGAACGAATTTTTATCATATATCTTGTACTAAAATAATCGTAATAGGGAAAACAATATAACATTAACGGCAGGCATCAGCATAAGTATATAAAGTAAGAACGTCATAAATATTGTATTCTTACACAAAAAGAATGTGAGTTGTTATTGCAACTCGGGAAATTGGCTTGGTTTACGTAGTGCCTACCTGAAGGACTTCATGGATTTAGAGAACGAATATTGTCAACAAATGTTATGTTATGGTTTTGTACGACAATGTTATTATGTATTAACGTCCACTTTTTGCCACTCAGGCTAATTGGGACGGGTTATCTACAGGTTACCACCCTTTTCTAGCCAGGGTGGGACTTAGGATATTATTTAATGAATTTTGTCACTAAATAATTTCCTTTGCCCAGGCGAGAATCGAACTCGCCACTCTAGGTTTACTGTATGACAATAGTGATAGGAGTGGGCGCTCGTGTGAATATAAAAACATATCAATTAATATCTTCGTAAATATTAGTTTCATCAAAACAATAAAAAGAAGAAATGGGTTTTGGAAAATATATTTCATAAAGTAGATAGTTATTTCGCGATATATTAGAATTCACTAATTCCGGGTACCATCTCGTAACTACCTAGTACATCTTAACCCTGGAATGGTAAGGTGTAAATTTTGGAACACGAAAGGTAAGGTGGGGCACTAGGTACCCCAATTATTAAAGATTTTTTACGCTATGATAATAATTTTTATTTACATAAACAAAACATTTTCTCTATTTTATAAACATTTAGCTGTCTTTTAAAAATAAGAATATTTAAAAAAAAAAAACTTACTATGTTTTATAAGTAATTGAAAAAAAAAATAGAATTATACCTATTATCTGGAGGAACTTAATTATTAGTCATTACAAGCATCACATACAACGATTTTGTGACTAGAACATATAAATCTATTGCATTTGCAACATTTTACAGTGGTTTTAGTGTCTTTGCCTCTACCACATAGATGACACCGACCGGACGAACGAGCGCATTGTGTAGCGGGTGGCGGTGCTGGGCTGCTAACTCCGAATTGCTCCTCGATGGCCTCCCGTACAGATCTGGGAATGGTTCTTATGGTCAGGCGATGCATCATCCATGGCTTTATCAGCTCTTCACCTAATGACAGTAGATAATCTAACCTGCTCTCCATCTTCCCACCAGAACGGTGAATGTTTTCTCTCAAAATGATGTAGGCATTGATTCCAGCGGCGTTGAGCATTCCATAAAAAAGACATAGGGGCCATCGCCTGGTTTTTCGGCTACAGTTGTACTGGGCACACATTTGGTCGAAAACATCTACACCTCCCTTTGTATTATTATAAAAATGTATAATTTCTGGGATATTTTTTTCTTTTATCATTGATTGGCCTTGGTGCATATTCGATAATAGTAAAACATTTCTATTCTTTTTTGGGACATATGACAATAATGTAAGTTCATTGTCAAATACAAAGAGAGATGTTCCCGATGATTCCTTTTCGTCAGGATCAGGGATGTATTCACTATCAGACGAATCAACGTTAAAAACATCAGGAACATCATCATCGTCTTCAACAGCATCGTTTTCTTCATCATTTGAAAAATCTTCAAATTCAGCAGTTGCTGAATCACGAAATAATTCTTGTAAAATTAATTCATCGTCCCGGCCTAACAAAAATACTTTTTTGTCGTCCATTTTATGGCTCACGTTATTAAAAAACAATATTAAAACTAATGTTAATAATTACTGAAAAGAAACACTAATGGTAAGGTGGGGCATACAGTACCCCAAAACGCAAATAAAAGCACCAAAACAACCTGCTAGGTCAAGGCTATGTCACACACTGAAGGGAGCATGAGGGGGGTGCCATTCGGCAGGTGCGCAGATCAAAAATTGTTGCGACTTTGGTGCATGACGTTACTGGGCTGAACTCAGCTTTGTTTACATCGTGAGCATCGTTGTGTTTTTAGTTAATTGTTTTATTTTCCATTGTTATAAGTGATTTTTTTTTTCAAAATGAGTGAGTGTGCTATGGCAACATGTTCCAACAACTCTAGGAGAACAGGCAAGTCTGTATCTTATCACCGGTTCCCGAAAAACGAAGAAATTAAGAAACAGTGGATAGTTCTGTGTAGACGAGGAGATTTGAAATTTAATCCTACTTTTGCTCGGGTTTGTTCAGAACATTTCAGTGATAGTGATTACCAAAGGAATTTACAAGCAGAATTGTTAGGCTATGTTCCTAATAGATTGATATTAAAAGAAGAAGCTGTGCCGCATCTTAATTTACCAGTATCGTCCGTAAGTAAACAAACACCTACTAGCTCTACTTCTGACTCAAAATGTGAAACATCTAGAGACTGTAGGAGTAAAAAACGTGAAATAACTCAACGTGCCCTGCGTCACATTAATGAGATTTCTCCCAAAAAGCTGAAAAGTGATTTTTCATGTAATACAGAAGAAGTTGATTGTGATGGATGTATTCTCTTAAAGGAAAAAATTGCTGAATATGAATCCCAATTAAAGTCCTTGCTGATCCAAGTAAAAAATTTAGAAAGTAATAACTTTAATTTAAAAAAGAGAGTTACTAAATTGCTAACAGTTATTTACCAGATAAAAATGCAAAAAGAAGAAAAAATGCAGTGAAAAAAGAAATGGAAAGGATTTGTTATCCAATATTATCCAAAGCTCAAATTCAGAGCATACACTCAAAAAATATCAGCAGCAACTGTTTTGGACAAGACAGACTTCATGCGAATGGGAGCTTTTAAAAAGGTAAGATTTAAAATATTAGAAACAGAATAATTTTCTTGTATTGTTTCCTATAGAGCACTATAGGAGATTATTTCCCATGCTCCATCATTAATGATATTACATGTTTCCTTCGCAGTTATTTATTTTATGGGACAGTGCGGTTTCAATGCATATGCTCCAACATCTGTGCCATTTTCTTCACAAGGATGCTACTGGAACCAGGGATTCCCTGCGGCTCAAAATGTTAGCATATTTTTATTACAAGGAGGACTACATGCCAATGACAGCTTTTTTTTTTTAAAAAAAAAGATAAGTTTTAAAGTCTGAGTAACAGAATTATCTTCTTGTAGTGTTTTCTATAGAGCACTATAGGAGTTTATTTCCCATGGTCTATCATTAATGATATTACATGTTTCCTCCACAGTTAGTTATTCTATGGGACAGTGCGGTTTCAATGCATATGCTCCAACATCAGTGCCATTCTCTTCACAAGGATGCTACTGGAACCAAGGATTCCAGTGACTAAATATAAGCATCTTTTTATTACAAGGAGGACTACATGCCAATGATAACCTTTAAAAATCTTGTACCTATATTGACTAGCTGATGTTTAAAATAATTTAGTCATTTTTATTCATTTTTAACTGGGTATCATTGTTTATTGCTTGGTTAATCTCAATTTTATTAACTTTTATTTGTTTGTATAATAGAAGTCATTACTGTTTTCATGTTTTGGAGATTTCATCTTATTATAGTAAAGTTTTACTTTTTGTTGTGCTAATTACCTAGAAAAATTACGATTTTTAAATGTAACCCAACATATATAAATTTTAAGGAACTATTATGTATTTATTTTTAATGGAATCTAATTTGTACATGGTTTATTTGAAATAAAATATATTCAACTAAAGTAATTTTTATCATTTACAGACATATACCATTTTAACAATTTTTTATTCGCCAAATTAATCAGAAAACTGCTTATATTGATCGTATTTCGGCTTGTCCGCCAGGAATCTTTCAGCCCAGTGACGTAGAGGCTTGCTGCATTCTGATTGGCTACTCGCGAATGGCGCTACCTTATCTTATACGTACCTTGGGTTTGCCCAGCCAAACTGCGCCACCTGGCGGAAATTGAACTACACACTTTTCCTGGGGCACTGTATGCCCCACCTTACCATTCCAGGGTTAAAAGAATGAATATTATTCATTAGAAATGCTAGGAAATATAACCATTATACTTCGATGGGAAGTGCACGATACTTATTTCAAAACGGAAACAGCACTTACGCCTGGTAGTCATTGATTATAATATTAAAAATATGAAGAGTGGAGGGACATTGCAAGCCTCTGAGGGATTATGTTGTAAGGCAAGAAAAATAATTGGTAAAGAACTTCATCAAAAACACGAAGGAAGTAAAAATGAAAATTCGGAAATAGTATGTTTTCCTAAAGCTTCAATTTATTTTGTGATGTTATGATCTGCCATTTGAATACTCCATATCAGTATATAGTTATTCTGTAATATCATTCAGCCCAAGGTAGTATGATTTGTGTGTGTGGGGGGGGGGGATCATTTCCTCCTCTAATGCCATTGAGATTATGTACTCGACTATTAATATATGTAACTTATCCTTGAAATTGTGAATATTTAATACGAGTTTCAAATATATATTTAAAGTTAAATCTGTATGTATAAATCATTGTTATTCTTGGATATTTCGCTAATCATTGAAAAGTAGGTAGGTTACAAAGATCGGTGAACTGTCTCCAGCTGTTATTGACAACCCTTGTTGGTGGCAGTGATGGGCTTTGTTGTCCAAAATTTGTTTTTACAAAATTTTTTTAAAATATCTTTAATTGCTTTTAAATGATGCTTATTATAATAAGGTTTTAGAGATTCTAAAGCCTACATTTATGTATTATTTTCTATCTAAAAGATTAGCAGAATCCTCTGTCTTCTTCATTTTAATCAATTGTAACATTTCTTAAAAGTCAGTCTTCTTATTCGAATTTAACTAATTAGACTTATTTTATGATTATATATCTGTTTAAATCCAGAAGTTTTTTAGTCTTTATTTATGACTTAACAATTAATTATGACTTTACCTGGAAATCAAAGTACTCCTAATCAGGTTCACAATCCTTCTACTTTAGATGTCAAGTAAGATACTTATAGATTTTCTTTCTGAATTTCATAATATATGTTAAATTTTTTCATCTTATAAATCTAATTTTTGTCTCAATTTTTACTGTGTTGACTTGCTTATATATCTAAATTTCTTCCAAAACTAATAACTTGAATTATGCTGTGTAGGTCTAGTAGCCCTAATGTAAGCCCCCAGTCAAGTCCACGTCCTTCCAGTAAACTTCAACATAAAAGAGATGCTTCCGTGTCAAGTACTAAGGATATTATTTCAGAACAGGATAAGAATGATGCTTCCAGTACTACACCTAAAGTATTATTTCCCTCCTATTAATTTTGGATTAACTTCATTGGAATTTTATTTTAATTGAGAATTTTTACTCTTAGACATCTTCAGACCAAGGTTCTGGAGGTGAGTTGAGTAGGAGTAATAGTCAAGAGCCCGTAAAGGAACGAAAGACTTCCGATAGAGTGAAGAAGAAAGCTCCTTGGTATAGTGCTTTATATCCAACTTATAAATCTCGAAGTGATGACTTCAAAAGAATTTTTAAAGACATTCCAAGTGATGAAAGATTGGTTGTTGGTAACTATCATTCATTATTTATTTTTTTTTTTTTAGAAAAGTATTTAAATAGAGAACATTTTTTGTAATTTCAAATAGATTTTTTCCATGAGCTATTTGTTTTTTTTAGGATTTGTGCCAAAATAATAATTCTTCTGATTAATTTTTAGACTACTCCTGTGCCATTCAAAAAGATATTTTGGTCCACGGCCGTCTTTACGTGTCACAGAACTATCTCTGTTTCTATGCTAATATATTTCGTTGGGAAACTCAGGTGGGAAACTTCAGAATTTTTATAATTTTAGTGTCCTTAATTTAAGGCTTTAAATTAGATCTTAGATTGGTTTTATAAATATTTCAGTTTTATTTGTTTACATTAATTTTCAGTGATTATGCTTAGTAGGCTTTAACATACTATAAAAACAATGAATTTTTCAGGCACTTGATATGAATAATCCAAGTACTTTAAAAATATCTTCAATTGTCTGATGTAATTTATTTATTTTGTGAATGCATTTTTTAACTGTGAACTACCTTAAAACTTTGTAGCATTGAAGTAATCTTAATTCAAGTTCATGTTTTTTACTCATTAGCCAATATTATGTGATATAGTTTGTAGTTGTTTAATGGTTTACAGCTCAGAGGATGGTAGTTTAGAGCAATTGATGCCAATCTTTAGGCAATTATTTATCGCCTTGATAAAGGTTAGCGGGCCACTTCCCCATCAACACCCCTCCAATTTATCTACAAGAAATAATATCACTTTGAGATATATATTTAATGTTTTATATAAGCACTTATACAACTACATATTTAAAAAAAAATCCTTTATTATTTAATTCTAAATGAGTTATTGTTTGTAGTAGAATATAATAGAATAAAATCTTTATTGTGCTATAGATAATAAATCAAATAACAATATGTTTAGATAAACAAAAATATCGTAAATAACATTACAATAAAACAATATTCTTTAAATAATATTATGATAATGCCTTTTAAGCATATTCTAATTTATATATATTTTTTGGGAGGGCTCAGGTTAGCCATTTGAGTTCAAGCATTGGATTTAATTTTACATGGTAAAGCTAGAGTGGTGACTTCGTTTCTCGCCGGGGCAGTAGGAATTTATTTAGTGGTGAACTCATTAAATAAAATTCTTAGTCCCACCCTGGCTAGAAAAGGGTAGTAACCTCTAGACAACCTGTCCCAATTAGCCATAGTAGAAAAAGTGGATGTTAACAAATAATAATAATATTTTGTAATAATCTATTTTTTAAATGTTATGTATTTATTATATTAATTTATAGTTTTAACAATATTTTTTGTAACAAATCCTTTTAAGGCAGAGGCCTCCTGACCAACGTAGGTCACAGTAGGTGACCAAAGCTACTGAAAAGTAGGGTTTGTTATCATCTCCAACCAAGTTGTCCTATCTCTTACTAATCCCCACTATTCAGGGCTTTCAGTTGTCTTGAATAAGTCCCTCCACCTGTTCCTTGGTCTTCCCAATTTCTTCTTACAACCATATGTCATTCAGTCATCGCCAAAGACCACCTGTCATCCTACTGCCATAGAAAATACCCTGTCCATTTCCATTTTTGCTTTTTGAAGGGCATCACCACATCAATCAATCCAATCCTCTCCCACAATCTTAGCAGCTCGCTCCCATGCTCTTCATTGTATTTGAAATTCTCTATGTAATAGAGTCTTGCCATATTAACAGTTTATTCCCCCTTGGCAAGTAGTATGTCTGGACACCATAAGATACCACTGGGGGATTTCAATAATGTTCTTCTTAGCTTCCATACTAAAGTTTCCTTTCTTCATATCCTTCATGGCCCAGAGCTTCTTCCATCCCTAGGATGTCCTTCTATCTAGCTCCCTATTAGTCTGGTTAGAAAAGGAGATAATTTATCCCAAGTACACAAATTTCTCTATATACTCTATTTCATTGCTATTAATGTTAATAGGAACGTAACGTTCTCAGTATTGGTCAGGATATACTTTATAGTAATTACTATTAAAGTATATCAACAATTAATTATCCAAAGCATTGAACTCATATTTTTTGTAAGAGTCAATGTTTTATGTTTTTGAGCTTGTATTAAATGTATTACTTTGATATAAAGGTCACTGTGTAAGGTCTTATGTTGTTTTGTGTTATTTTTGAACACAACATTCTACACTGGACTATTATGCTATAGGTTCCAAGTTCAAACCTTTTATCCATTCTCTGAGTGGTGCCCATTCAACATAGTGAGGACATTGAGTAGCTCCTTGAATAGAGGAGTAGTAAAGATCTTTGGTCTGAAGTTTCGCCCCCTCGACACCTCAATGAGTTTCTAGTGCCACAATTTTTTTTAAATATCTCATCTTTGTTTATTCATTTAACAACGTAAAAAATCAAAGCCATAATAACTAAAGTTCTATTAGTACACATAAGATAGGGCTTTGAGTTAGCAGAATTTTATAACATTCAAATTTCATATTTGTTTTTAGGACAAGGTATTTGAAATAAGTAGATTAATTTGTCCACTTCTTTTGTATAAATTTGGTTTATATTAAAATTGTAATATAAATGCATCATTCGGTTAGCAATACAATAAAAAAAATGATCACGTATATGGGAGGGTAGTTGCAATGCTACCTAGAAAAAAAAAATGTAGAAATTAAGTATTGTTTTTAATATTCACTTTAATTATTTGTTCCTTGTTTTCTGAATAATATGTAAAAATCCCTTTCTCGATAAAATAATCCTATTAAAAAGTTCTGCTATTAGTGTTTTTAGCCAATAACGTTTTCCTCCTTCTTTGTTAAATTAACTCATAGCTCCACCTCTCCTGTTTTTGTGTAGAAAAACTCTAGTTATAATTGCTATAAATTAATCCATACTTTGTGGCAACTTATAACCCATAAATTATTCTCAAGGATCTTTTATAAAAAATATGTGCAACGATTATCATTGCTATAAATTTGTTGGGATTAGAATGCAAAATATATGGCTTTGGGTTCCTGCCTTCACAGCACTCTCCCCTGAGAAAAAATGCATCTTTGCCAAATGTAGTTGTTGGTCACGTTGAAGTAAAACTACACCAGTTTCTCAACGTTTTGTAAAATTTATTACCTTTGTCAAAGCAAACTGAAAAGGTGCTGTACAATTTTGAATTTTATAATTTAGTCCAAATGCTAAAAGAAATAATTCAAGAAGGAGAGTAAGAGGCAGTACCACAATGAAATCCGACTGTAGAATCTACAATCTACATGATATGGACATCATTCTACAGCACGGGTAGTTATAACGTCGGTCATCACTAAGGATATTCATAAAAAAAATGTATATTATTAAATGACATATCAAGCCCAAGAAATTATTGCATAAAGTGCAAGATCTTTAAATTAAGATCCACACATTCTGGACGTACTAACTATACTTTTATGAACACTGTTGCAAAGAACACTTGTACATGCACACAGGGAGGAAAATACTCAGATGAAAAATCTGTTAGAAACATCAAAATATTCATGTACAGTGGAATCTCTGTTAACCGCCCACTTCGGGACCGGAGCCTGGCCAGATAACGAAATGGCCGGTTAAACCGAATTCTTGTCAGAGTAAAGAAAAGTATGCAATAGAATTGTTTAATAAAGACATGTATTATTTTAAAAAATCTAGCTTGGAAGTCACCTTTATTTTCTAGTTTCGATTGCAGTATTTGTGCCTTCGATTTTAAAATGGGGCCGCTTATCGGAGTTCCTCTCTTACGTTCCTGCTGGAACCAAAGCCATAGAGCATCATCTACCATCTCATTCGTCGGTTTCCGAAGTTTGCATCTTGTAGAAAGGACCTTATCCGATTCAATTCCTAAAAAAAAAATCCTGAATTGACTGACGGTTTCGGCGCCAGTCGTTGACAGTACTTGTTCCCACGCATAGCTCGTCACAAATCCTTTTCACTGGTTCGCCTCTATCTAAACGTTCAAGAGCATCTAATTTTTGTTTCATACTCAAAACTACTTGTTTACGTTTGTCACTCATTTTAGAACAAAAATATAACGTCCGTCCGAAATAAAATGAAGGGGTAGACTGATTGTGAGACCTACATATTCCCAGGAAAGGCTGGACACCAGTCCGCGAGCATGTCTCGGCAAGTCTTGACTGCTTCCCGCCTCAGCGTCGCCGACCGGTTAAACCGAGGGCCGGTTTATCCGAGGCCGGATAAGAGGGGTTCCACTGTAATTGACTTGAGGGGGGACATTTTTAAATTTTATTTTGAACAACAAAAAATGTTTTGATGACTCGAAAATCCCCTATGGTTTGAAAAAATTTCATGTGGCAACGACATAGTTTCCTTGTACTCTTATTAAATTAAATTATTATTAATTCGAACATGTGAATATTGTATTTTTCTCTATATCTTTTCTATATTGAAAGTCCATCTCATAAGGACAGTGTAAACTAAGGAGATTTCTTGCACACTGGTGATCTCATCTCACCACAAATTTCCTATTTCTATGTAAAAATCAGATGAGAAGAAGTGGGAATTTATTTTTCCCAAAATCTCCCGCTGCAAACAAAGTACTAATAACTTGGGTGGCTCAGGTTATGTGAGTTAAGGGGTTGGTCTTAATCTCACATGGTAAACCTAGAGTCTCATATGGGCAATAGAAATTTATTTAGTGATGAACTCATTTAATAAAATCCTAAGTCCCACCCTGGCTAGAAAAGGCTGGCAACCTGTAGATAACCCGTCCCAATTAGCCAGTGTAGCAAAAAGTGGACATTAATAAATAATAATAATTATTATTATTAAATTAAAGAAACTAAATTTTTTTTCTGTTCCAAGATTGAAAAGTATTATAGAACAGAATTATAGATCTTTTAATGATAAACAAAAAAAGTCCTATGCACATTTTATGTATCTATAATACATATAGAGAAATTCAAATTTAATGTTTTTGCCTTCCACTACCTTTTCCCCTTCCTCTTCCTTAATCAATTTTGTTCAATAGGGGAGTCACATCTAGACGTTACAAAAACCCCAAATATGGAATTTCAACATTCCAAGGCTAATATCTTTTGATTTATACCCATATATGTACAGACGTGATGTCAAAACTAGCAAAATGGGTTCAGGGAGAGTCATAATGGGTAATCCTGTTGAAATTTTAAAACAAAAATTTTTAAGATTACAATAATTCTTTTACTTTGCATGAGGAAATAAAAATGTAAGAGAAAATTTTTCAAATTATTTTCTAAGAATTTCCCCCCATCTTATTTCAGCTAGAATCATACATTATTTCTAAATGAACAGAGAGAAAAACAAATTATAAACTTGAAAGGTGACTCACATTTCTTTTATCTTTGATGCAAAATAAAAATAACAATACTTCATGAATAATTCAAGAGTTTACTATTTCACACATTTAGCTCAACAATAAATACTGATTGCAAATAAATTATTTACTATTGGCAAAAACATTGTCTCAGACCTGGTAAGTGCTTTTTTTTTTCTTTATGCATAACCCGTTAAATTATAATTTTCATATATGGAGAATGATTCTTTTTTGTTAAACCAATAATAAAAACAATATTCATAAGAGAATAAATTATTATACTTTTTATATGAAAGGCCTTGTATTATATGTGAATATGCAATATTTACTTGGCTTAATATGTCGATTCACTACATGATATGCCACTTAATGATATTCAATTTTTCTTGAAGGAAGATTCCTAAGATGTAATTATAAAATTTGCATATATAATTTTAAAAAAGATCCTGGCGATTATTCCATTGACTATTTATTGTGAAATTTTTGAAATAATTTATATCAATTTTATCTAGAAAATTCTTATAAATTTTACACAATAATGGGGGGGGGAGAAGGACGGTTTTGAGAAAATGTGGCGAAGATAAAGACTGAAAAACTCACAAAAAAAAATTGGCTCAACAACCCATGAAGGGCCAAGGTCTGCTGTATGACTTCGGTAAAGTTTGAGTGGGTACTATCCAAGATCATGAATTATGTGGTCAATGATGATTTGAAAAAAAATCAATACCCAGGAGATGGAAAATATAAAAATGTTGTAGATAGTACCTGTTCACAGCCCTAAAGAAAATAAAACTTCCAAAACATTGATTTAGACTACTAAATCTTCTTTTAACACCACAAGCCTCAAAAAACAAGCTCTATATGTGTGGGTGTGTGCGAATGTGTATATAAATTTATATTTATATTTATTTTAGCACATTCATACATACATACTAGTAGAAAATAGTATATTTTTTTTACAATTATCAATATCTTTTTTATTATTTTTTCTTGGCTTTTAGATACCATGAATGTGTAATGTTGCCAGTTGTTTTCTTTTATTTTTGTAAAAAAAAATTGAAATTGATACTTAGGTAACACTGAGGTGGAAAGATGTTACATCATTGACTAAAGAAAAAACTGCTCTTGTTATTCCAAATGCGATTCTCGTCCACACGACGACTGATCGCCACTTCCTCACTTCATTTGCTGCTCGGGACAAAGCGTACTTGATGCTGTTTAGAGTTTGGCAAAATGCTCTCATGGATCAGGTAACTTTTTTGTGGATTGATCATTTTTTCTTACAGAGGATGACAAGAGTTTACTCGATGTTTGTACTATACATGTATTTCAAAAATAACAACTTACACCTCAATCCTCAATGTATAGCCCCTTGAGTTGAGCCGTCTTGAGCCACTTAACAGCCAACTCTTGAAGATTTTGCAAATTACCAGCCTTTATCTGTTTATCTATAGATCTCGCAAACACTGTTTTCAATTTCCTCCTGTTATTGAACTGTCTTCCCCTAAAGAAAATGAGCTATTGAGTGAAACAAGTAATAGTCGGAGGAGTGGAGGTCAGGGCTGTATTGGTCCTTCAATATTTTTCAGAGTTATTCTAGTGGTACAAGGGCGACCATTATCTTGATGAAGAAGAACTCTCTTCACTTGGTCATGGAGGGGTATATCTGAACCATTTTCTCCAATTGCTGAGAATAATGTTCTAAATTTATAGCACCAACATCAGGAACCACCACACCACACCCTCAAAATTCCACCAAAAATACAATACACATGTGCAAACCTATTATGTGTGATAACTAGATTCGATAGCTGCCCTGGTGTTAACCACTGCTTGTGTGTGTCAGAGTTGTGGTACTAGATCTATTTCTTATCACAAGTAAATATTATTTTTTTTTTTTAAAATGAGTATCTTTAAGACTGGTGAACAGTTGTTAACATATCACTTTGGCGACCATAAAGTTATGGGGTTCTAATTGGCATCTTCTAAAATGTTTTCCATCCAGTTTGAAATTATTTATTGTTTCCCTAGAAGGCACAAGGCTAGTTGACAGTTGGTGTCTACCTATTGACGGATTCTCATTAACTACCCTATCTGTAACCTCAAGTCTTTTCATTCACAACATCCTTCCCATCCTCTTCACATTCTTTTCTAGCAGCAGCCGCTCCAGTAAATCTTTGATTCCACCAATAATGCCTCAAAAGTACATGAGTTTCAAATTTTTCTGTGTTCATGTAAAAAGAGTAGCATGGGTATTAGTTCGAAAGGATTATTATAGCTAAGTGAACAACTGTTATTTGAAAAGTTCTATTTTTTATAAATATGACTATTTAAGAATTCTGATGCAGAGCAGGACAGATAAGCAAACAATTCCGTTGAAGAACGAACAAAACTTTTGAGACATCCCCTATAGTTTTTTTCCATTATGGAGCTTACCTTTTTATTTTTTCTTCCATTTGAAGCAAGTCTATATGAAGCTTAGTCCTCACTTCTACATTATAGCCATAGACATAACTCCATTGCTGTTGATGGTTCTCCGATTTTCCTGCTGTATTTCATTCAATTATGTGGAGCCCATTTTCCAATCTTATGAATTTTTCTCATGGGTTGTAGACAAATGGAGATGCCTTCTCTTGTCACATTTAATTGTTCTGTAAGTTGATTTAGCTTTTGTGCGTCATCTTCAGAATGTCAAACTCAGAGGACCACAAAGACTTGCAGTGGTTTCCTGCATCAGATTATCCAACAATAAAGCTATCAGGAGGAAAATTTCGTTCAAACAAATAAAGGCATGAGTGGAGAAAATTCTACTCTAGACCAGAGTTGTTAGAGAAACATCCCACTGTAGCCCATAGACTACATAAATTGGCCAATCATAGGCATTAGCTAGGCTAGCCCATCTTACATGCTGTATCTACAAATTTAGACAAGGAGAGGAAAGGATGCCCATTATCTTGATATATAAAATTATCTTCTGTTATTCTTCAAATATTAATATTTCTTTCTTTATATTTTTACAATATCACTTTGAAGGATCAGTAATATTATTTTGTCATGTAAAGATCCAGAGAATGCTAGTTCTAGATAGCTTATTGCAATAGTATTTTTTAACTGGGTTGCTATGGTTCTCCAAACAAGTACCCTTATGTTTACTTTACAAAAGTTTTTTCACATAATTCATAAGGCAGAATATGCTTTATATCTGATTTTTTTTTCTCTTTGTTGACTAATAATATTTAAGTATTATTATAACTAATTATTTTTGGATGTTTACATTGCTATCCTTATAAAGGAAATAAATTGGCAAAACACCAGTGAAGCCTTAGTTTTCTGTTTTTCTCTTCTCTGGATTATAACAAGCTATTCAACTGAATTCTTATGCATTTTATTCAATTTTTTTGCTTGTGTGTTATTAAATTAACCTGACCTCTGCAATAATTTACAGCAAATGTCGACTCAAGAAATGTGGCAGTGGGTTCACTCCTGTTATGGCGATGAGTTAGGTCTTACTAGCGATGATGATGATTACATAGCTCCGACTTCTTCAGAAGGAACAAACAACAATCAGGATGATGAGAAGTGTATGTCTAAATGTGACCGGAATTCATTAGATTCTTTGTCAGAACCTAGTGCTGTAAGTTTATAAATATTTCTACTATTTTTTCCCTACTTAATATATAGTTGTTTATTATGTTTATATTTCCATGGTGGTAATGCATTACCATCCTTGTATTATATAATTGAAATAAAAATAACTTTTCATGTTAAATAATTATGCATAGATGAAATTATAAACATGAATTTTTTGGGTACTTGAATTAGTTTGTAGCTTTTCTCATAGATGGAGCTACTAGTGGGGGTTTTCCAATTGATGGCGTGACTCTTCCTCTGCCTAATTCTACTGACATTTGGCTAAGTTCTTCATTTGGTTGAAGCTTAAATAGCTAAATATTTTACTTTAAAATGAAGAAAAGTAATACCGTTGAATTTTAGTGGGAGAGCATACTCTAACTGATCTGATGATCAGATAGATCGGAAGTGGTTTGTTCGGTTTTAAAAGTGGTGACTTTGAGAAGAAGAGCTGAAGTCATTGCTTGATGAACCTCCATGCCAAACACATCAAGATTTGGGATATGACTTTATTACTCGAGCTATGACTTCAAACTGGAATGACTAAAGATATATTGGGTGGGATTGTATGAAATGCCAGATTTATTTATTTTAAATTATTAAAGTAAGAATCCATCTATTTCTCTCATTTTCGGACTATTTCTTTCAGTATATTACTTTCTTGTACGAAATGAGGTATTGTAATCATAAAAATTTTTAGTTTCTGATTTCAATGGAATTATCCATTTTGACCCTCCCTCGACCCATGTTGATTAGTTTTGGCATCATGCCTGTACATAAGTATGTATATCTCTTGCATAAATAAAAAAACGCTAGCCTTAGAATGTTGAAATTTCATTTTTGGGATTTTTGTAATGTCTAGTTGTGCTTTTCCCTTTATTTGAACAAAATCAATTAAGGAGGAAAGGGAGGGGGTTAGAGTTAGAGGAAGGCAAAATAATAAAAATCAAATTTCTTCATACAAATTTGAAATATAGAAAATTTTCCATCTGATGCATTGGACCAGAGATACCATATATCACTTTTAAATGAAATAATTTTAAGTGATTGCAACTAAACATTCTGTATATTTTATTTAATAGGATTACAAGAAAGTCATGTTGTGGCCACATTTGATTTTTGTGAAATATTAAAGTCTTATGTTCTATCTATGAAGACTGGAATATTATCTCATTAGAAGAATGAATCGAAGAGTCATTTCGATGCTCCAATTCTATACTGATAGTAGTGAACACACACACACATATGCTCCCTATTGGTTTTATAAGATTTTTGATTTTAGAATAGTTCTCAAAGCGTTGACCTTAATCTCACATGGTAAACCTAGAGTGGCGAGTTCAATTCCCGCCTGGGCAAGGAATTTATTTAGTGACGGAAATCATTAAATAAAATCCTTTGTCCCACCCGGGCTAGAAAAGGTTGGTAACCTGTAGATAACCCGGCCCAATCAGCCTTAGTTGCAAAAGATGGGTGTTAATAAATAATTTCAAATTTGCAAAAATTCAATCTTTGCATTTGTTATTCTTTACCTTTTTGTTCATTGTAAAGTACATATGTAGGCATATTGCATAACTTAAAAACAACTAGCCTTAGGCTATTATGTATTTAGAATTGTTGTAACATCTAGTGCAGCACCCCCTCCCCTTTTGATCAAAGTCGACTAAAGAGGTGTTTAGGGGTGTGTAGAAATAAAAAAATATAAATTTTTTTGTACTAATTAGAAATACATCATGAATCATTTTTGTTTATTGTAAAACATCTATGAATTATGTTCTATGACATTTTTAGATCTGATGCATTGGAACAGAGATATCATATAAAACTTTGAAATATAATGATTTTAATGTAGTGCAGCAAACATTTTGTTTGTTTTATTTAATTGTAGTCCAGGGAATCTCATTCTGAGGAAATATTGTTGTCATAACTCTCATTCTAGACTGATAAAGGAAGGAGGAGGTGGGAGGTGGCACACCGCTCCCTGTCTATGTCACATGTACACACAGGCACAAAATCAAATGCCCTAATAAAAGTAGTTGTGTCAGGAATTAATGAACGATATCTAATTTAAAAAATAGTTTCCTATTAATTAAAACCTTACTAAAAAATATATGAGTTGTAGGATTTGTAAGTTTTTAATATTTGCAGGATAATGCTTGTGGGTTTGGACCCGACGGAGAGAAGATAAACCTTCCATTAGTCCAGCCTCCAACTCCGACGTCCCCTACAGATCCACTCCCTACTGACCCTAGTGACACTTCAAGTGAATCTGAATCAGAAAAACAAGGTAAAACCATTCTGGTTGAAATAAATTGGAAAGAGCTTTCTTTTCTTACTCTATGTGTAAAATTCATATTTCATTTAAGACGGAATGTGTGGTATTAGATGAAAAAACAAATTTTCACTTATTTTACTTGTATAATAGGAATTTTCGAAAAGAGGAAGAAATAAAAGATCAATTGAAAGTGTGATTTTAGTACAATTTGTATTATTTTTGTGAAGACTTTTCTCAAGAAATCCACATGTCTAGTTTAAAAAAGCCATTTTTGAGACACAAACATAAAATTTTAATTGATTATTTCACCACATAACAAATTTTCATGTCTCTCGCATAATAAATGTCTCTTGTAAAAAATATTTGGTATTTAGGCTAAGAATAAATAACAGCTTATTTTTAATACATCAGAGTGGGAGTGGGGGTTTACTGAAAGCCAAAAACTAAAAAATCCTAATATCTCCGTTAATATTCGTGATAGAGAAAATATCTATATGACAACATTTATAGGTGATTTCATTTTCAATAAGATTCATTATATACAATTTGTTAGATACAACATAATAACAGAGATATTGGAATTTCCCCCTCTAAGCCCCCTCCCCCTAGTTCAATTTCAGCCATTAATGAACTTGATCTTTAGTTTTACATGAAACCTTTATATACCAAGTTAGGTAAGGATATGACAAAAAGTGCAACCGCTTGAATGGTAACATACAAGTATATATATATATATATATATATATATATATATATATATATATATATATATATGTAAAACAAGGAGTGAAAATACTAAAAGAAGTCGATAAAAAAGTAGAAAGAGTTAAAAAATGAAAAAAATCATCATAATTATTGTTTCAGGCTATTTTCATAAAGATTTTCTCATCATTTTTATTTTTAAAACCTTAGAATAGAAACTGTATAATAATTGTTTGCCCAAAACTTTTTTTGAAAAAAAAAAAAAAAATGTCCACTTTGTTAACATTTTTTTTTTAAACTCATATATATTGTGCACTTATTTGTAACAAGTTAAAAAAAATAAAAATAACTAAAAATATTGGTAGAATTAAGAATAAATAAAGGTATTTTTTATTTAAAACTAAAAACTGCAGTTTAATTTTTTCAAAGAACAATTTTAATATTAAAATGATTTCATTGATTTTAAAAATAAAAACTGGTAACTAAAAGTTATTCTGAAATTCGTAGATAAGATTAAGTTTTATTTTGAATGATGATTTTATATATATTGCTATGTGTATATTTTTTTATTTTACGTGACTTTTGTAAAATGGTAAAAATATTAGTAGTTGAAAATAAGAAAGAGATAAAAGTTAGTAGTTTGTAAATAGTCATTTAAAAGAATAAATATTATTCTTTATACAGATTGCATAATGAGGTAATAAATAGAACAGTTGAAATGTTTGAACAATCTAATTTTCCATAATGGTTAACCTGAAAAATTATGTACAAAAATAACAGTTACAAGTTGATTAATTTTCAGTATTTGCTCTACTAGATTCTCTCCTGAATAATGAATGAAAGAAAGGAGCCGACGCTAGCCATTAATAATTGAAGCTGATTGTTTGTCCCAGTTTTTCTTTTTCTATTTAATTGAGCCTGCTATAAATATCCTAGAGGGTTTTGATCGATGCATTTGTTATATATCTGTGTGTATACGGAGTGTCGGTGGTTTTTGTACATTTCTCAATCGGTCCTCAGCTGTCCTGCGGCTAATGGAAGGTTGTGGCGTACTGTTTCAGGAGGGCTTATAACGTGCCCGTGTCTTCATGAGGGGAGGCTCATGCTCCACATGCAGGTCTCGATTCACGTTGATCAGCTCTTCACTCTCCTATTTACGAATTCAAAATTCTTTTTCGACCTTCACGAAACTCGTAAAAGCACAGGTGAGGATTTTTTACAAAATTGAATTTCCTTTCATTTCTTTAGAAACGTCTCTTAACTTATAATTTTAAGCTTTATATAGAAAATATCAGTAAATAGAAATTAAAATATATATTTTAAAATCTTTTTAATAAAAGCCCACATTATGATTTATATTTGATTTTTTGTTCTGAGTTTTTATATTAATCATCTTTTTAATTTTTTAATGTACTTTTTTTTTTTTTTGTGACTAGTTAAATTTCAGCTCATTTTAATTTATAAAATTTATTATATATAATAAGAAAATAAATAGTTTTCTAGTCACACACAATCAGTTTATTTTGTGAAATTTGTTCATAAAGTTTTGGCTATTTTTATCAATATCTAATATTTAAATCAACAATAATTAAAATTAAGAAGCATATTTAATTATTAATTTGTTAAACTAATTAAAAAATAAAAGGTAATTTTGAACTCCATTGATAAGTTAAGGATTACATTATTTTTTAGAGTTTATTGGATAAATTAATAATTAGTAAACTATTTTTATGTACATATTTAAACTATTATAGGTTTAAATGATATTAAATATTGATAAACATGCACACAACTTTATATAAACAATTTATTTCATAAGCAGTGATAGTGCCCTGGAAGGCAAAACTGAACTGATCATATGAGAAGAGATCATTTATTCTCCTCATCTATACAAAATTTGGTTTTAAAAGGGGGAAAAAAACAGAAAATAAAATAAAATTATTGTATTTTTCCCAAGTGTCCATTTTCAGATTTTTTTAAATGTAAGTGTTACATTTTAGGTTTAATAACGGAAAACAAATATTTTTAACATCCACAAATGGAAACCCTGTAATAAATGAAAACTAAAAAAAGAGTCTCATGATAGTCTAAGACCTGCATATGGCTTTACAACACTTTTGTATACAAATAGCTACTCAATTTTCGTAGAATGCTGAGTGGGTTCCATGGGAATTATAGAAAACCAGCCTTAAAGCTTGGTAACCTTACATCTAAATAATATCTATATACTACCTAGTATAATATCATATGCATATAATATAATATCTGTATGCATTGAACCAGCACATCTAGTGAGAGGGTGTAGTGCATTATCTACTACATCATCACTTCCCTCACCTCTATAATAAATTAGGTTATTAAAATTCTAGTTTAACGTTCAGTTTTGGGTCAATTGGTTACAATTTTCAAAAATTCAATCTTTTCTACTCTCCCTTAACTTCTTTGTATGAAGTAAAAGAAGTACTGTTGTTGTGAACGTTTTCAGATCTCAATAGAATTATCAGTTTTGACCCTTCCTGAACCCACTTTGATTAGTTTCAGAGTGATATCTGTACGTATGTACATATTTTACATAACTCAAGATCAACTAGCCTTGGAATATGAAATTTTATATTTAATTTTGTTGGAACTTCTTGTGCGTCTCCCTTTTTGATCGAAATCGACTTAGAGGGAGATGGGGTTTAGAAGGAGGTGGAAATGAAAAAATGCAAATTTCTTTGTACTTATTAGTGAAACAAAAGATTTGTGTAGAATATTTTTTATTTATCGTAAAAATATCTATAATAAGATTGTATGGCATTTTTTATCCGATACAGTGAGGGGGTAATGAAATAATTTTAAATGAAGTGCAACCAAAAACATTATTTTATTTTATAGGCGTACAAGGAAATCATGTGGTATCCACACCATGTTTTTACAAATATAACCATAATTGGAAACGCATTTCATTTAATAGGACCTAATGTAGGCCATTGGTTCAGAACCCTAAATTAGAAGACATATTTCATTGCTTTTATCTATCAGTATTAGATAGTTTATAATTTCATAAACATAAACCTACATTTTTATATTTATATTTATCCATATATGACATTTTTGCTTTATAGATGTTAAACAATCTCCTTGGGTTACCAACCCTTCGACTAATCAGAAGGGGCGTACAGTTTCCTTAACTGTACAGATAGCTCAAGCGATCGGCCCAAAGTGCACTCAAGTTACTGAGTCACAGGTAACATTTTTCTGTTGTTTTTCCATAAATCTAAAATCACATTTTCATTTTCAGAGCTTCTGATAATTTCCAGGTATTGTAATTCGCTACATTAATGGTTCTTGGTATTCACAGCCTGCTTAAACATGTTTTGGGGCCCAGATTAGCCATTCGATTTAAGTCATTGGTCTTATTCTCACTTTGAAAACCTAGAGTTGTGAACTTGATTTTCACCTGGGCAATACAATTTATTTAATAATAAACTCATTAAATAAAATCCTTCCCCCTTAAGGGAAATCAGCTATTGAGGTTGTATTCATGATGCGATTTTCAAATTTTTTTTTCAAATGTCCATCGATCCTACCCAGGTGATGACGAAAATGAGGTCCGTTCAAAACTGTGTATATATATATATATATATACTAGCTCAGATACCCGGCTTCGCTCGGGAATTCATTTGAGGCTGAATGGTGATAGTATTTTTTTGGCAAGGCTTTACTTTGCACAATATTTTGACATTTACCCGTCCCAGTGTTTAGTTTAAATACCCTTCGTTTCTGTGGATTTGTTAATAATAAAATTATTTTTTTATGTAAGACTTCACTGTTCTCCATATTGTCATATTTCCCGTTTTCTGTGCATTATGCATAGATTTGAATTATTAAGGACAAAATATTAACATACATTTGAATTAATTTTTCCCGGCGATGTACCTGGTAGTTCCAAAGAATTGTTGAGCAAATTTCTCTAAATAAAAAAATAAACAACTTTGTTATGTGCATATTTGCCGAAACCCCAATAGGAAAGGAAATATCACTATTTTTAATTTCAGGCCTCCCTTATAACCCCCACTCCTGCCCGTCCCTAGAAATTTTAGTATGGCTTATTATAAGGAAGACGTTAGTGCTAATTCACATACCGAGTTTGGTTTAGTACGGTTGAGTCTTTTGTGCCAAATAAAATTGTTGACTTCTGCTATCACTTCTTGGCGTATAACGCCTTTATAATTAGGTATACGACAAAAGTGTATATGACAAAAGTTTCTCTAAATAACAAAATAAACTACTTTTGTTATGTGCATATTTGCCAAAACCCCAATAGGAAACGAAATATCACTATTTTTAATTTCAGGCCTCCCTTATAACCCCCACTCCTGCCCGTCCCTAGAAATGTTAGTATGTCTTATTTTAAGGAAGACGTTAGTGCTAATTCACATACCGAGTTTGGTTTAGTTCGGTTGAGTCTTTTGTGCCAAATAAAATTGTTGACTTCCGCTATCATTTTTAGCGTATAACGCCTTTATACTTAGGTATACGACAAAAGTGTACATAACAAAAGTTACTCTAAATAACAAATTAAACAACTCTTGTTATGTGCAGAATTGCCGAAAATGCAATAGGAAACGAAATATCGCTATTTTTAATTTCAGGCCTCCCTTATAACCCCCACTCCTGTTCGTCTCAGAGAATATTAACATAGCCTAAAGTCTAAGTTGGGTTAGTAGTAATATACATACCAAGTTTCATAAAATTCGGTTCAGCCGTTTATGCGTGAAAAGGTAACAAACAAACAAACATACACGAAAGAAACAAAATGCAGTTATGGTGTCTATGACATGTGAAACGAAAAGTTATCGTGAAATTTCGCGAAAAAAATCAATGTACAGACAGAGGTTACAATTTTATATATATATATATATATATATATATATATATATATATATATATATATATATATATATATATATTTGTCTGTTACCGCTTTAGTGGTCGCAATTTTTGACTTATCGTTACCAAACTTGATGTATAATCATGTTATACAAAAAGAAAGATCAAGTTCGTTAATGGCTGAAATCTGACCAGGAGGGGGGGGGGTTTAGAGGCGGAGAATTTCGAAAATTCGTAATATCTCCGTTATTATGCGTCTGATCGAAAAATTGTATAGATCCAATATTATTGCAAATGTAATGTTCTATAAATGTTGTTATGTACCTTTTTTCACTATCTTGATTTATACTGAGATATTTGCATTTTTGAGCTTTCAGTAAAGCCCCACTCCTACTCATCTCATATTTTCAATATTCTATTATGTTATGAAGCACTTTATTTGAAGCTTAAATACCAAATATTGTTCTCATTGAACTTTTACGTTTTGAGATAAATGCAAATACGTGGCGCTCGTGGGAAATCTGCTTAATTAACACAGCCCTTGCGTGACGGACTTTTTTGTTAACATTTTAATGAAAAACTTCAATGGAATTTTGAAACGAATAACACAATCATCTGCCATTTGTTATATTGATATTTAAATATAAATCTCTTTGAGAGAGGAAAAATAATAACACTATTTAAATTAAATCGTTTTTATTATTTGTAAACAGCACCAGCAGTAAATTGTAACTAATATTAATTTTTATCTTCGTACTTAAAAAATAAATTTATATCTTTCAACAAAACATTATAACTAAAATTCTTGAAAAAATAGCTATTTACAATTAAATAACATAATACAATTGATAATAGTGTCAATGTCACATATAAACCAATAACGTTGATTGAAATGTATATTTTTGGTAACTATATATTGATTTAAAACATACTTTAAACAAAAATATTGATAAATCGAAAGTCAACATTGACAAATTATTAAATAAAAACCTGTGGTTTGATTTGAAACTGAAATATACCATTTGAAAGAAGACATGTAAATGAAGAGATTAGTGACTGCCGTGAGTTGAAGGAAGCAATCTCCAGCATGTATTGCCCAAAACAAGCGGTAAGGAAAAGCACGTGCGTTTAACCTCAGCTGAGGCCCCTCTGCCATTGGGGAAATTCAGTTCCAGTATCAATAGTGTTAACCAATGTGGTAAATTGTCATCAATAGCCAATCTAAAACCAAGTAGGTTCTATAACACTAATTGGAGCTAAGCTATAATTAGATGTTCCTCACATGAATAAATAATAAATATCCCAAATTATATTTTAAAAATAAATAAATTAAAAATTGTTATGTATTTATTTTATTTCTAGTAATTCATTTATTATTTGTTCTAAATATCGTTCAGAATATTAATTTTTAGTTGTGAAGTTTTAAATAATTGATAACTTTGGTGAATCTTTTTTTTTTTTAAATGTAATTTTGGACATTTAATTACAGTCCAACTATAACTTAGCTCCAATTATTTTTAGAAAACCTGCCTGGTTTTAGATTGTCTATTGATGGCATACTTACCACATTGGTTAACGCTTAAAATCATGTTTTAATTCTTCTGCTTGGTTTCTAAGTTTATATTGACATAGGAGAATAATTTTAAACTTAGGTTTATACTCTAAATTTCTAGGGGAATAATAAATGTCTCGAGTATGAGTTGATGATAAATATTAATTAAAATATATCTGTATTTTTAGAAGTGTAAATGCCCAGGAGAACGAAACGTTTGTTCTTAAGCAATAAAGAGTGTTAGTGAATTCTGAAGATCTCTTTTTTTTTTTTTTAGTGCATTTTGTAACTTTTCGAAACTACTAATTTGTGGTATGTTTTTAGAAAATGCTCCCATGCAGTAAACCAGGTGAAATTTACGCAATTGAAGTGGAAGCATGTAATGCCGGTGTTCCATATGCTGATGCTTTTTACGTCACAACTCATTACTGTCTCACTCGAGGTGCTGATCCAAACACTTCTACGCTAGCTGCATATTGCCAAATCAAGTACAAAAAATCTGTTTGGGGCCTTGTCAAGAGTAAGTAGGTCCTTCTTTTGATGTTATTTTCTGTTATAAATTGTTAGTGTTTTTAGGCTATGTGGATAATAAACCAATGCATGTTTTTAGCAGATTACACTTAATGGAAAATATATATTAAGTTGTACTCAAGACCTTCTTATATTTCCTTGAAAAATGATGTACTTTATGAATACATTATTTCTTTTCAAATATTATTTGTTCATCACATGAACAATAATTTCCTACTGTCTTTTGAAATTTTTTCTCCTTTAAATCTTATATTTCACATTCAAGTATAAATATATCATGCTGTTGGTGAACCGCAATTCACTCAACTTCATTTGCCATGATTTTTCAAAAAAAATGATTATGATTGCCATTTATTCTGCCCATTTCACTGAATACTTTAGCTCTGGAAATATAACATATTACTATATATATAATTTTGAACAGACTTCATTTTCATCATCTCCTAGGTAGGATCAATGGACGGACATTTGAGGAGATTTCCCAAAATCATGCCATGAGTATAACCTCTATAGCTGATCTCCCTTAATCTCATGCTTCTCTCACATAATCTGAAATCATTTAAAATCTAATAACAAATAAATAATTATCCCTGTATTTTCTGCAAAATTTTGACTATTATAAAAAAACTAAATGCAATATATATACATCCCTATAAATAACTTTATTTTTTTTCATGTATAATAGTAATTATTTTGGGAAAAATTAGTGATATTTATTTTGGGATTTTAAATTAAAAGAGATTGATATTTTTTTAAATTTGTCTTAATTCTTATCACTAAAGGTATTGTTGTTAAATTTTGACAAATTGTTTTAATTGGTATAACTAGGGTTATTGTTGTAAAAGTCATATATTTATCTATATTTTGTGTGTTATTATTTTATCAGAGAGCTTAAGATATGACTGGCCCTTGAAACTAGCTCTTTAACAAAGAGTTAAATCTAATGGAGAAGGCATTGACATTTCCACTCCCCCATCACGGATATATACATCAGCCCCCACCAGCAAAGAGATTCAAGTTGATTATATTCTACTTTTTTAAAATTTTCCATATTGTTATATTTGAACAATTGTGTTGTAGATTACATAGAAAAGCACACGTGGTTAGGGCTGGAGGAATACTATAGCTCGTTGATTAAGGCGCTCAAGGAAGAGTGCGAGAGGACCCGGAGAGCTATGGCGTCAGGGGTAGTCGGCTCAAAGCAGAAGGTGAGGAGGCGGAGGCAGGCCAAACCTCAGCACCTACCTCCTCCCACTACCGAAGATGCTTTCATACAACCTCTTCCTCTTCCTCAGGTAGGCTATATATATTTATATTTCTTCTAACTTGATATTCTGACAGGTGGAAGTGGCTTCTATTGCAGGTAGAGGAAAAAAAAATGGCTAAACTTTCATTGGTTTCCTCTCTCTTCTTCTCCTTTGTTCAGTAAAGAATGTGCTTCATTTGTCTATATAGTATAGGTTAAGTTTTTTAGATGTTTTTATTGTTCTGACTTTATTTAATTATTTAAAAAAAAATTGCCTGTTGATGTATGAAAGGTTTTGTGTTATTTAGTTTTAGGAAAGATAGTTTTTATTGTATTATGATGATGTTATCTATTCGACTCTTTTTCTAAAATATTTTAATAGAGATAGGTTAATTATTTTTTTTTTGTGTCAACAGGTCACTGATGATGATGCACTGCATCGAAATCATTTTAATAAATTGTTACAGTGGAAGCTTAGCCATTTTTTCCCTTCTACCTGCCATTTATATTTCTTTTTCTTCTTGTCCAAAAGCCCTTCCTTATTAATATTGTTATGTTTATTACAAAAATAATAAACGTTGACTATTAGGGTTCTTTTGGATTGCAAAATTAAACACATGAACTTTAACATTATTATCAATGCACAATTTGATGATGCACTACACACTTAGTAAATTATTCTTCACTAATAATCATAATATGCACTGATAACTTCACCTGTTATCACACAGTACAATAACTCTTGATCACATGAAGCACTGACCTTCACTAAACACTGCACTGCACTGATCTTCACTTAATGCTGCATTGCACTGCTCTTCACTGAACATTGCACTGCACTGATCTTCACTTAATGCTGCATTACACTGCTCTTCACTAAACACTGCACTACACTGCTCTTCACTAAACACTGCACTACACTGATCTTCATTTAATGCTGCATTGCACTGACCTTCACTAAACACTGCACTGCACTGATCTTCACTTAATGCTGCATTACACTGCTCTTCACTAAACACTGCACTGCACTGCTCTTCACTAAACACTGCACTGCACTGATCTTCATTTAATGCTGCATTGCACTGACCTTCACTAAACACTGCACTGCACTGATCTTCACTTAATGCTGCATTGCACTGCTCTTCACTAAACACTGCACTGAACTGATCTTCACTAAACACTGCACTGCACTGATCTTCAATAAACACTGCATTGCACTGAAACTAAAAGCAGCACTGAACGCACTGTTATTCACTAGCAAGAAAACTGAGAGCTAACTGACTGTTGGGAGAGCTGACCGACTTTTTATATAGCCAGACTTTCCGGTGCCATCACATAGAAGATTCTAGACGACCTTGGTGTCGCACTCTCTGCAGGGATGCCTTCTTCTTTCTTCGTGCTTCTTAAATATGTGATTATGCATAATTTTCACAACAATATATTTCTTTATCTGTGAGTCTTCTGGGTTATGAACACCTCATTCAAAAAATGCTTTTGTTTGAAACATCTTTATTTTCACAAATCCCCGACCTATTTTTAGTTTGTGATCCTTTATTTATTTATCAACTCGAAGAATTTGCAAAACCACATTACTTGAGTTTGCATTTTTATTTTATTTCTTTTACTTTTTTTATTTTTTTGTTTTATACTTTTTTACAGTAGCTTTTAGTAATAACATGTTACATGCAATGAATGCAAAAATCTGATATGGGGACCGTAATACTTCCGTGTACTCTTATTACATAAGCAAAACACGTTTAAAAAAGCACTTTATTTGAAAGTTATATACAATATCTCCGTTCCAATGAATCGGATCGAAAAATGGCATAGAACATAATTTATAGATCTTTTCAAGGTATTCAAAAAAACTACCTTTACAAATTATTTGTACCTCTAATGCATATAGAGAAATTGGCAATTTTTTATTTTTGCATTACTCTAAACCCTCCTCTCCCTCATAACTGATAAAAGGGAAAATGCACAAGACTTTATAAAAATCCAAAATATCATGGGCTTCATATTCATCATCTACTAGGTAGGCTCGATTGACATTTGAAGAAATTTTTCAAAAATCGTGTCATGAGTACAACCTCCATAGCGGATTTTCCTTAAGGGAATATCTGCTAAAATTTAATACTGATTAAATATGTTTTTGTTGTTAGGCGCCAATGAGCCAGCAGACAGACACGCTCGCTTGGGTAGTCTTTGCTGTTCTCTTCCTCCTCCTCGTTTTCAACGCAGCTCTATACTACAAGCTGTGGGGCCTCGAGCAATATGAGAGGAAATTCGACTCAAATGATGAAGCATATGAAATATTAAGGTAATGTATCTTAGGTCAAGTTTATACTTTATATATTTGATCATTGTTTAGGTTTTTTCTTTATGAAAAGTAGGTTGGTGGTTCTTTATGGTGGTAAATTGAGGTTGGCCACGTGTTAAATTGCACACAAACTCCTTAAATCTTTCCAAACCATAGTAAAGAGTAAGCCAAAATCAAGATCAAATTGAACTTAAAAATTTATTATATATATATTTTTGAGCTTATTGTTAACCCTTCATTGGGCAAGGGTTGCTCAAGAAGCACAGCGAACGAAAATTACGAGAAGATGGGAATAGTTTCTACGGATCCCATTACGTGTCATGACCTTTGAAAAAATAGATACAAGAGGCTCCAGCCAGGAGGAGTTAAGTAAATCAGATCAGAGCCAAAGTCTGGCTTACCAGGATGCCCTTGCCCCTTCCAACCCTCGTCCTTGCAGCTACATTTTACCCAGTGCACGTGCATTATCTATTTTGAGTTTCTTCATTCATTCTCCCCCATCTCAGAAAGGCTAATGATTATTGGAATTATGCATTACTTTAAATACCCAAATTAATGTTGGTTAATATGGTATTGTGGAATACATGTCATTTGCCATTATGTTCGGAAATTTGATGTATTTAGAGTGAATAAAACTTTTGAAATGTCGTTCATTTTGTCTTACTATTTCTCAATGGTAAAAAACCCTACCTTGTTATCAAATGTATGATTATCTAGTTATTTTTCATCAAAGCTTCTTATTATTTGCGATTAATTTGTAATTTTACTAATTGTGCTCGTTAAATTGAATAAATATAATTCATTTTTTTTAAAATTAAAATTCCTTTTCATAACAATTTGAGAACGTCAAGCTACTTATTGAAACACATGATATAATATCGAAATACATTGAGTTGTGTCCAAAATAAATAGCTTCTCGTTTATGATATTGTTTTCTAAATATGTACACTAAAGTGGACAGACAGCTGCTGAGACAGAGATTCAGATAAATGACGCCCAAATTATTTTCCACCTTTTTTAAATTTCTGCCTGGGAGGAGCCATTTCCTGAGGGGTTGAGTGACCTCCACTAGCATCTGAATGGGCAAGGGCTGCTCAGGAAGCACGTGCAATTTCTCACAATGGGGAAAGCCTGCTCTGAAAGTCCTGCCCCATAACTTATGGTGAACATTTTTATGATGATGATGTTATAAATGGTAACTTAGGGTGGGTTCCCTATATACATCCATTTAGGGTCATCATATTCATCCAGAATTTAGTTCTAACTATAACACTGAAATGCGCCCTATAAAGGGTTAACGTGTGATGGCTATTAGTGGTGGTTTACTGACGTCTGAAAATTAAAAAATACAAAAAAACTTGGTTAATATTCAAGATAGAGAAAAAGTGCATAGAATAACATTCATAGCAACATCAAATTTACAAGTTAGTTATATACAATTTTTCGATCTGACTCATAGGTAACGGAGATGTTTGAATTATCGATTCCCCCCCCCCCTCTGAACCTTCCCTCTTCCACATCCAATTTTAGACCTTAGCAAACCAGATCTTTAGTTTTTCATGAAATGCTTATATATCAAGTTTGGTAACGATCAAACAAAATTTGTGGCTTCTAGAGTGGTAGCAGACAAGTATTTATGTATATTTTTATTTATATATAAGTATATATGTATATATTTATTTAGGTGTATCCCAACTTTAGCGATTCACACTTACTCATATTATAAAACTAAAAGTTGGTATAGCCACCTTTTCTTAATAGTCCTAAATATTATTTTAACACTCCTTTTTCTTTGTTCTTATAGGTGTGTAAAAAACAATTTGTGTGTTGCAGTATTTGTTGATTGAAGTAATATTAAAATTTTGAAAAGATATTTTGACAGCTTTCTTACATTCAATATC
Organism: Riptortus pedestris; assembly: GCA_019009955.1. Taxonomy (NCBI): domain Eukaryota; kingdom Metazoa; phylum Arthropoda; class Insecta; order Hemiptera; family Alydidae; genus Riptortus; species Riptortus pedestris. Next base: position 181,826,512 of record CM032229.1, on the reverse strand, counting down.
AGTTAAATCTAAGTCAGTGGTTTTGGAAAAGAAAAGAAATACTCAACAGATTCGTTTGAATGTGTTTTTTATACACATAGAAAAATAAATAAAGTGATATTTTCAGTAGCTTTTGAGAAAATGGATGTTCTAGGTGAAGCAATATATCTATTCATAAGTAAATTTTGTGAAGGGCCAGCACATTCTAATTTATGCATCCCATCCTCCAGATAGTTTTTTATTTTTTCCAGCATATTCTAAATTTACTAATTTCCTCCTATTCGTGTAAGTTTAAGTTTAAGCTTAAACTTACATGAATTAAAGGTATAAGGCTTAAACTTTATATTATTAAAGGTATAAGGCTACTAAAGGTACTAGAGGTTAGTGAACCTGAAAATTCAATAAATTCTGAAACTTTGTATGCACATAGAGTAGTTCATTCCTAACACAAAACTATTTTTTTTGTACTGAACTACGATTCGAAGGGTTAAATCACCTCATGAAAGAAATTAGTTTTTATATTTCTGAACAATTATTGTTGAATCGGTAATAGATATAAAAACAAGTTTCATATGATATTTTTATGGTTTTTAATGTTCATTAAAAGTGCGCAATTATGTTTTTTTAAATGTCTATTTTTCAAAAATTTTTCCTTTTTTTAAAAATTGGTTTTATAATGAATTATATAGCATGTTAATGACAAGTTCTAATACATATGATAAAGTTGTATTGTGACCTCATTCTTCAAGCTAAAAATACCTTCATTGTATATCGCACACCTCATTCATCACTTCATGACTATACTTACAGCAACCCACGACCTCATAGAGACAGCTATAAATTATCAACATGTAAATTATATATTGAAATTTATGTGTCTTATTTATATATGTATATATTACATATATTTTATTTTAATTGACTGTTCCTAAAAACTTTTTTATATTTTCTTATTCGTGCAAGTTGCCGGCCTTTGTAGCCTTGGTGGAACTGAGCTTTTTTTTAGTGAGTTTGTCACTATATGAATTTCCATGAATAGGGAGTTTGAATTCATTTGTAATGATTTTTTTTTTAAATTGAGGTTTTGCTTGCTTTTGGATCATTCCCATTGCCTACAGGCATTTGCTGACTGTTGACTCTCAATGATTCATCCAAATCTTTGAGTTTGGCGTAGATCTTCATCAAACAATGACTCTTCTGCTCAAAATCACCGCTTTTAAACCGAACACAAAGCACTTCTGACACGTTTGCTCAGCTTGAGACATTCACTAAAATTGTATGGCTTTCTTCATGTTAAGTAATGAAGAAAGACTCACCACAAAAACACTTTATCTGGTACGAAGTTACACATATTTGATAAAGTAAAGCGATTAGTTGTTTACGTTCCAACCGAATAACTTACACTAAAAACAAAGCCCAAGTACAGATTCAGAATTCTTGCTCATATTTCAAGTGAAACATTTATTCAGTTAATTTAAAATAACACTGTTTTCCATTTTGATTTAGGCGAGTCCCAGAGACGCCAGAAGATTGGAAAATACTGTTGCAAAAGCAAGAGGAACTTCATACTGCAGAGATTGAGAGATGGGTTAGAATTTTAAAAGCATCAGTGCATCTTTTGAATCAGGTATTAACATTTGTATTTATTCAATGTAATATTTACAAGTAAATATTTACCTTAACTCATGACGAATGAAAAATTAATGTTATTTTTTCATTTTTTATTATTTTGTACACTTTTTGAGTTTAGTATTATTTTGTTTTAAATATATAGAACTAGTAGTGGTGTCTCAAAATTGTTTCAATGAATACCTTAATCAGAGCAAATAATTCTTAATCTAGTAACGTTCTTCATATCGGCTTGAATGCATGACATTTCTTCATGTTTACTTTGATTAACTTAACCCTTTGCAGCCATGGACTTTTGTAACAATTCAGGAAAAGACCTTAAAAGATCTAAGACCTTAAAACTATTTATCAGAGTCCACCTAGTCCGATTTCAACCGTTAATGTACTTGATCTTTGGTTTTATATAAAATCCCTATATATACATATATATATATATATGGAGTTTGGTAACAGATAAGACAAAAATTGTGTCTGCTAGAGCAGTGTTTGACAAGCATATATATATGTGTGTGTGTGTGTGTGTGTGTGTGTGTGTGTGTGTGTGTGTGTGTGTGTGTGTATATGTATATGTATAAAATGAGGTCTGTTCAAAGTTATATATACATAACTTTGAACGGACCTCATTTTCATCCGCTCCTGAGTAGTATCGATGGGCATTTCAAATTTTTCTAAAATCATGTCATGAGTACAACCTCAATAGCTGATTTCCCTTTAGAGAAATTTGCTAACAACATAAAGTTTTCAGTTCTTGATTTTATCAACTTGTAGCAAAAAAGAGTTTCATTGAATTAAACATAAAGAAAAACAAAAACGTTTGCATTATGTGATATTTATTGGGGGTATTGTTTCTGTTCTTTAGTTCACTTTGTTGGGTAAGGAGCCAAAGATTAATTATTTTTTTGGTTATCTGCTCCAGCTGATTTTTTTTTAAGTGCTGGAGGAAAGTAGAATCCTTTCTAGAGTCAGCTTGTGTTAGGTTATGAGTTATAAGTTTGAAAAGGTAACCACAGTCGCTAAATTAATTCATCATATTTATTATTGCCACCAGGTCGAAATATCACTGAGCAAACTGCAATCAGGCCTGCATTTGATGCTGAAATCTAACCCTCCGAGCACTCCTAAACCGCCCCATGGGCAGAGCGATGAGCACGGCCCCCAGCCTGAATTCGTCAAGGCTATGGGGAAGCCAAACGGAGATGGCATTAACGAGAATAATCCCTTCAAAAGTGATACATCTAACGGGAAAGAGGCACGCCCTCCTCCCCCACCGACCGTCAAGGCTGACCTTTAGTATTCGGATAATATCTTCCTACGGTGTTCTTCTTTCATTATTATTGTGATTTTTATTGTTACATTTTTTTATTTTAGGTTATAGTCGATATTTTAATCTGTAAATGTGATATAATTGTTAAAAGAATTAACTTTTCAGGAAGATGTAAACATTTTATGGTGATTTCCATTTTCATCGTGTAAATGTTTCAAATTTTGACTGTTAAATTAAGCATGGAAATATGTTTATCTTCAATTCTGCCATATTGGTAGGTAATAGTTTATATGCATATGCTAAGTTTTATTGACTTATTATTATTTATAAGTGATTTTAGTTAAGCAGCATTTTAATTTGATTGTATTAATTTTAACCTGCTGTATTTATGTTTGTATTTAGATGAAATAAATAATATTTTTGTCTATATAGCCAAGATATGTATATATACATAGTAAAATAACATAGTATTAAGCCAATGGTGCTTTATTATATTGTAAATTATTAGGTGAAAAAGTGCAATAGGTTAGCTATATTTTATTTGACAATCTTTTATAGTATTCCTCATGTTTTATAAGTCTCAATGGAAATGGGGAATATGTTTAAACGATTTAATGTTCTGTCATAAGTCAGTAGCTCCATTTGCATTATTATATTTACTCCATATATTATCGATAAGCTTTACAGTTACAATACAGTAGGGAATTGATTGGTCATAAATCATGGTGAAGGTGTCATCTGCTAAGCATTTTATAAAGCTTTTATGTCTGTTTCATTTTGCTCGTATTAATGAGCATTTATCCTTTAATTTTTTATTGTGTCATTTAAAATTTTAGTTTAAATTTAGGGGGAATTAATTATTTATAGATTGGCTTAAGGGCATTACTTAATTCCACTGTTTATATAACAATCATGACAAAATTCAATACTCTACATTGACTTATCTATTAAAATATTTCTACTTATAATGTATTCATTTTATTATTATTAGTCCTATGGATAATTGACTCTCTACTGTCTCCCTGGGCAAAATATATCTATTTTGTGAATAGCATGAGCACGTATTTTCAATAATGTTGAATATAGTATTGCTTTTGTAATTACTTGCTAGAAATGTGTTGGAGAAGTCGGGAGGATTGGTAGTGGAATGCTTGTTAATGTCTCACCTTGATTAGCTAGGAGTGATTTAATTAACGCTTATTTACAGCTGTGAACAGAAGTGCATTATTCCTTATAACATCGATGCAATATTAAATAGCTTAATATTTTGTCTTATTTATTCATAATATTTACTCATTTTGGTTTTAAGTACTCAGAAGCATATGTTCTGGAAGAAAAAAAATATTTACGACAATTGATCATGTATACTTTGTCTATTATCAATTATCGTAACTTTCTGAAAATGAAATCTCAACAATCCTTGAAGGACCAAGGCCTGCCATAAGGAATTGGCGGGAGTGCCAAGTGTTCCGTTTGGCGCATTCCCTGTCATATTTTGGTGACATTACAGATAACTATGCTCGCTAATTTTTAGTTCGATTAGCTACTTAATTGTTTTTCTATGCTGAGAAATACCAGAGAATGGATAGAACTCCAATCTCAAAACGTGTAAACTGCACTGCTAAATAAAATTGAGTATGCAAAATCAGCCTTGAACTCAATAGCTAGACATACTGAGTGTTATCCACTTCACCTCCACTGCCTCCCTATCTAACTTTGACGAGAGAATTGTATCAGTTATTGTTAAAATGGAAGAAGGGAGGGCCGGGTACAAAATAAATGTAGGGGTGTAGTATCATTTTAAAGCTTGAGGTACGGTCTTTTCAGGTGAAAGCAATAAAAATTGCCTTTTTATTGTTTTGTACTATCATCCTGACGTTTTGGTGAATCAATGATTGTCGATGTCTGGTAGTTGCATGATGGTGGCTGAATGTCAGAATATTAGGAAACTTCAAACTAGAATTAGGGAGAGTAGAATATCTATCTCCTTCACATATTTGGACTACTTCCTCATCCCCCCCCCCCAAAAAAAATACAAATATATTAGCACAAAACGATTTTATAAATATAAATAGGTAATTTTTTGAGTTGGCTCTGGTGCTAACATATATTTTAGACAATGATTATCTATAGTAAAATAAAGGGGGTGTATATTAACATAACAAGAAACTATATTTTAGGTTGTTTAATTTGGAGGTGACAAAAGCTGTATGCACACAAGGGTGGAGTTTATAAAATATTTCTTAAATTATTGTATTCTGATATCATTTGTAGGCCATAGGTCAGAATTTACAGAAACAGAATTTCTCCTTCATTTGTTTTATTATAACTTTACAAGTTTCATGTTTTTTAATTCAGCGCCTTATCAGGAGTACATTATCCTTACTACTAAAAATGGAGTCAGCCCATGTCCTAGAGAGACATCCTTTCTTTAGGCCATGGATTTATTTAGTAAGGATAATGTAGTCCAGATGAGGCATTGAAGTAAAGAACGTAGTAAAACATGTAGTGTTAAATAAAGCAAATGAAGGACAAATTCTGTTTCTATAAATTCAGGCCCATTGCCTACAAGATATCAGATTAGTGTTGGATTATTTTTGTATCTTAAATATATTATGTATTTTCACTATTATGGGTTATTTTCATAGGTTTGCAACTAAAAATACTAGTTGCTCTATACTTGCTCAATATATAAGTTAGTATTATACTCACTGGTGGTTTTAAGCATTTGCCTCATAGAGATGAGGTGATCTGTGTATGGTCATCCTTTGGTCCACTCTAGCACTCTCCCAGTATCTCTTCTTATTCCTCGGACAGTTATCCACAGACATAATCTTGTATCTTCTGTACAAGTTACATTTTTGCATTTAAAATGGCGCGATTTTCAAAAATTTCTTCAAATGGCTATCAATCCCACCAAGAAGATGATGAAAATAAGGTCTGTTCAAAATTATGTATATATATATATATATATATATATATATATATATATATATATATATATATATATATATATATATATATATATATATATATGTATGTCTGTTAATATCTGCTAATTTTTGTTTGATCATAACCAAACTCGATATTTACTCATTTTATACAATAAGAAAGATCAAGTTCATTAATGGCTGAAATTGGACCAGGGGGAGGGGGGGGGTTAGGGGCGATTTTCGAAAATTCGAAATACCTCCATTTCTATATGGGGCTACTAGCATAGCTTTACAACTAAGCATATTAACTCCTCCATAATTTGCACAAAATATGACTTAAGACTTTGCCTTACATGATCGAAAGATAAAAATTTACACGTTTCTTCATGAAATGTGAATAAATTTTTGCATTATCAAGTGACTAATTCAAGGTGCTCTGTATTAATTGAATGAGAGTCCAATAGGTTTGCTATTAACAATGGCTTTGATAGAGTTTGTAGCTTTCCAAGTGTATTCCCTTGTCTGTGGTAGGTGATAATGATCCATTCCTGAGCGAAAACTGGCATGTTTGAGATTGAGTCAATGTGACCCACAAAAGGAATCCATTCTTTCTTTTCAAATTTGTTACATTAAGAGAACCAAATTATATGACCTAGTTCAATAATCGGACACATCTTTCCCGCAATTGTGACTCCCTTAAAGAGTCTCTGTGTTAATCGGACTAATAGCACTTCTGTTCAAAAATTCCTGATATTTCTTTAAACTGGTTTCATTTTTGCATTATTTATTAGAAAGAATATAATCAAGTTCAAGTATACTAAACAAAGTAATATATAAGTATGAAAAATAACATTTTTAAAATCAAATATGCAATAGTCAAATGAAAATATTTTCAAGTGTATGACCATCAGTAATAAAAGTAACTGTAATAACTTCCATTAGAATAATAATTCCTCATATATTTTTAATAAATATCTATCAATGGGTTAATGTATCTTTATAACCATGAATTACATTAGGCAAAAAGATTTAGAAACCGGGTTTCGGTTTGGATTTTTAAAAGTAATATCTATCAGTAAAATATAATTGTACCAATAATAGAAACTGCTTATTCTCTCAAATGATTCTAATTCTTGTCAAAATTGAAAAGGACATTGAATGAAGTTTGTAAACTAAATGATTCAGAACCTCGCTCAGAATGTTTAATTAGATATAGTTTTCCTCCGTTAGTAGTTGATAAGATAATGTGATATTTCCAAAGATTTTGATTTTATTTTCATTACTACAATGACTTTTGGATAGTTTTTATTTTGTAGGAAAAAAACAACAACTTTTAATTATGTATTAAGTGTTTTCCCATAGCTTAAAGTTAGAAAATATTTGAACTTTTACTATAAGGTTTCTCATAAATGTGTAGCATTATATATACATATATCTATGATAATATTTAAAATGTAGCCATTTTTTGAGCGACACATTTTCGTCTCTCAAATTCTGTAATTTAACTAGTTTTCCATTGTAATTTATTATATATTTAGGAAATTTAATTGTGGGGAAACACAGTTCCTTGGAGACATTGCTATGAGAAAATATTCCACTGTTTTCTATAAGAATAAGATGTCTAATGGAGTTTTTCTCACTCGCACTCTTAAATCTTGCATTCCACATATGTAAACCTCCGAGCGGATTATCCACAGTGCATTGGAATGTTAAAGGCTTTACTTAGATTTCCCTTGGGATCGTTGAAAAAGGTTGCGAACGTCGATTATTTAGTGTTGGGAAGAAGAAAAATGTTTAATGCTGTGTTTGTTTTAATTATTTCTATAGTGATATTGATTTCGAAATACCTCAAAGCAGTGATGAATATTACAAAAAGAATTGAATTATTTCAACTTGTTGTCTTCCTTTTTGTAAGAGAAATATATTTTTTTTTGTGTGTGCATTTTGTGTTGTTTATGTAATAAATTACAAAAGTTAATCAAAGAGGAATTTGAATATAGAGAAGGAAAAAATTCTCTTTTGGGTGGATAGCCTTTTCTTATAATGTTACGTTTTATTTCAGAAATTTATTGAGAAATAATGAAGATGGGAGAACTACTTTGAACTTGGGTTTTTCTTATTTATCCTTACACACCTTCTATTTTATTGTAAAAAGAGATAGTTTTCCATCTACAATTCTATTTCCACTATTATCTACAGTGTATACGGTGCAAGATTAGGCAGTTGGCTTTATTGCTGGTCTATCCCAGTGCAATGACAGTCTTATCAGTTCATCTCTTAAATCATCAATAGAGGCCTCTGATCAAATTTCATTTTAGTCGTTTAGTTTTATAAATAGACTTGTTTTGAAATATGGAATAATTAAATATGTGATCTACTTCACTCAAAATTTCAATTTTAAACTTAATTCTTTTGTATTTGTTAACTTACTATTATTGGGGTCCTTCTATCACACTTCAATTCTTCATTAAACATTCTATTTTTCTGTTTCATTTTCAATTATTTAATACGTATATTAAATTATTTACAGAAATAATACAGGCATTAAAATTTAAACTAAAAAGCCATATGTAATATCACCACAGGTGTTGGCCACTACACGAGAATTTAGGAATCTTCTGAGCATCATAAATTTGGTTGCCCGTGGGTTTTCTCTTGGTTTTAAATTGGCCTGAGGCAATAAATAATTATGAAGACGACCTCTCATTTATTCTGAAAACATAGTGGGTTCAGAAACTGATTTAATTTTTTTATAATATACTCACTCAAATATTTTTATTACTTATTGATTTGAGTAATTCTTTATTTTAATATGACCAATTTTGAAATGATGGTTTCCAAAATTGTAGAAGTTTACGACCTTTAAACCAATTTTTCTCTGGGTTTTGGGCAGAAGGTAAATTACGGCAATTGTAACTTTTTGAATTGCTCTACTGTTTTCACATTTTAATGTCTTGCCAGGAGTACGTGATGCCGTTTGAGCAGAAGAAGTGCAATGAAAGTTACATCTTTTTTTAACTAACACCCGAAAACCTGCAGAAATAAAAAATGTTCGAGTGGGGATAAACTGATGCAATTTCTGATGCTTGTGTCATTTAGCCATTAATATTGGAAAAGTTACTATTGACTTATTTTTGTTTTACCGTCTGATTTTTCACTGGGGAACTACATTTTTTATTTTCCGATTCTAAAATTTGATAGAAGAATGGATGCTCCCCATTCTGAGTGAGCGAGAAGGCTGCCAGTCACACCAAACTTAATTCCCAAAAGAAGATAGGAATAGTTATATGATAGATAAATATTAGGATGCAGACTATAAGGGAAATTATTGTAATCAAAGAAGATATTAGGATTTATAGTACTGAGCCCTCGATGAGTAGTTGATCACCCTAGAGTTATTGGATGATTTATGAATCGCTTCCGTAATTATATAGTAAGTACTGTAAATCACTTTGTACCTATCCAATTGGTAAGCATAATATGAATTTTATAGATTCACCGTTCTATTCCACACATATATCTGACAATCATCTAGCCTTGATTTATCATTTAGAAGACTTGAATTGACACCAGCTAGCTACTAAAAGTGTTCTATAGTTATGAGAGGCTTTATACTCCGTTAGTAAAAATACCTTCTTTATTTTCAACATCCTCTTTTTCTTATTTGTAAAATTAGCTCATACTACTTATTTGCAGAGTTTGTTTCACTATGAAGTTATTGTAATTTGTTTTAGTGGTATTATTAAAAGTTGTGTTGCCAAATGTGTTTGTGTTGAAGTTTGAAACACCTGTAGATAAAAAAAAAAACTTTTTTAAGTAACTGAGTTGTCTTTATCTCCTTCATCCCGTTTTCTATCACCCCAATCATACAAAAATATTGCAATAAAGAGGTGTGATCCTCAGTTGAGTTATTTGATATTCTTATCAATCTCAGCTATGGGATAGCATTGCCAAATAAAATGTATGGCTAAAAGCAATGGGATTAAAATTGCTTCGAAGAGCAATATATTAAATCATACAGAGGCTAGGTAAACTAAGCAGATTTTCCATGTTCTGCCACTAGTGATCTCATCTCATGTATTTTCTATTTCTAATTTCTAATTATAAATCTGATGAGTTGAAGAGGGGTTTTACTTTAGGCTGAAAACAAGAAAAACTCTTCATATTTGAGCTACAACAAAAATGTATATTAAGATATATGCATATAAGATTTTCTTTAATTTCCCTCTATTCCTGGTCCGATTTTAGCCATTAAGGAATATAATTTGCAGTGTTAAATGAATTGGTTAAATATCGAGTATTGCACAGGTTACATAAACATTTTTGAATCAAGAACATAACGTCTTAAATTCTTGATGTCATCACACTATGAATAGCATGTATCTCGCGTAGTAAAGTTCGGTTGAAAAAAAATTATGCATTTAAGGTTAGAATAAGACATTTAATGATGAAAATTATTCAAACTTAACTGCATGATTACATTTCTCACAAAATAAGGCATCATATTTCTTATTCTTTCTTATCTAAGAATAAAAAAATCATAACCTGTGGGCTATATAAACTAAATTAGGTGTAATGTTTCACAGATAATGATGCCGTACATCCTATGTTCTTCTTCTGTAATAAGAACTCTGTGTAAATAAGACTTGGAATTTAAGATGACCATGAGATATTAATATATTAGGAGTCAGGACTTTACAACAATATTGAGTGGAAATGTATCATTTTTTAGGTTTATTACCTCTCGAAAAAGAGCTCAAAACATGTAGACAAATCTAAATATATGAAGAAAATATCTCAAGACAATTATAGTTTGGCTTCTTTCTTTTCCATAGCGTACAATATAATTATTTCCTTCTAGGTAAATCTACCAAAAAATCATGCAGTTTTCTTTAATTGAAGACCAACATTGGGTCAATAAGTTCTCCTACTTAAAATGATAATTGTGTCATACACAGTTAGTTTCCAATGAAAAGAATATCTAAAATATTTGGGTCAGGGATAAGGAAGAACAAAACAAATATTAAAAAAGACAATTTATTTTATAAATAATAAATGAATTATACAAGTAAAACAGCATTAATGCATCCATCATTTTCTGGATTGTTGGTGACCTGTGCATACTTTCCCCAGACAACCTTACCACCCTGAGTAACAAGTCCCAGTTCACTAACGTTCACTTCAATTACAGTACCTTTGGTAATGACACCGAGGGAAGTATACATGGCTGAGCTAGGGTTCTTCTTCACTCCAATGATTGGAAGCTGGAATGTAGCTTTAAGCTCAGGATGTGTCACGTGAGCTTTATTAAACCTGAGTGCCATCGGCCGGATGAACCTCTCAAACTTGGGCGGTTTACGAGTGAAATTCTCACCGACGTAACAGACTTTGGTTACCATCCTCTTCCAAGCTTTCCTCTTGGATTTCCCTGATTTGAGTACCTTGAAGACTTCCGAATCGCCTTGTGCCCTCACTTTGGGAATAGGGACGTCCCATTTGCCCGCCTTCTCTTTCCTCTTCTGCTTGATCATGTTCGATATAACCTTAGCCTGAGACTGAACATCCCTGTCGAGCAAGTACACCGGGAGTGCTCCTTCTTTCACTTTCTCGTGTTTCTGTTTTACTTGCTTCTCTTCGTGAGCTTTAATCTTCTTTTTCATCTGTATCTTCTCATTGCGACGTTCCTTGTTAAAGATTTTCGCTTTGAGACCCCTCAATTTCTTTGCTTTTTCTGCTCGCTTATGAGGCTCCCTCGCCTCTCTCTTCCTCTTCCTCTCATAATAATCTAACCTCCTTCCATACAACTTCCTATGCCGCTCAATATATTCGTTCTGCGGCATTTTTCTGCCCTAAAACAATAAAAAAGAAAACATCAATTCATAGTTTCTTAAAATAAAAAAATGTATGTAGTATGTATGAAATTGCTATGAATTGGCTAATAATATAATCCATAATCGACTTATGTATTTAAACTATGTCAAAACTATAATTTATAACCCCCCCCCCCCTCACTTCACTATTACTGCAATATTCTCCCTATTCAGCAGCCAGTACAAAACCCTAATATTTAGAAGGAAAATCCCTATTGGCAAAATAACGACCACAATTTTATACTTAGGATGAAACTTGGTAATTATATAATATTTTTTGACCCAATTAAAAATAACAGGGATAATGTTTTTTTTTTATTTTAACCCCTTCTAACCCCCCCCCCCTCTTCCTCATCTGATTTGATCATTAAACAATGTTATCTTTTCATAAAAAATATTTTAATATTGAGTATATTATCAATCTAATAAATATTAAAGCCTCAAGAAAATATAATCTATATTGTTAATTCTATATCGAACATACATGCATGTATCTCACTTAGTAAAGGTTCCTTGAAAACCATATTTAAGCTAGGAATGAGATATTTCATGATTGAAAATTATTCAAACTTAACTGTATGATTGCAACTCTAACTCTACTCTTAAAATAAGAAATCAATTTCTAATTAACACAATAACCTACTTAATTAAATATTAACCTAAATTCCTCAGTGTATTTGCAATAATTTACGTAGGAGCTCAAGGACCTGCCTAAATAAACATTAGCAAGAATAAAGACATGATGCAATGTAAAAATAATAACACTATTGCTAAAAATAAAATTTTTTTTCAAACAGAATAAAAAAATAAAGTGTCCTAGGCAAAGAAAACCTGTCCCTATGGAAGAAATGTTTAGAGTTGGCTACACAAGACATACATGACATTTTTAAGCACAAAGAGATAAAAGGGAACAGAAAGGCACAACAAAATAACAGTATTGCCAAAATAAATTGAAATAATTTACACAGACATCATCATATACAGGGAATATTTACTCAACATAATCAAAATAAGCACTAGGCAACTTAATCTATTGCATATAAAAGAGTAACATTACAAAAATGTGCACTTATAGATGGAATTGGTCTGTGGTGTTGCAAAATAAAATCCCAATTTGATAATTCTATAAATTATAAGTTAAAAAATAACATACTTAATATACTGTCAAAACTTTAGAACAGGCACGTGCAATGTTTTCTCAACAAAAACTCAAAAGAAAGCTAACTGCTAATGAGCGTTCAAAGTTTTGAAGTCCGTTTCTAATCTCTTTGGTTTGTATGCATAACTGAAACAATCGTCATTTTCGTCATAAGTTCTTTGTTTTTTTTCAAATATTATTTAATTTAGTGTGTCTTCAACAGATTATCTTTGTTCGAAATTACCCAAATATATTATTCAAAAAACTGTCCTGTAACATGTACAATAGCTATGCAACCATTCAGTTATAATACCCCTGATATTAATAATGGCCAGTAGCCATTTTTGGATCAGATTTATCTGTAAATGTATTGATATAATAATGTTTCCCGTCAAAATCTAGAGATTGGACGAAGGTAAGCACTAAGGTATCACTTTGTCACAAAATTCAGCCATATTATTAAATGTAAATTATATTTTAATGTTCACTTATTGCAATTACGGCTAATTAGGACGGGTTGTCTACAGGTATCCACCCCTTTCTAGCCAGGGCGGTACTAAGGATTTTATTTAATAAGTTCGTCACTAAACAAATTCCTATTGCCCATTATGGGAATAGAACTCGCCACTCAAGGTTTAATATGTGAGATTAAAGTCAACACTTCCACTCATGTGGCTTACCCGAGCCACTTAATGTTAACCACTGCGTTCTGGACGTAAACATTCCCACGGCTAGATGATTTGGACTTATATTCATCAAAACACCTCCCCTCAATTTGGGGTGGCCGGCTTGCTCTTCTGATTTGTAATTTTTTTTCTATGGGCTTTTTTGAAATCCCATTGTTTATATGTACCCTAAAAGGACTCTACACGATTTTAAGAACAACATCCAGGAATAATTTGCCAACATTATGCCTGCTTTCTAAGTCATATCAAAGCCTGAAAACAGATTATTCAGTGTATGGAGAATGGGTTCCATAGCCTGATTTGTCCTTTAAAAATAACTAAAACTAAACTTTATGTATGCGTCAGTATTATAAAAAACACACAACTTTTCTGATACATACAATGGAATTTTTGTTTTGAAAAAAAAAAAGAAGGAAGTTATGCTTTCGCACCCTGTATAAAAGTACTTGAATTTGATTTTCTCTTTGGAATTCCAGTTGATAATTAGGTTATAACATTGTTATAAGCGCGGTTGAGTTTCTATGGTGATATCTTAGTTTCAAGTTGTTTGATCTATTATTATGATTGACAGTGCTTATTTGTGATAGATTTGCTATATAAGAAATCTGGGAAGTACATTTTGATATAGCTTTCAGTAATTATGGTAATATTACACGTTAAACATGGAGATGAAAGTCAATTCTTGTATAACACTACAGTCAATGCCACAACTGATTCTGTCATTGAAGATGTCACTGCCATATACAATGGCAGATTAAAAATTAGTCGAATATGTTATGGTAAGAATCGAAGGGTAATTGTACAATTTTTATAAATTTATGTTATAAAGGTTTTCCAGGTATATATTATTTTCTAGTTGATTACTTTTAATATATTATTTTATCATAGTTGTAGTAACACAACATATTAAACAATTTTTAATTTGAGAGATGTGAACCTGGCACTTGTCAGAGCTGAGTATGCTTGGTAAATTAGCCCATTTCTCTAACATTTGAGCTACAAGTATAGCTACCAACCAGAGCAAACTACAAATATGAAGGCTTGTAAGTGGGGAATTTGTTTTCCTGAGAGAAGTTCTGCATGCTGGTCAGTAGCTCTATACCTGTAGTTAGACCTCCAGAATACAAAGATTCTACTCCCTGCAGGTGCGAGCAATGTTTCTCGCATTGAAGAATAATTAAATGACTTACTATTGATCTTATCTACTATGAAACTCAATATTTCATTAGCAGATTTCCTCTTAAGTGAAATCAGCTATTGAGATTCTGCTCATAATTTTTGAAAAATTGATTTAAATGCTCATCAATCCTGCCTAGGAGTTGATGAAATTGAAATCTGTTTAAAACTATGTATAGTTGTATGCTAACACTTTAGAGGTCACAATTTTTGCTTGATCGTAACTGAACTCTTTATGTAAACATTTGATGTAAATTGAAATATCAAGTTCCTTAATGGTTGGAACTGAAACTAGAGGAGGGTGGGGGCGGGGGTCAGATGGGAATATGACAATTTTGAAATTGTCTTCATTATTACGTGGTAAACCTAGTGGTGAGTTTAATTCCTGCCTGGGCAAAGGAATTTATTTAGTGACGGAATTCATTAAATAAATTCCTTAGTCCCACCCTGGCTAGAAATGGGTCGTAGCCTGTAGATAATCCGTCTCAATTAGCCATGGTTGCAAAAATTAGACATAATAAATAATATTTAATATTACGAGTTAGTTCATAAAATATTGTACAATCAATTTTGTTGCAAATTTAATTCTCTATATCTGTTAATCTATAATTTTTTTTTCGTTATCTCAAATATCCAAGGAGTTATTTGTATTTTTGTGCCAGTCTTCAGTAAACCCTGACTTTTACTCATCTCATGTTAACAATAAGCCAATATATCACGAAAGGTCATATTCTAAGCTAAATACTAAATATTACATTCAGTGAATCTTTATTATGTGAGATACATAAATATATGTTATCTTTTACATCCACATTTAAGATTGATTGATGTTATATATTAGCGTCCACTTTTTGCTACTGAGGTTAGTTGAAATGAGTTATATATAGATTACCTCCTTTTCTAGCCACGGTGGGACTAAGGATTTTATTTAATAAGTACATCACTAAATAAAGTCCTATTGACCTGGTGGGAATCGAACTCACCACTCTAGGTTTAACACATGAAATTAAAGGAAATGCTTTAACTCACATTGCTAACCTGAGCTCCTCATTTAACCCTTTCATTAAGCAAAGCCACTATAGTGGCTTTGTGCAATTAAAGGGTTAAGATTGTATGTTCTGTACTCAAACATTTGTATTTGATCAATTTAAGACTTTACGTTTAACTTTTTCATGTGACACTGGTGATCATACTCATTAGTGGCCATAATCATATCAGGAAGTGTGAGGAGATTTAGGAGGACATTTCTGAATGTTGAAATATTTCAGTTATTGTTTTAAATCAGTTTGTCTTGTTAAATTATAACAATATATTTCTACAATTGTTCCATTCTTTTTGTCTGTAACTAGAATATTAAATGATTTATTTCCATTATTTTTTTTATATTGTTCTCTAAACCCCCACTTCTAATCATCTGATTTCTACTTTGCGTGACTGATTTACTTTACATCTCGTGTCCAGCTTTCTGTTCAAGTTTGGGGAAATAGAGAATAGATGATGTGAGTGGATGACCAGTGTGTCATTCAAGCACATTGGAAATCTGCTTAGTTCACGCAATCCTCTTCTATTTGTTCTTAATTATGTGGATTACAATTTTTTAATATGCATGTTTTTTATTATATACAAATTGTTAAAACGTTTTGACAAAATGCACTTATAATACAAATATGCATGGGATATGCAGAAAAAACAAATCCCTCCATGTAGGGTTACTATGTTGAGAAAATATATATATACAAAAAAAAAAAAAGTATATTTTACTACCATGTGGAAGATAAAAGAAAATATACTACTCTAATATTAAAAACAAACAGAAGATAAGAAAAATACATAACATATTTATCAAATATTTTTATAAACAGCCAGCCGATTAGGCATATATGTGACTAAGCTTCATACTGTTTATCAGTTTAATTTAGTGATGTAATTAGTTAATTAGTATTGCAGTCTCCATTTTGTTAGTCTTGACATGAGTAAGGCCGAATCATTCTGTAATAAGTTTACAACTCTGGAAGGGGCATTTTGAATGATGTGAAATATGTAGAGAATAAAAATAAATAAACGGAAGATATTTCATGTGTTTTTCATCTATTACTTACCTTCCATTACTTTACTTTCAATAAAGATTGGATTGTCCCACTGTAACACCACACACTCCTCAACACGATACAAAATCTTGACTTGGGTGGGAGATTCATGTTTGAATCCAGATTCTTAATTGACAAAGCCTTTTGCTTTGATTAGATACTTAGATTTAAATTTTAATGTAAGTATAGACTGCCTAAACTCTTTGATCCACCATGTACTGTGTTCTCCGTATAAAGCCCTTTCATTTGATACCCATATTGAGGGAGTTGTGAAGAAAAAATCTGTAATCTACCATTTTCCTGGTGGCCTTGTTGGATTTGAATTGTTTTTCATAATTTACTCTATTCTACTAGTCAAGCCCTTTCATTTCATACCCATATTGAGGGTATTGGGAAGAAAAAAAGTTGATTTACAAAGATACTGAATATGTTAAATTGTATTGTCTTCAGAACTAAAGGTGTGTACCAAACATACAATCAGTCAACAAGAAAGGGATCAAATTTCATCTACTAAATTTACATAAATAAATAAACAGACAAAGCTAAATAAAACAGTTTAATAGTGTGATTGATACAATTAGTGAAGGAGAGATATTTTATGTGTTACATTCCTGCAATCACCACTTAGGACAGTCAACTTAGCCAGCAAATAGCATTTATTTTATGTATCCATCGAAACATTTAGATTTTAATTTTTTCTCACACATCTAATTGTAGGTGTTATATAGTAGGCAGTGAATTTCTTTGAAAGTAGAAAAGAAGGAAGTTGCCTGAAAGAAAGAGAATATTGCTGTGTTGAAGGTGGGGGTGCTTTTAAGATTCATGGGGTTTATATATATTTAACTGATTATTTTAAAACTATTCATTTCAGTATTTTTCATAGAACAAATTGTCCCTTAAAATAAATATTTCTAACAACTATTTTTTTCTCTTTTTAAAAGAAATGGAGGAGTTAGCAAAGCATGGGACTTTATTCCCGCCCGAAATATTAAATCTGTATGAAGAACAAGTGGAGGAATTGGGATTGAAAGATGAGTGGGGTGAGATCTGCATACCTAGTGGAGGCTGGACGATGAATAAGGATCCAGTAGGTCGGAGGAACGGAAAGCGGCCCAATGAACACATGGTTGGGGTATTGACTAAAACTATTGAAGAAGCGAGGGCTATAGTTTCAAAGGTAAATAGTAAATAGATTTGATGTTAATTTAAGCTTGAATAAGTTGTGACCCAATGCTTATATATTTTATTTTATATTTATATCCTCTCTGTGATAATATGGCTCATGCTTTGGATGGTTTATCTACTGGTTATTTGAGTTTTTTACGTATGGTGGGGCTAGTGATTTATTTAAGGAGTACATCACAAAGTAAATATCTGTACACACAAAGGGAATTAAATCACAACACTTGGCCTTCACAAGTGTAAGACCAGCACCTTAACTGACATAGCTAACCTGAGCCCTATAGTCCATGCTTAATTTGATTCTTCATATAACATTCTACAAAGTTGATTTGTCACTACTAGTTATTAAGTTTTATAAATACTTTAAAAATTGTACATCAACACAGATTTAAAAATCTATCAGCATATTCATACATTTTTGAAAATGCTTAAGAAATTGTAATTACTGCACATACATAATATTGTTTATTTTCCCTTTTCTTCTGTAAAAAATTACTTTTTGAGAAAATAATAGAAAGTTTGGCTGAGCAATTAAGGATTCAGCATTCTACATAACTTCAATGGACTATTTAAAAATAACTGTAATAGTAATAAAAATATTTATTTTATTATCTCTGTCTTAATGTTTTTAATCAAAAGTTAATATTTAGTTTTCACAGTTAATTGGATACTCCTCAAACATTCTGAGTAACTGTTTTTGTCTACATAGGTGTTAGTTCACCATTTGAATTCAATCCTTTAATACAATTTGGCTGTGTTAAGAAAGAACATCACTGTGAAGGTTAAATTTTAGTCATCTGCTTATGATGCTTATATGTTGTGAGGAGGCCTCCTTTTCAGCAGTTACCAAAGATATGGTGTAATGTGTTCCCAGTACGGATAACAACACTAATGTGGGTTTCTACCTTTTTTTTTGAAAAGATTCCTTCCATGGTCCTTATTCAAATAGAAATGCAGTTCATTTTGATTAAAGTTGGTGATAGACATCTAATTTCTGATGTCCAGCTAAGATTTGATTTAGTAAGCTAAGAAAAAAGGTAAACTCTATATGAGGTAGACAAGGATTCTAAGTTTTTGCAGATTTCCCTTAAACGAAATCAACTATTGATGGTGTATTCTTGATGCGAATTTCAAAAAAATTCTTAAAATATCAATCAATCCTACCTAGGAGATGGCAAAAATAAGGTCCGTCCAAAACTAAACGGTATGTATATATACACCAGCTAAGGTACCTGACGATGCCCGGGAAATCATTCTTGACTGACTAATGATGGTATTATGACAGTAAGACTTCAATGTGTACAATTACACTTCCCTCCACGTGATTTTCTGAAATAGCCAACCCTGAAGGGTAACTTTTGGGGATTAATAGAATAGAAATTTTATTTTTGAAGGATAAATGAAAATGTGTATCCCTCAACAACTTTTTGACTCACCGTTTTTCAAAAATTCAAACCATAATCATGGGAAGCATTTATTACAATTAAATATCATCTAAATGAACATATTTCCTTTCAAAAGCCAATCCGAGCTCACATAGTTTAGGCAAAGTTTTGCACGTAAGATTATATTTGTAATAGTGAATCTCACTGGAAATCAATGCCAGCCGAGAAATAAGTAAACTCAATTAACTGTTAAGGCTCCCATCATCTTCCACTCCCGCATGAGACTTCTCAACATTCTTCTACTTAAATTATTGATTCAAAACATTATTTTATAATTTATCTACCGGATGGAATTAAATAATAGTGGTACCCTGAAAATATCATATCGAGTTTAAACGCATATTGTTTTTTGTCATAATGACATTACCATTAACGTTTAATTGTTATTATATTACATATTTGTTTCAATAATATCAAGGTACATTATACAAATTAAATAATGGAAATGCTCTTATAGTTTATATTTCTATTGGAAATAAATAAAGTTATTTTCTAGGAAAAATAAATAAATGAGGAGGGGGTGACGAAGATTTATAACCTCACTAATCCGAATCATACTTTGAACTATCATATAAGACGAAAACATAACATCATTTGTCATAATATTCATTTATTAAAACCCCTTAAATAAGTACTAATATAATTATTGACTCCCATTTAGCGTAATGTGTTTACTTCATTTTACGACAAAAGTGAATGCACACAAAAGTTACTCTAAATAACAAAGTAAACAACTTTTGTTATGTGCACGTTTGCCGAAAAACAAATAGGAAATAAAAAAAAGTGAGTTTTTCATTTCAGCTTCTCTTATAATCCCCACTCCCCTTTGAACCTAAAATTTTTAATATAGCTTATAATCATGGAAGAATTAGTGCTAATTCACACACCATGTTTTGCTAAGTTCGGTACAATCATTAGTGCCAAACAATATTGTTGGCTCCCGCTTTAGTTTTTAGTGTATATCTCGTTTATACTTTTCTATACAACAAAAGTGAATATAACAAACACTACTAAAAATAAACAATTTTTGTCATGTGCATATTTGTCGAAAAACCAATAGGAAATGAAATATCACTACTTTTAATTTCAGGCCTCCCTTACAACCCCCGGTCCTGCTCGTCCCTAGAAATATTGGTATGGCTTTTGATAATTAATGCGTCAACACTAATAAACATACCAAGTTTTATTTAGTTCGGTTGAGTCTTTTGAGCCCAATAAAATTAATGACTCCCGCTATAGTTTTTAGCTTATAACTCATTAATACTTCGGTATACGACAAAAGTGTATATATCAAAAGTTACTCTAAATATCAAAATAAACAACTTTTATTATGTTCATATTTGCCGAAAACCCAATAGGAAACGAAATATCGCTATTTTTAATTTCAGGCCTCCCTTATAACCCCCACTCTTGTTCGTCTGAGAGAATATTAATATAGCCTAAAGTCTAAGTTGGGTTAGTAGTAATATACATACCAAGTTTCATAAAATTTGGTTCAGCCATTTATGCGTGAAAAGGTAACAAACAAATAAACAGACACGAAAGAAACTAAATGCTGTTATGGTTTCTATGACATGTGAAACGAAAAGTTATCGTGAAATTTCGCGAAAAAAATCAATGTACAGACAGAGGTTACAATTTTATATATATATAGATATAGATGTATATGTATGTATGTATATATTTGCATGTCGGAATCTGGATCTGGGTAGGATCGATGGGACGCTGTTTCCTTCTATAACTTGACATTTTTCCTCTCTTTTATAAGCCTCCTCCTGTACACCTCCATGCTGACTGTTACTCCTCCTTCCATCCACCATCTACCCTTTACCTTAAAGTGATAGGAAATAATCTATGTATGCACAATTTTGAGGTTTGTCTGAAACTTCTCTTTGATTTAGCAAGGATATAATGTTTGCTTGTTCGTGGTTAATAAAACTAAGGAATCAAAATGTTAATTGCAAATCTTGTCTGTCTTGACATTAGTGAGGCATTTAAAAATAGCTTGAATAATGTTGACAAATTTTCCTACTTATGTCATTTATACCTGGTCTCTCATCTGTGTATAAGGGGCCGAATTTAAAAAGAACTAGGTCATATATTTTTATCATTGTAAAATATTTTAGATATTTTTTAAAAAAAAAATTCAATTATAATTAATTTTTTATTAAAATAAAGTGATGGTTAAAATATAATGAAAAACTAAATTAAATTCTATAATAGCTCTAAAAGTCTTTTACATAAATTGACCTTGAATTATATTCCTCTACCATAAACCATAAATCCTTATCTTTAATCAGTGAGTTTATTACTGTCAACTGTATGAATGGTGATGTAATTTTGTTCTCTTCAGCGTTTAATTTGTGTAAGATAACTTTTTCCTTCCAGAAACAAGTGGCTGCTAATGTCTGCATTGCTCAAAAGGATGTTCAGGCTGCTCTTGACATATTGAGAGGTGCAGTTATGATAGTGTACCCGATGAACTTGCCTCCTCATGATGTCATTAGACTCGAATTTGAGAATAATGAAGATCTAGAGGGCACTCAAGCTTCTAAGGAGGTTTGCTATTTTTTATTTATTTTTATTAAAGCTGTTTTTGAGTCTTGTTGTTGTTTTCAGCTTGCAGTTAACTCCCACTCTTACTCATGTCATCTTAAGAATAAGCTGTTAAAATGTCTTTGTTGAGATTTATTTTTTTTGACTCAACATGTCTAACCGTAAAATTTTCAATCTTCATTACTTGGAGGATGAGTAGAGCTTTGCCATCCATAATTAGGAAAATAAATACATGAAAGGGAAACACGAGGAATGGCAAAATATGGTGGTTGCTGTGGCCCAGGTCGTTCAAAGACTAAAGCACTATATATAAGTACATATTATATCACTTTATGATCACCTTAAATTTCAAGACTTATTTCCACAGAGTACTAACTAAGGAAGAAAAGTGATGTCATTATCTGTGAACCATTTACACCTTATCTAGTTTATGTAGCCTACATGTTCTGATTGATGTTTTATTATTTTTAGATATTTAGTTAGTTAGGAGAAACCAGCTATTGAGTTTGAGATCAGGACTTTATTTTGGAGGATGTGCATCCTACCTAGGAGATGATATATATATATATATATATATATATATATATATATATATATATATATATAACCTCTTTAACTTAACTAATCTATGGCAGAAGGTCAAAAAAAAAAAAAAAATAAAAAAAAAATTTAGAAATAAAACTGATTTGAATAATCATTTGAGGTTTTCATTTATTTAATTTTTTGTTGACCTTTGGCCATAGATTTTATATATATATATATATATATATATATATATATATATATATATATATATATTCCATTATATGTTCCATTAGGTGATTGATCCAGCTCTGGCGTCACTGTGGTTTTCTGGGAAAGAATTACATCGAGGAAAACTCCTTAAAGATTTTATTGGCTCAAATGAGAAGACTAAAATTACTGTTAAATTATCAAAGGTAAATTGAAAAAAATTATTTTTATGGTAGAAAATGTAATTTTGTCCTTTAAATCTTATTATCTTATTTCAATTTATTTATATCAATTATTAAATCTAAGACCTATTCTTGATCAGATAAAATAACCCTATTCTCATTGTTCAAATTTTGTGTGATTGAAAGAGTTTTTTTTTTTAACAATTCTTGCCTAAAGAGTATTTATTAGGTTTTAAGTGATGATATATTTAATGATTGAGTAGAATTCTGCTGCCATAGATTGGAGCCGGAGCCCCAGCGAGAGAGCCTGTATATACGGAAGAAGAGAGGAAGGAGATGATGCTCCATGCTTACAGGAAGCAGGAACAGCTCAAGGTAAGAGTTCCTACTTTCTTCTAGCTATGCACTCATTTTTAATAGATTTCCCTTGGAAGATATCAGTTATTGAGGTTGTACTCATGATGGGATTTTCAAAAAATCATTACAAATCTCGATATTTAAATGGTTTATTTAAAAAAAAAAAATCAAGTTTGTTAACGACTAATATCAGACCAACGGCAGGAGGGTTTGGAGGTGGAGAATTTTGAAAATTCGAAATATCTCTGTTGTTATGTATTAGGTCGAAAAAGTGTATAGAATCAATCTTATTGCAAATGTAATATCCTATAAATCTTGTTATGTAAGTTTTTTCACTATGTTGTTTATTAATTGAGATATTTGCTTTTCTTATTTTTCGTTCTTCAGTAAATCCACGCTCCTATTCATGTATTATTAACAATAAGCTGTTATATTATGAAGCACTTTATTTGAAGCCTTTATACCAAATATTGTTTTTATTGAACTTTTACTTTTTGAGATAAATGCAAATACTTGGCGCACGTGAGAAATCTGCTTAGTTAACTCACCCCCTGTGTGACAGACTTTTTATCATTTGGAAAGATGATATTTGATTATCTAATATAAGATCTAAATGAAAAACAAAGACCAATTCCCCTGCAATGTATTAGCAGATTTCCATGAATGGAAATCAACTATTGAGGTTGCACTTATTACACTCAATTTTGATTTTCAAAAAATGTCTTTAAAAGGTCATCAACCCTTCCCATGGAGATGACAAAAATGTGCTCTGTGCAAAAATCTCTCAAAAATTTTATGCAAACCAGTTTCAATTTTTAACTTATGCTGGACAGAAGCTTATGACATGCTTAGTGACAAAGTAGATTAAAATCAAAATATCAGGAGTAGTGTGCAATAAGCTGATTTCTCCAAATGCCATTTTTCAGTCCTAGAAGATCTCCATCTATCTGTTCCACTAAACCACTCTCTGTCATTGATTAACCTTAATAATATTACTTCCCCACTTGAAAAGACCATACATTTATCCTATACTTGAAGTTGACTATGTGCAGAGGGTCTAGTGAGCACTTCACTCTGCGAAAGTTGAATCTAATAATGCCAGTGTTCATATATGGGAGAGCCATTCTAATCTTACAAGTATAGTGTACTTAGTTATTCAGTGAGCACTTCACTCTGCGAAAGTTGAATCTAATAATGCCAGTGTTCATATATGGGAGAGCCATTCTAATCTTAAAAGTCTAGAGCACTTAGTTATTCAGAGAGCACTTCACTCTGAGAAAGTTGAATCTAATAATGCCAGTGTTCATATATGGGAGAGCCATTCTAATCTTACAAGTATAGTGTACTTAGTTATTCAGTGAGCACTTCACTCTGCGAAAGTTGAATCTAATAATGCCAGTGTTCATATATGGGAGAACCATTCTAATCTTACAAGACTAGAGCACTTAGTTATTCACAGAGCACTTCACTCTGAGAAAGTTGAGTCTAGTAATGCCAGTGTTCATATCATGCACTTAGTTATTCAGTGCACTTCACTCTGATTGAGCTGTTCCTAATAATATCACTGTTCTGATAAAGGAGATGCATTTGAGAATTATAGACCCTGAGCAGTTACATGTGATGTGGGCACATCACTCTGAGAAGGTTGATTTTAATAATACCACTGGTCATATATGAGAGAGCCATTCTAATCTTTCAGATCTGGAGCACTCAGGTATGCATTGAGTACTTCACTGTGAGAAAGTTGATTCTAATAATGCTACTGTTCATTGACTCTGACAGTTATATTTGATATGTGAGCTTCACCCTGAGTGATCTATTATTAATGCCACTGTTTCTATATGGGAGAATGTACAGCCATAGTCATGGAACAGTTAAATTCTTCATTCTTGAGTGATCTGTTCCTAATAATGTCACTGTTCCTATGTGTGGGGTCCATTCCAGAAATTAAGGATTGGTTCATAGATATGACAATACATTCCACTAGAAATATCAACTATTCTGTAAGCTGATCATAACTCCCTGTAGAGGAAAATGCAGTCCTTTCTATTCTATAAGAGCCCCTTCCATCAAACAGCTCGAAACTAAGATGTACTCTATGTTTCGTAATTTGTAGGGAATTAGTCTTCTTCCTCTTATAAATATCATGCCTCCGTAGTATGAGTTAAGAAGTCTGATAAGAGTAAAGGAAACTGTAATACTTATTACAAAAGTTGTTTAAGTAAGACTTAAAGAGCACTGAAAGTAAAATCTAGAGCAGCGAAACGATTGAGACAAACAGAAAAGGTTATTATGAGTTATGAAGGTGTCCGCTTTATTGGGAGACATGGCGACCTTGGTCCGAATTTTATATCGGCCAATATAGTGATGAAAGTTTTGAGCGTAAGGTTTTTAGGGTCCAAAGTGGGATGATGGATTAGGATTCTGGAAGGGGAAGAAGAAGTTATATCTGAAACGAGACATTCGATTTCAAATGATATGAAAGCTAAGAGGTTGCAATGGGCGTGACACGTTGTAAGAAGAAATCGAACTGGCTCCGTAAACAAGACAATGATTGATACTTTGGTGGGTAGCCGGCCACGAGGAAGACCGAAGACGAGATGGGTTGACAGATTGAAGAAGGACGCTACGGAGTTCCACCTTGTTTACTGGAAAATCAGCGTCCAGAATACATAGTGGTGGAGGAGACGCGAATGTCTGTAGAACCAACCGATTATTACTATAGTTTTAATTGCTAAAATGTTTTGTATTCTTCATAAATAAACACAGCGACTACTAGAACCTTGAGGCCATTGCTAGGAGTGGTTCGTACCCCATTGGTCTGGATGACAGGCGGCGCCTGGCTGCCTTCGTCGATACTCCGTCAAACTCCCTCCTTTCCGCCCCTTGAATCCTAATAGCTCTAATTTATTGGGTTTCTCCAAACATCCCTCCGTCTCATCCATTACCCCGCGATACAGGATCCATTCCAAGAAGCCATCTATTCCCAGTTTCTCCAATAGCAAGGGTAAACGAGGTGGTCGCCTGTCGGACTTCCCCTCTCGTCGTCTAGAAATTCGGTCGATTCAGTTTAAGCTAGTCAAACTCAAGTCCTCGTGAAGAATCATTATCCTGAATATTATCTTACAAATTCCAGATCCCAAAATGTAACCCATAACAAACACTCTTAGGAGTTGTAAGCAATGATTTGATCACCAAAGAAATGATATGAGCTCACAATAAATTATATTTTATGGATTTCCTCGACAACCCTTGATCGAGTATTCCGTGACTTGCAATCGAGCTCCTTCCAACATAACATTATATCGCAGTTTGGTAATGAATTATGGTTTCTACTACTATTACACCTATCTCTTATTGGTCTGATATAGTTAATTGCAACAAACACACACACGACTTGCACAAATTTACCCTGTAATAAACAATATTAGACCACTGAAACTGAATTGCTCGACACTACTTTACAAAACACTCATACTCCCCATATTTACATAAGCATGGCAAGTCTGGCTGGGCATCAGCAACACACTCAAAAGAGACTCCAATCCTTCCAGAGCAAAATCATTCGGATAACGGCAAATGCTCCCTGGTTTGTTAGGAACAGCTAAATCCACAGGGAATTGGAAAGTTGCTCCTATTTCAGTTCACCTTCAACAACTTGTAAGAAAACATCATGCCTTCCGATATCAAGTGGAGCCACCCAATAAAATTTAGGTTCAACGACTGAAGAACGACTCCGCCCAAGGTTGTACCAAAATATCATAATTTTGTAACACCTTGTGTATAATACTGTGTATTGGACTAAAATAAATTTTCTTTCTTCTTTGATACAGTTCTTTGATTCCAAATTTTCTCAAAATACTTACTAGACACAACATTAGGCCATTGCTAGTGGCTATCATCCACGGTTCCCTCCTAGTTTCACTTCTGTAGCTTGGTAGGTTCCATCCTCTAGGACCAACCAGGCCAACCTGACTTTCTTAATAGCACAGATAATATTAGTTAGGTGTTGCTTCTGAACAGCTGTCCGAGCTTCTCTCGTAGTAGCGAATGCCTCCTTACGGTTCTACACTCCTAGATCAGGAGGACTTGTCGGGTTTCGTGCGAGAGTCTTCGTTTCACTGCCATATACTGTTGGTCTTTTGTATATTTGCACTTCATTTGAAAGACTCTTATCTAGAGCGGAAAGCTTGATGCATGGCATAAAAACAACACAAAGTTACATAAAATAAATTATCCAGCTAAGTCACATAAAATTTCTACACCAAGAAAACCTGAACTCCACTAATTCAAAAATTCCGTCACGCAGGAGCTTCGCAAACTAAGAAGATTCCCCACGTGCTGGAATAACACACCAAATTGATGATTAGAAAGGGGGAAGAGGTACTGACGGCAGGAAACGAAAACGTCCGTCACGCAAGGGCTGCGTAAACTAAGCAAATTTCCCACGTGAAGTTTTACAATAGAGAAATCTGCATACTTCTAACAGTTAACCCCGCCGTGAGTAAAAACAAGCGGTAATGAGAAATCTTTCAGTTAATTTTAATAAGCTCCCGTATAATAATAAGAAACGGCATCTAATTTTAAACAAATAGGTCTGCCAGCCACTCAGAGCTGAACAGATAAATAGACATATTTTTCACCGGAAAGAAAAACAATTACTGTTATGTATCTGAATATAACAAATTAATTTTATTGTAAACTATTTACTATATCTAGTACTGCAATTTATTATGAATTAGAATAATTTATATTTTAATAACTAAAATTTTAGTAGTCCAAGAAGTAAAGAAGTGGAGGGGGGTGGATGAACAGAACGTATTTGCATATATCTCACAATGTAAAGGTCAAACGACTAGAACGGTTAGAATAATCTTACACCAGAGCCGAACAGTTGCGGAAAGGGCCGAACTAATCCGGAAACTTACGACTATATCCGATCTCATCTCGTCCGTTATCCACACATCCTTAATAAAAATGCAAATATCTCGGTTAATATTCAAGACAGAGAATATATAACAATATTTGTAGACGATTTAATTTCCAATACTATTGGTTCTATATACTTTTTCGGTCCGACATATAGTAACAGAGATGTGTCGAATTTTCGAAAATCCCCCCCCCTCCCACTGGTCCGATTACAGCCATTAACGAACTTGATCTTTCTTTTTACATAAAACGATTAATTAATATTATTGTTAATATTACATGAGTAGGAGTGGGGGTTTACTGGAAGGTGAAAATTAAAAATTGTAAAAATTTCCTTTAATATTAAGGATAGAGAATAAATAAATATTACAATATTTACAGTACATTTTATTTGCAAAAAGATTGGCTGCATACGATTTTTCGATTCGACGTATAGTAACGAAGATATCTCATATTTTCCAAATTATCCGTCTAAACCCCACGTCCTCCCAGTGGTTTGATTTCAGCCATTAACGAACTTGGCTATATATGTATGTATATATATATATATATATATATATATAATTGTAACCTCTGTCTGTACATTGATTTTTTTCGCGAAATTTCACGATAACTTTTCGTTTCACATGTCATAGACACCATAACTGCATTTTGTTTCTTTCGTGTCTGTTTGTTTGTTACCTTTTCACGCATAAACGACTGAACCGAATTTTATGAAACTTGGTATTTTTATTACTACTAGCCCAAATTAGACTCTAGGCTATATTATTTTCGGCAAATATGCACATAACAAAAGTTGTTTATTTTGTTATTTAGAGTAACGTTTGTAATATTCATTTTTGTCTTTTAACAAACTATAACGAGATATACACTATAAACTAAAGCGGGAGTCACCTATTTTATTGGACTCTAACGATTGAACCGAACTTAACAAAACTTGATATGTCAATTAGCATACGAAATATCGGTATTTTTAATTTCAGGCCTCCCTTATAACCTCCACTTTTGTTCGTCTCAGAGAATATTAACATAGCTTAAAGTCTAAGTTGTGTTAGTAGTAATATACATACCAAGTTTCATAAAATTCAGTTCAGCCGTTTATGCGTGAAAAGGTAAATAACAAATAAACATTTCTAGGAACGAGCAGGAGCCAACAATTTTAATGGGCGCCTACGATTGAAGCGAACTCAACAAAACTTGGTATGTCAATTAGCATTAATTCTTCCATGATAATAAGCTATATTAAAATTTTTAGGCTAGAACGGGTGTGCGGGTTATAAGGTAGGCCTGAAATAAAAATTCGCGATATTTTGTTTAAAACAAGTGATATTTGGGATTTAAAAAAAGGCGTCACGCAGGGGCCGCGTAAACTAAGCAGATCTCCCACATGAAGTTTTACAGTAGAGAAATCTGCCCAATAAAAGCTGTAGTATGAAGAGATCTCTAAACCTATTCACGAGGAACAAATAGTTCCGGAAACGGCCACCAGAGCTCTCGGCGGAAAGTCCGGAACATGGCGGAGTCCTGCCGACCACACACACAATACAAATGCAAATATCTCGCTTAATATTCAAGATAGAGTAAGTGTATAGAACAATATGTATAGTAAATGTAATTTTCAATAAGATTGGTTCTATACATCTTTTCGATCCGACACATAATAACGGAGATATTTTGAATTTTTGAAAATCCCTCCTTTAACTCCCCCCCCCTCCCATTGGTCCGATTTCAGCCATTAACGAACTTGATCTTCCTTTTTACATAAAACGATTAAATTCCGAGTTTGGTAACGATCAAACAAAAATTACGACCGCTAGAGCGTTAACAGACAAATATATATATATATATATATATATATATATATATATATATATATATATATATAATTTTGAACGGACCTTATTTTTGTCTTCTCGTGGGTAGGATCGATGGACATTTAAAGAAATTTTTCGAAACTCGCGTCATGAGTACGACCTCAATAGCTGATTTCCCTTAAGCTAATAGCGGTATTTCGTTTTCTATTCGTTTTTCGACAAACGTGCACATAAAAAAAAGTTATGTATTTTGTTATTTAGAGTAACTTTTGTTTTATACATTTCTCCAGGAACAATGTGTGGAGCAAGTAATTTGCGTAGAAATATTGATATGCTCAACAATTCTTTCCAATTTTAACTACCAGGTACCTCACTTGGAAAAATTAATTCTAATCTCGTATGTTAATAGTTTGTCCTTAATAACTGAAATCTATGCATAATGCAAAGGAGACGGGAAATATGACAATATGGAGGACAGTGAAGTCTTGCATAATAAACTAATTTTATTATTAACAAATCCACCTCAACAATGGGTATAAATCCTAAACACTGAGACATAGTCAAAATAGTGTGCAAAGTTAAGCCTTGCCAAAAAAATACCAATCACCATTCAGCCTCAAATCAATTCCCGGGCGAAGCCTGGTGTCTGAGCTAGTATATATATATAATTCTGAACGGACCTCATTTTCGTCTTCTAGGTAGGATCCATGGGCATTTGAGTACATTTTTTGAAAATCATCTCAATAGCTGATTTCCCCTAATGGAATTCTGCTAAAAATGTACGTTATATATTTAGAGTGGCATTGACATTGTTAAAGAAATTAATTTATTATGTATAATTATTAAATTAATAGTTTTTACTAATGTATTCTTGGAATTTGAGGTAATTTCTTAACGAATGCATTATGCAAGTATAAATGTTTATCAATAATATGAAAAGAAATTGTCATCATTTTAGTAATTGTTTGATTATAATATTTAAAGTACAGTAGGGACCCGATTAACCGAGTCGATCGGGACCGCTGTTACCTCGGTTAATCGAAATTCTCGGTTAATCGGAACCTACTAATACCAGCTGAAAATGTAAGGTTTTTAGAATAAAAACTAGTACCTATAAGTTAAATATGTAATTATATTCATATTTACATTTTTTAATCATAAATTAATAATAGAAGTAGAATGTATGTACATACATACATATGCAGTATAAAATAACATCGAAAAAAAAAATTAATGGAAAATCGGAAAACTATTTTGATATAAAAAAATCATTTATTGTTGTTTGTTTTAAACAACTGCTTCTATCAGCAGCTGCAGTGTCTCTCCACTTCCTTAACATCATCAGTTCATATGAAGGCACATCACCTCTGCCTTCTAAATAGAGTAGTGACCTGTCAAGTAGGTTGAAACCCTCCTCATGGCTTACTTTCGTGGGGATAGATACCTCGTCTCCTTCAAGCTCTTCTTCGTTAGTTGTTTTCATTATTTCATTAATGATTTCCTCTTCCGTTAGGACCGCTGATCTCTTTAATGATTCTTCATTGACCCAATCCGTAACTTCGAAGTCCATTACATCTTGGGAGTTAAGATCTTTTAACAAAGAGCACAACTCCAGATTTGTTGGTGGCTCTTCGTTTGGCTGACTACTATAGGTAACTTCAGGCCATAAGTTTTTCCAGGCTTTATTTAATGTGGTGTTGGGTACTGAATCCTAGGAATTAGCTGCCATGTAAATGACATCTTTAATTGTAATCTTTCTTAGTTGTTCTATTAGCCCTTTATCGTTATCTAATAACATTGTAGTTAAGAGCTTCTTTTTGTAATATCGCTTAAATGCCGAAATTACTCCTTGATCCATGGGTTGGATCAATGATGTAACATTTGGTGGGAAAAACATGGCCTTAATCTCGCCCACGCTTAAGACGCTCTCGTCGGGATGTGATGGTGCATTATCAATGAGAAGCAGGGCTTTATGAGGCAGTTTTTTTCGTCAAGAAAATTTTTGACGTGTGGTACAAAATTATGTTTGAACCAATGCTCGAAAATTTCAGCACTCATCCACGCAGATTTTTGATGTTTATAAACAACCGGCAGGTTATTAAAATTGAACTGTTTGAGGGCTCTAGGTTTGGCTGATTTTCCGATTAAAACTAACTTTAGTTTATCCTCTCCACTTGCATTCGCGCAAACCAAAATAGTGACCCTATTTTTAACAGCTAAAGTTTTTTGGGGCAACTCTTTATACCACAAACCGGTCTCATCAGCATTGTAAATTTGGTCCGCGCATAGATTATGGGACTTTACTAATAAAGAAAAACTATTAATAAATCTGGTCGCAGATTCCGTGTCTGCTGAATGTTTTTCCCCGGAAATGGTGAGTGCTCTTATGCCGTGTCTGTTTTTAAAACGACTTAGCCAACCTTTAGTCGCCTCAAATTTCTCTATAGGCGAATTTATTTTTAAATTAAGAGACAATGCTTTCTCTTGAATTATTGGACCACTTACCGGGAATCCTTGCTCTCTTGCCTGGCAAAACCACAGTAAAAGGGCTTCTTCTAAAAGCTCACACGATGACTTCTTCAATGTAGATCTGCAGTTAGAAGCCTCCTTGGATGCACTTTGATAAACATAGTTTTCAATTTGCTTCCTATTCCTCCTCCAGTCACCGACAGTATTTTCAACACCATAATCCTGAGCAACTTTTTTTAAAGACTCGCCTTAGTCCAAGCAATGAATTGCTTCTAATTTTTTTTCAAGCGAAATAACCACTCTTTTACGTTTTTTAGCCTCGATGTGATCCATGGTGTGACCGGACATAAACTGAGAATGAATGAGCTAGGATGGTTGTGACAAGTAGAGATGTAAATACATACAATATTTCCGGAACAGGGGAAGGAGGGTTGGACGGGGTGCTAGAGATGTATTTCTCAGAAGGCAATTAACGACTGTCTTAGAGCTTCCTTTTCAATAAACCACTTGCTGAACACCTCCATCCGACTTAGGGTTTTGAAAAGGTTCATAATCATTTCCAAAGGTTACCGGACCTACTTTTTTTTTTTTTTTTTTTTTTTTTTTTTTTTTAAATGTTCGGCACCTCGGTTAATCGGGTCCATACTGTATCTTATTATGTTATTTTAACGTTTAATGGAAATAAATACATCTTATTTCATTGTCGAAGTCAAGGAACTCCTAAAATATTTTCCAGCCTTGTCTTTTTCCTTGCTTCGTTCACAATTTACTGACCTGTCCGATAACTCTCAGGTAGTTGTATACATTCTGCCCTTGTGCCACAGAGATCTGTCCCTAGGAGAAATTCGGCCCCCAGCGTCTATTAATGTTGATGACACTGTGTCATGGTAGACACAGTGTATAGCTATGGTAGGACTAAGGATTTTATTTAATGAATTCCGTCACTAAATGAATTCCTATATCCCTGGCGAGAATCGAACCCGCCATTCTAGGTTTGCCATGTGAGATTAAGGTCAACGTTTTAACTCACATGGCTAACCTGAGCCCTAATTATTTTACAGATAAATCATTTCATTTGCAATAACAAACAAACTTCTTGTCACCAAACACTTACGTTCTACTACACACAGACAGTCAAATGATTTTACACAAACTCGACAACATGAACAACCACGACGAACATATAGAACAAATACGCTATGATATAACACTATTAAAAAACAGAGTGGCTTTCATTCACTTCAAATGGGTCAAGGCACACGCAGGAATTATGGGCAATGAAATAGTCGATATCCACGCCAAAAGTCCCTCTAAAAGTAGCGAAGAGATAATTTACAATAAAATTACTCCAGCTGTGTTAAAATCTTTACTAAGAGAAAAAAGTATTACTTTGTGGCAACAGAGATGGAATCAAACAGATAAAGGATTACATCTAAAATTATATATCCCTGTTTTAAAAACGAATATCTCACAACCCCAACATACATTTTATCTAACACAAATACTAACTGGACACGGAAATACCAACTCTTGCTTATCAAATACTTGTAAATGCGACAGTTACACTGAACAGACATTCACCCACCTGATTTATGAATGTAGACTGACTCAAGACATACGAAGACAGTTAAAGACTCATATTCCCGCTTGGCCTATCAGTCCTGATATTTTATTTTCAAAACATCTAAATTTATTAAAAGCAATAGCCTATGATATTCTTAAGCTGAGAGAGGAAAAGAAAATATAATATTAATATTACGTCATTTTTTTTTATTGGTTATTTAATTGTATTCCTAATTGTTCTTATTTAATTTTTTTGTAAAGTTTAATTTTCATGTTCTTATTTACATTTTTAATATGTATATATATTATTATATAAAATTGTTAAATGTTTTGACAAAATGCACATATAATGCAAATATGCATGGGATGTGCAGAAAATAAAATCCCTCCACATAGGGTTACTATGTAGAGGAAATACATTAAAAAAAAAACAAAAAACTTTTCTCTTAAACAAAAAAAAATAATGCTCTCCCATTGGAAATTATATGTAAAAATAAATAGACCTTTTTTCTTACTTTCAGTTGTGTATACAAAATAACAATAAATTCGAACGTGTCGTACAATACGATAATTGGTCAGCCTGCTGCTCAACGAGTATGTTCTCTATTCTTTTTGCTCTCTGAACCTCGCAAATACGACTTAGAGGTGCTCAAAAATCACATTAATTCGCCAAAGCGCATTGGATAAAATCCTCAGAAGAGTCCGAGGTGGGAGCTTCTATCTGCATACTCACAATGTCCCGGAGATCACCTCTTGTCTCCATCACTTCCGCAGCCAAACCCGCGCAATACTCTCCTGTCATCTTCTCTCTCCATCACACGTCTTCGGTGACGGTAGGAATGGGCCGTAACATCTGGTATTGTCAACGACTCTTTATGTTCAATATCATTTTGATCTTCGGTCTGCCATGAACTTCAGAAAGGATATTTTTTTTTTTCGGTTGGCATTATAGACCTTAAGTTTGTGTGTTGCTCCTGAGCGAGAGTCGAGGAATTTGTGATCAGAGTTTGGCGGAGTGAGTGATCAACTCGCCGTACATAACCGTCAACCAAAAAGGAATCGTCTCCAGTAGATTGACGGGCTCCATTACATCCGGGAGTCTGTGGTCAGTTCACCTGTGGTTGCCACGGTATCATAAGAGAGTCATAACCATTTATCATTCCGAGTGGTTGTCAGACGTATATACTCCCTGGGCTCCTGCTAATCAACAAGCGCTGCGGCAGTAGCTCACTCTGGCAACGAATTATACTGACCCTACAAATTATTAGGCAACCTGATTCTTTGTGGCTCCGGCTAGCCATGCGAGTAAAAGCGTTGCTTTAATCTCACATGGTAAACCTAGAGTGGCGAGTTCGATTCTTGCCTGGGCAAAGGAAATTATTTAGTGACGGATTTCGTTAAATAAAATCCTTATTCCTATCCTTGATAGAAAAGAGTGGTAACCTGTAGATAACTCGTCTCAATCATCCATACTAGCAAAAACGTGGACGTTAATAAATAATAATACTAAATCAGCCTCAATTATCGTAGAAAAATATTTTGACTCATGTTAAATGTGATATCTTTGGATTATGCTGGATGGTAGAGGGACCAATTGATAAGGATCAATAATAAGGCCTTGTCCTCTACTGTTTAACTGTTACTAAAACAGTACTGTTATTAAACACTGTTACTGTTATTAAAATAAATAACTATTAAAACACCTGGCCAACGGTATATAAGGCAAACAGGATTGAGCGTCAGGGGCAATCATAGTTAGGCCGGTAAACAGTTAGCTAGCTCATAAGTTCTCATTCTTAGAAATCTGCCTCTTTTTTTGTTCTATAGCTTAAGTCAGTAAATAAGGACTGACAGACTTCTGACAGTAGTGCAGCGCCAGGAGAACTGATCGCTGGTTGACTAAGGTCCCAGCCTACATCAGGCTAAGTTCTCCCAGCGACACCAGCTGAAGTAGAAGAAATCTGCTATACTCCTCAGTGGATCTTATGATTCCAGGCCCTACTTCAGTGTCCGTCTCTCTCTACACTCGACTATAGACATACCACTTGGTGTGCGTAGCACAAGTCAATGGAGTTGAGAGCCGCGTTGTACTCCTCAGTCGACCTCTTCATCACTGGTCTCGCTTCAGGCCCAGTCACTCCAATGCCGTGGACACCAGTGCTGTGTTCATTGGTTGGACTTTGTTTCCACTTCACGGTCGTTCTTTCTCGCCTCTTCCATCCTACTAAATGACATATTTTTGGTAAATCAAATAAAGCTTTAGAACCGTATAAATGATACTGTTGAAGACTGTCGTCATTGGCTGATGGTCGAGTGCAGTTGGCAAGTGCTATCAATACGAAGGCACCATCTTCCAGCCGTGGAAGGTTGTGCTGAGTTAGTTGTCCGTTAGTCAGTAGGTTTTATACGTCTAGTCTTTTCCCGTATTAGGTTGTTTACGCTTTAGTCCGTGTCTGTTTACTCATTGGTCTGTCAAACCTTCGTTTGGTTTTAGTATGAGTCAGAATGAGATTAAAAAGACTTAAGATATTAAATATCTGTACAATAAATGAGGCAGATTTTCCTAATAACTTGTAGGGTCACTAAATTCATGTTCTCCCTTGGCGGGTATCGAACCTGCACCTGTTATTATCTTCTGCTTACTCAGGACAGGAGTAGATGTACCATTAATCCGCAAAGCTCTTTGCAGGGATATAGCTTTATATAATCTATTTAGGAGAATATTACTCAGTAGTGAGATGTTGCATTTGTAGCAGGGGGGGGGGCTACTCCCTTTGGGCGGGAAATCCTTTGAAGTGATAATGAAGACTCCCTTGAAAAACAGGGTTGCCAACCATACAATTACAATATTTCCCTGTTCCCAATTCCCTCAGGGCTCAGCTGATAAATACCTTCTGCCTCTTCTATTCCTAGTCTGTATTTACCATTTCCCAAAGTCTGCAGTTAATAAATAATATCAGCTATAATGATACCAACAATGAGTGTATTTCATTGACGCAGTTCGTTGTTTGATAAGAGCCTTTGTAAATAGATCTCAGGGCTGAGTCAATTCATTGTCATTTATTAAAGAAGTCCGTAACGCAGGGGCTGCTTTAACTAAGCAGATTTCCCACTTGCGTCACGTATTTGCATTCACCTCAAAACGTAAAAGTTCAATGAGCACAATATTTGAAATTTAGGATTCAAATAATGGGCTTCACAATATCATAGCTTATTGTTAATATGATATGAGTAGGAGTGGGGGTTTACTGAAGGCATATTTTGTGTGTCTGTGTGGGTGTATATGCACTTTTCTGTTTTCGCTCTAATGGTCTCAATTTTGTTTGATCGTTACCAAACTCGATATTTATACTTTTTATGTAAAACTAAAGATGAAGTTCGTTAATGGCTGAAATTCGACCAGTGGGAGGGGGGAATTTCGAAATATCTCCGTCGTAGGAATCAAATCGAAAAATTGTAGAGATCAAATTTGATTGCATATGTTATGTTCTAGAAGTGTTGTTATGTAATTTTTTTTTACTATCTTGATTATTAACCGAGATATTTGTATTTTGTAGTTTCCGGCATTCAGTAAACCCCCACTCCCACTCATATCATATTAACAGGAAGCTCTTATATTATGAAGCACTTTATTTGAAGCCTAAGTACCTGATATTGTTATCATTGAACTTTTACGTTTTGAGATATAAAAAAATACGTGACGCACGTGGTAAATCTGCTTAGTTAACGCAGTCCTGCGAGTCGCACTTTTACTTTTTGTATCTCCGAGGATTTTTCGCAGAATGTTCTTGTCGCCAAGTTTCAAAGACAGGTTAATTAGAATCAGCAGTGTTACCAACGTCCTCTACATCCATTATACCTACTTTTTCAATTTATTTAAACTATATAAAAGTTGTTAAACTATTTAAAAATCGTTTACATTTATAAGTTTATTTGTAAAATAGGAACTAATGGTGAGTGACACAGCTTTTTAAGTATTATTTTTGCCATAAAAAATATAATAATTATATATTTTCAGTGACAACGTTTTTAATAATGTCCTGTGTTATTAATAATGTCAAATATGAAATGCATACCTAAATGTAAATACTGATTTAGCTAGTTCCTTTTTGAGTGCTAAAATTAAATTAGTAATAAGTAGGTTAGGAATAATGAGAGAAATAAATAGTACATTTTTTCACAACAGATTTTAATAGCAAATAAAATTAGTTCAATGCTTTGAAACATGGAAATAGTTTAATGATTACAACCCTTATTTTAAAATTCTTTATTTACATTTAATAGATTTCTTAAAGGCACATATTCGTAACTTAAAATCTCTGCCTAGTTAAACTCTATCATACAAAACATAAATATTCAAAAACAAATCTCACTACCTTAATTATTATATTAATTAATACATTGACAAGAGTTGACTAATTGCTACTATATAATTGCAATCTGAAGCATTTTGATAGATAGAAGATATTCGTGATCTGTTTTGTCCAGTATACTTAGAATTAAAATGTCTTAACATAAAATATAAGATACGTTCAATGAAGTTCAGTCTTTAAGTTGATCCCTTCATATTTGATATTTACTTGGGGTTTTGTTCAATCTGACATTCTGCTTTTAACTACAGTGAATGGAACTTATTATAGGCCGACAGTTTCATATATGTCTTCAATTGGTGTCTCTAATTAATGAAATATCAACATTTTTTACAAATAAAGCTGTTAAGAGTTGCCTGGTATAACTTTTGTTGGTGTTTCACGTCACTTGAAAGCTAATAGATTCAAAACTGGAATTATTTGCTCGAAGGTTTTTAGTGAATTTTTATATGTGTTGGTTACCAATTTCAAGATATAATATGTGCGCTGTGGGGACCGACTGTACCTTGGCAAGTGGAGCGTTTCTTCTAACAAGGGAGAAAGAAGGTTAGCGAATCCGAAAATTAAAAAAACAATCTGAATCTTTGTTCGCAAGCAGAGTTGTTCATTTGTAACGCAAAACTATTTTTTGTTCGTGCCGAATTACGCTTGAAGTGGTAAAATCACCTCTTGAAAAAAAAATATCGGTTTATATTTCTTAGCGAAAATTGTTAAAACGTTAATAAATTTATGGATTTTAATGTGATTTAAAACTAAGAAATTCCATTTGTTTAAATATCATATTTTACAAAGTTTTATTATAAATCATATAGCATATTTAACAATAAATTTAAACACATATTATAAAGTTTTATTACGATCACATTTTTCAAAAATAAGATAAAAATACCATTGTTGTGTGTCGCTATAGGACACCTTATTCATCACTTCCTTACACATCCCTATAGCCTCGCTATTACAGTGACAGCTTTAAACAGCTGTGAGAGAGCAAAATGTTAAAAACTATGAGATTTAAAACAATCGGATTGCACAATTTTAAAGTACACTGAAAACCATAAAAAACTATCATTCGAAACGTTTTTCTTTTATCTATTTCCGTTTTAAAAATATTCGCTCAGAAATATAAAAACCGATTTTTTTTCAAGCTGTGATTTTACCCTTTAAAATCGCATTTCTGCACGAATGAAAAAATAGTTTAGTGTTACGGATAAACTACTCTAATTGTACACTGTAAAAGTTACAGAATCTTTTGAATTTTCGGGTTCCCTAACCTACCTTGTAAGTCAAAATATTTATTCATTAATCTTCCTTCCTGTTGGTTTTATTCAGAAAAATATTAATAATAAATCTTAGATGTACTCTTATAAAAAGACCGTCGTTTCCATTGAATTGAGAGTTTTGACTTCAGACATCTGGACATTAAGTGGTGTTACCCAGGCTTTTCGAAGGGTATACTGTAGCCAACGGGCGTTTTTAGGTAAAATGTAATGGGGATTGGATAACGTACTAATTAATTACATCTAAAATATTGTACAATATTTTAGTTCAAAATCCAAAACATAAATTCATGAACATTCAAAGTATTATTACTTTTGTGAAATAAGGAATTATCAAAAGGTGCGCTTAAATCACATTCTTTTACTATTTAACAGTTAGTGCTTGTAGCGATAACGACGTAACGTTTGCCTTCCCGCCGACGACTTCTTTTTTTCTATTATACAACAGTAACACATCAACTTGTATTTATTTTAATAAAATGTAATACAGACTTTTGTAATTTAACACTCTATGAAGTGTTTAGCTCATAAGTGAGAATAATGTAGGGCCAATCTCTGCATCAAGACTTGTGACATCGGAATGAATCCACGGAAAGAACATTTATGGTGTAGCAGCTACTGATTGGATTTAGAAGTTACTTATCCATTCTGCCGTATTAGGATTTGGAAGCTTGTCTTCCAGGATGACTTATTGGAATTCAGCAGTCTGGTCTATAGGGATTTTGCCTCTACTTTTCCCGTCTCATTGATTACGAATCGGGAACTACCCTTGCAAACTCATTGATTGGAATTTAGAAGTTCGCTCTCCAGCCTGACGTATTGGGAGTTGGGAGGTACTCATCCAGATTTATTGGAATTTGGCAGGTACTCTTCTTCCAGTGTGACTTATAATAGGGATTTGGCAGCTGCCTCTCCCGTATCATTTATTACGAAACAGTATCCCTGTAAACTCATTAATTCGGATTTAGAAGTCTCTAGTCCAGTTAGACGTATTGGGATTTGGGAGGTACTCTTACAATCTTACTTATTGGAATTTGCCAGCAATTCTTGCAGTGCGGTTGATACTGCGTTGGCCACTATCTCTCCAGTCTCATTGATTACGAATCGGGAACTTCTCCTAGAAATTCATTGATTGGGATTTAGAAGTTACTCATCCTTTCTGCCTGATTACGAATCGGGTAATTCCCCTGGAAGCTTATTGATTGGGGTTTAGACGTTTGTTGTCCAGTCTGACGTATTGGGATTTGGGTGGAACTCTTCCAATCTTACATATTAGAATTTGGAAGCTACTCTTCCAGTATGACTTATAGGGGTTTGGTCGCTATCTCTCCCATCTCATTTATTAGGAATCGGGAATTACCTCTGCAAACTCATTGATTTGGATTTAGAAGTTTGCTATCCGGTCTGACGTATTGGGTGTTGAGAGGCACTCTTCCAGTCTGACTTATTGGAATTTGGATGGGGGTTGAGAGGCACTCTTCCAGACTGACTTATTGGAATTTGGATCTACTCTTCTTTCAGTCAGACTTGTGGGGATTTGCATCTACCTCTCCCGTCTCATTTATTAGGAATCGGGAATCACCCCTGCGAACTCATTGATTTGGATTTAGAAGTTTGCTATCCAGTCTGACGTATTGGGGTTTGAGAGGCACTCTTCCAGACTGACTTATTGGAATTTGGTAGCTACTCTTCCAGTCTGACTTATTGGAATTTGGATCTACTCTTCTTTCAGTCAGACTTGTGGGTATTTGCATCTACCTCTCCCGTCTCATTTATTAGGAATCGGGAATTATCCCTGCGAACTCATTGATTTGGATTTAGAAGTTTGTTATGCAGTCTGACGTTTTGGGGGTTGAGAGGCACTCTTCCAGACTGACTTATTCGAATTTGGATGGGGGTTAAGAGACACTCTTCCAGACTGACTTATTCGAATTTGGATCTACTCTTCTTTCAGTCACACTTGTGGGGATTTGCAGCTACCTCTCCCGTCTCATGTATTAGGAACCGGGAATTATCCCTGCCAACTCATTGATTTGGATTTAGAAGTTTGCTATCCGGTCTGACGTATTGGGTGTTGAGAGACACTCTTCCAGACTGACTTATTGGAATTTGGATCTACTCTTCTTTCAGTCAGACTTGTGGGGATTTGCAGCTACCTCTCCCGTCTCATTTATTAGGAATCGGGAATTACCCCTGCGAACTCATTAATTTGGATTTAGAAGTTTGCTATCCGGTCTGACGTATTGGGGGTTGAGAGGCACTCTTCCAGTCTGACTTATTGGAATTTGGATCTACTCTCCTTTCAGTCAGACTTGTGGGGATTTGCATCTACCTCTCCCGTCTTATTTATTAGGAATCGGGAATTATCCCTGCCAACTCATTGATTGGGATTTGAAAGTTTCTAATCCAGATTGACGTATTGGAATTTAGCAGCTACTCTTCCAGTCTGACTTCAGTCAGATACTCATTCAGTATTACGTATAGAGATTTAGCCACTACTTCTCCCGTCACATTTATTACGAAACGGGAATTACGCCTGCAAACTTATTGAGTTACTTTTCCAGCCTGGCTTATTGATTGGGTTTTGGAAAGACCCCCCCCCCTCGGTCGGGATTTTTGAGTTAAGTTTCTCTGATTGGTATACACCTTTCCAGTCTTATCGTGATTTGAGAACAACGTCTTAGTTACTTTTTTTCTAATGTCTCCTCTCCGCCTGAGCATACGAGTGAACCACTCATGTTTTTCTTCCTACCCTTGTGTACCTTATGTATGTGTGTATCCAAGTCCGGAGTATCGAGCTGTAGAGAGGAATTGGATGTGAAGGTAGAGTGTAAAGCCAAATGTTTTTCCTAGCTTTTAAATGAGAGTTGGTAGTGGTTTTCCTCTAGAGAGCTCTGGCATCCCTCTAGGGCTGTAGATAGTGCTGTGTGTGTGTGTTGTGCTGACCCGTTGCCTGGGCAACTACCCTCCCCGCCCACCCTTTCAGCAATACTATCCACCCTTATCTCTTATCAGCACAACCCTGAGTTATTTGATGCTCAAGATTAGAACTGCCCTCTCCTAGTCCAGCTTTACTACTGACGCTGACACAGTTTGTGTTATCTGTTCGGGGGGAAAAAACTATAGGGTCTCTCTCACTAATTAGGAAATTAAATATTAAGATATTTTATAACTTATTGGGGGTCACCTACTGCTGGAAGTAAACTACGAATTATGTTTGGGTTGAGTTGTCAATCGATATTAATGTTCATTGAACGCTGAGCCGTTATTGTACCAATGTCTTCAACTAAGCGTTTTAAACTTTGCTTTTCTTTGCTCAATGATTCACCGCGTATTACACGAATAGTATTTTAATTTACTTTAACAATTAAACATGTTAATAATCAATCAACATTAGAGAGATGGAAAGAATTGAGTGGGATAGAAAAAGGATGGTTGGTTTTGTCCACCATTATCCTATTTACTATGTATTTAAACCTTGTTTGTTAAGAAGGTTCATTTTGTATGGTTACATTATCTCGCTCCCCTGTAAAAATGAGTAAAGGTATTTGCCCGTGATAGTATTAGCGGTTTTCTTTAGAAAAAATAGCTCTTGAGGTTAGTGACAAAATTACCCAAAAATT
Source organism: Riptortus pedestris (assembly GCA_019009955.1). Classification (NCBI taxonomy): domain Eukaryota; kingdom Metazoa; phylum Arthropoda; class Insecta; order Hemiptera; family Alydidae; genus Riptortus; species Riptortus pedestris. The sequence goes on along the minus strand of CM032229.1, from coordinate 181,783,251 downwards.
ACTTCAGATCATCGCGAATCACTGTAGTGCCAAATCTGAGTGGAGATCTAATTAATTTAATGAAACTTCATTTCAAATATACCTTATTCCCTTTAGTAATTTTTTATTTATGAAATGACTTTTCAAAAGTACTTACATAAGAGTTGGTAGTTGTAATAGGTTCTAAAGGGCGCTATTGTACATGCTTTGCTATGCCTATCAGCATAATTTCACTGTAATCTGGATAGAAAGTTCTGTTGTCTTTACATAGGCCATAATAAAAGGACTGTCATGTTTTATTCAGTTGTCAGATGTTAGGCAGGAATATGATTTGGAACCGCTTCTTTTTTTTCTCTCTCTTTGCTTGGCTTTACAGACCTTCCCTGAATCTGAAATGTATTCCCTATTCTAATTCTAGGCAGCTTAGGAAAACCGCGAATTACGCATCTCTTGCGTGATTTTTTTTTTGTGCCGACATTTTCAAAGTAATCATCGTATATTGCCATCATATTGTCAACCATATGATTTAACTAAATCTTGTATTTATAGATATTGATTTAAGTTATACCTGCGAGAATTTGGGTGTTTATATATAGTTTTAAATATTATTGTTACATTCTCATATATATATATATATATATATATATATATATATATATTTATATTGTGACATTGTTTTGTTTTTTATACTTATTTCATTTCCTTTTGTTTTCTTTTTCTTTATATTTTTATTTTATTTATATTCTTATGTTTTTTGTCTTAATCTTTGTGACAAACTTAATAATTTTATTTTATCTCAACTTTTATTTTATTTTTTTTAATGTCATGTGATTGATGATTTTACTGTTTATTCAGCAACTCACCATTGGTGAGCAGTTACTTAATTCTTTAATAAAGTGTTTTTCTTTTTTCCTCTACTGGGTTAGTTTACATGTCTGTTTGTACTTAAGGGTCTGACTGAGCCATTTTGCGTTCTCTTTGATGATTTCATGGACAATTTATATATATAGGCAGGCTTTCGTTCGAATATAAAATCACAGGCTGCCGCTCCGGTCCACAAATAACCTACGTTTCCTTCAAAGGAATGTATATTTTTTCTTTTTCAATTCCTTCTAAATTTTATTAAAAAATCGGTTGTGTACCACCGTTTTTTATAAAACATCTATTTGAAATCATTGGCTTTCAATGCTCATGTTTACAGTTATACCATACTCTATGACATATATCACCAAATGATAACAGAAGCTATACATCAACAGCTGTTTCTTAATCTCATTACTAATTGTTTGAAGGGATCTTTTGACATACTACTTCTTATATTATTCTGGCTTCTTTGATTTTTCTAAAAATATAACAAATTAAAAAAAAATAAAACTATACTATTGAAAGTGTTCCATAACCAGTCGATAGCTATTAAAGCTTATAAATATATGCACAATAGATTTACCTTTATACAAAGGAATATGGAAAATAGCTTAATTTTATTTATAGTTTTCGTAGAAAGGATATAATTTGATTTTAAACAGTTATCAGTTTATACTTTTTTTCTTAATATTAATACAATAACTTTTTTTAAAATTTTATTTCTCTTATAATGAATGAAGAAAGTTTAAAATTTATTATAATCTAAAAATACTTTGTATATAATATTAAATGCATTGAACGAATCACAATTGTTATATACTTGTATTTTGTATTTAGGTGTATAGTATATGTTTATTTATAGAAGCTATATAAGCCAGGACCATCAATAACTCTGCCCAGCCTTATTCACTACTCATCACGATGAAATATCCGTTACGTGTATGTATGAGTGTGTGTGTGTGTGTGTGTGTGTGTGTGTGTGTGTGTGTGTGTGTGTGTGTGTGTGTGCGTGTATGTTTGTTTGTGTAAACACAAATTATATATAATTTCAATTAAACCTATTTCCTTGAACAAATTTTGATTTCGTAAGGAAAACAGGAGCTGCATAAATAAATTAAACAGAAGGTTTCTTAGGAAGAGTATACACATACACACATGAGTTGGGCGAGTTATTGGTGGTCCTGGTTGAACTATATTCGTCCCATAAGAACGTTTGTGAGTTAAAAAAATAATTATAGGTTTCGAACTTTACACTTTGGCCTCTTATTTTTGAACACAAAATAGATGAATGTTAACATTTTTGAAGGCCGGTACTATAAGCGAGAGAAATGCATCCTTTTTTTTTGGTCTTGTCTACTACATATTTGAAAAAATATATATGTATAACAGTGAAATTCGTTTGTTACAATTGGTTCAAAATTTGAAATGAATTCGTTCATATTCATACGGATTAGTGAGTTCAGCCTGTGCCAGTTGGTCCAATTCATTGATAGAGTGCTGATGGAGAGAGAACCTGAAAACTTAAAAACCTTTTCAAACTGTAGGGCCATTTTCATAATTGTCGCTCTACTTTGAATTATGGCATTTAGTAACGGAACAAAAGTATGTCTATCCTTTTCATTGGAAAAATCTTTGTTCTGTTAATCTTCGGATCATTGTATCCTCCTCAATAACTTTCTTTTTTATGAGAACCTTTCTAGTATAAAATATTTATAATTTCAATATTAGCCTTGGTGAAATGAAATGGAAAATTAGTCATATTTTGTATACGAAGCATTAATGAGAAGATATCGACTAACAATAGTAATATGCTTATACTCGTAAAGTTAATATAAGGGAAAATTGACAATTGGTTTCAGAAATTGTTGTTCAGTTATAGTTTGCGAATTTTACAATTTTATGGGAATAGCCATTTTACTGGCTTATTGAGAATGATTCTCAGTTGAGATACGTTGTGGACACTTCAAGAATGAATTCCAAAATCTTGGCAAGAAACACCATGAGACAGACGATAACGGATCTCGATAATGTGTGGCAATGATAACTGCCATTTTATTATCAACTAATTCCCCAGGTATCGAGGAGTTTTCTTCAAAGTTTTCGCTTGTCATTTTCCTGGCTTCTTGAGAATGATTCTCATTGGCGATACGTTGTGGAAGCTTGAAGAATGACTACCAAAATCTTGGCATGTAACTCACGATAGGAAATCTCAATAATCTTAAGCGAGATTGCTTTGCGGGACTTCCATAGTTTACGAGGTCTTCCTTTGAGGGTGTCTCTTCCAATCCTAGCCGTTCTCCGAACTTCTTAAGAATAAATCTCAATAGAGATACCCGGCGGAAGCCTGGAGGATGACCAGTGAAACATGCGATGATAAGTGAGAAGGTAGGCTTCTCCTCAACATCGAATTGCATGACAACAACGCAGCGGCTGTATTGTTGGCCACGTTTGTCTATTTTGTGACGCGTTCAACAAACATTTATGATGTAAGATTTGATTACCACTTGAGAACCATCATATGGGTTCTTTTTCTGAGTTGATCCTTGATGAAATATTTCGCGCGACTTTATGAATATGACCCTTACAGCTATTATAGATAGGAATGGAAAGGTTACAAGAGCCGACTGTTGCTATGTGGATGTGTTTGCTGTAGACTCTGCCATGGCGTTGGTCCTCTCTATGATGCCGTCCATAACTAGGTCCATCTCTGCGTTGATCTCTTCCTTGCTCTTGGGCTGCTTGTTGGGGCAGAGGACGCAGCGCATCCTAGCGTCATCGCCGACGTGGACAGTGTGTCCCATGATCACTAGAGTCACGAACGATATCACGAACAGGGAGGAAGGGACGAAGATGGCGATCATCAGCTCTTTCCAGGTCTTGTTCAGGTCGAATCGAGCCACTACCATGAAGGAATCATTCTGAAACAACCAACTATTTAGTCTTTGTAAGTCATCCTATCATACTAATTCGGATAATGTTGGCAACCTGTTTACAGGTTACCACACTCTTCTGACCCGTAATGGTTGATCTACCAACTCTGAGGTTTAGCACGTCCTGTTTACAACATTAAATATGCTAGGCAAGGGAAACGAATGCGAGTTATACCTTCACTCAAATGAGAATAAAGTTAAAGGAATTAGAATAAGCCGTGAGTAACTGCCTAATGACTTTTTGACCGGGGTTAGACGTGTTCCTTCTATTGACAAGGAGGAACCAGGAAAATCGAGATTGAGCGACTTTTTTGGCAAACATTAGTCACGGAATTGTGTAACTATTAGATATTGCCTTATTATTATTGAAAGATTGCTCGTTATTTCACGGTGTTTGTTGTTGGAGGCTAATTTACATCTAGGATAAAAGTCCATAAGGCACTTGGTCTCCATACTGGATTTATTAAGTTAAACCTGGATTTGTTTGTTTAACACCCTGATTTTTTCAAGTCTTATTTTACCTCTTTGTGTGAAGTAACTCAAAAATGAACAGCCCCTAGAAGATTGAGATTTTATTAGTAGCGTCTAGTTGTGGATCTTCCTATTGATCAAAAGTGTCACCATTTGATACATACAAATACATATCTTAGTTCCTGTTATGGCTACAAAAAAATTATGGAAACATTTTTGTTTAGCATGAAAATATCTATAAATCATGTCGTGTTATGAAATTGTTTGATTCGATGCATTGGAGTGGATAATACGTTAGTATTAATTGAAATGCTTGGGTCTCAGGTACGCCAGTGAGTTAAGGCGTGGGTATTAGTCTCAGACGGTAAACCTTAAATGGCGAGTTAAATTCCCGCCTGGGCAATAGGAATTTATTTAGTGTCGAACTCATTAAATAAAATCTTGAGTCCCACACTGGCTAGAAAATGGTGCCCGTCCCAGTTAGCCGTAGTAGCACAGAATGAGTGTTAACAATTAATAATAATCGAAATGATTTCAAATCAATGATCGAAGTTAGTCCAACATAAGTGCTGTTTAGTTTCTATATGCCACATGCTATATTTACGTAAAAAAATATGAAGGAGGCTCAGATTAGCCTTGTGAATTTGGCGTTGGTCTTAATCTGACTCGATAAAGCTTGAGCTTTCACGTGGTAAAGCATCTCCCGAGTTTGATTCTCAACTGGCCTTTGGAATTTATTCAGTGAAGAACCCTATAAAATCCTTTGTACCTTCCTGGCAAGGAAAGGATGGTAACCTGTTGATAACCCGTCCCGATTAGCTGTAGCTGCATAAAGTGGACATTAATAAATAACAATAACAAATAATGCCAAATAACGAATAATGAATAATTTCTGCTTATTCTATTCATAGTTTTTTAACTTACGGATAACGGATATATAATTGAAATGTTTCGAGTAATCTCGAATCTTGTTATTGAGGTATTGTTTGGTTTTACCTTATTATTGTTTGGCAGTTGTCTTCTAGATTACCTTGTGATAGAAGCAGTGAAACCTGCTCTGAGACGTTCTGTTATCTCCGTCATTGCCATGCGTCTTAACGAACTGGAGACACTCCCCCTTGAGAGTGTTGACGCATCCCTCTAGGTTGATGTACAGCCTGGAGTAGTTGTAGATGGTGAGGGTGTGCTGGGGAGGGAGGAACCTGTTCTCGGGGTCCAGGGGTTCCCTGTTAGCCTCCACGATGTCCCAGAAGGTGGTGAAGTTGATCGCCGGCTTGGGGATCAGATCGTCCTTGATCAGTGTACCGTTCACGCAGTCTGTCCCACTGAAATACACACACAAGCACCGCAATTGAGTCATGGTTGATTAACAAGTGGTGGTTAGTAGTCCAGTCTAATAAGTTAAAAATAAGAGTCAACCTCGGAATGAGAGATAAGCCCTGAAAACTAGTATACACATGTATTTTGTCCTCAAAACGTTGTCTCGAAAGTTTCATAAAGTCTGAGC